>JAPKLW010000547.1:386843-459159 GCA_026898455.1 Plectranthus barbatus | reverse complement strand
TTTTGGCCGGAGTTAAATTTGTGGTTAATTGCTTAGAAGCATCTTAGAATATAATGCAAGAATTGCATCCCTGTTCTTGAGAGATGGTTTGGTCTAAGGTTTTCAATAATTATTAATTTCTAGTGTCAAAAGCTTCCTCACATGGTAGTGAAACTAAATGGATTGGGGCTTAAAACCCGCAGTTCTGGTTGAGGGTGACATCGTAAACGTCTACGAGTGTAGCTTTCTGTGGGAACTCTTGGGCAATTAGTGGAAAATATTTGTATTTGATTTATTAAAAGGTTTTCAATGCATTTGTTTTTGAAGTTGTACATGTATGTTCTTATTTAAGATTCTTTATTGTTTCAGATATGTCTATGTCTACTGTCGATCATTTACTTGCTCTCAATCCTCTAATTGGTCCAAACTTTCTTGAATGGAGATACTGCATTGAGTGTATCCTCCTGACTAAACAACACATGTTTGTTCTTACTATGATGCCACTTGCCCCACGTTACCATAAAGTCTCTAGACGTGAGAAGGAGTTCTATGACAGTTGGGTGGCATCTAGAGAACTCAAGCTCAAGTACATGGGCTATTGTAGCTCTGTTGCGATCTGGATGGACTTAGTGGCCATGTTTGGTGAAGTGGAATGAACTATCTATTGTGATCTCGTAAAAGACCTAGTCTGTAAGAGAATGGTTGATGGCAGTTCGGTGACACTGCATGTGGTGATGATGGATAACACCATGAGACGATTCACACGTAGAGGTGGATGTATATCTGATCGGGCTAAGATTGATATAATCCTGAACTCTTTACCGCTTTCATTCTATCTCCTTCAAGGAGTTGCTCACTGATCTCATAGCAGAACAGTCCATCGTACCTTCATGGGAGCCTGAGTTATCAGATCTTGAGCACAGCTTAGGGACATTGAAAGATGTGGTTCATACTGTATGCAAGAACATGATTGATCGCAGATCACGTGAGAGGAGGTCAAATGAAATGAAGAGGGTTGGTGTCACTTCAAGTAAGAGCGCATGCATAAGCAAGGGACAAGGTACGTCATTTGTATTTGTAATGGAAACATGTTTAGCATCGGTTTCTACTCATTCGTGGGTAGTGGATACTGGAGCTACTGATCATGTTTGTTACATTTTGTAGGGGTTCACACCGAGGAGGGTGCTGAAGAATGACGAGGTTACCATCTCGATGGGGAACCCAGCACAAGTGAGTGCAGCTGCCATTGGAGACTTCACCATGTACTTTGATGATTCTGTTTTAACTTTAGGAGATGTTTTGTACGTGCCGGATTTTTGGCGAAACCTTATTTCAGTTTCCAAACTTTATGTTGATGGATATTCAGTTATTTTTTATAGTTGTGTTTCTATCATTGGTAATAACGGTGTTATCTATCTTGGAATGCTGAATAATTCTCTCTATGTTGTTAACTGTAATCATAAGTCTTCCGCAAGTATTGCATGTAATTCATCCGTAATTGATAATCCTAGAAAGAGAAAACTTACTTCTTCTGATGAGGATCATACATGTCTCTGGCACTTGAGACTGGGTCACATCAGCTTGAAGCGAATTCAGAGACTTGCAGATGACTTGGACTTAGTCCGGGCTGTACCTTATCAAGTCTGCGAATCCTGCATCGAGGGCAAGATGTCAACTAGGCCTTTCAAGGCTAGTCAGTCTCGAGCAGAGGAAGTGTTGGAATTGATCAATTCTGACTTATGTGGACTCGGTCCATGCAGGCTCGTGGAGGGTACGAGTACTTCGTCACTTTCATTGATGATTACTCAAGGTACAGATACGTTTACTTGCTTCGCTACAAGTCTGAATGCTTTGAGAAATTCAAAGAGTTCAAGGCTGAAGTAGAAAAGAAGGTCGGGAAAACTATTGCTGCGATCTGACCGCGGTGGCGAATACCTCGGTAACGAGTTCCTGCAATATTTGTCAGAAAATGGGATTACATCCCAGTGGACTGCACCGGGTACTCCCAAGCAAAACGGTGTAGCTGAAAGAAGAAATAGGACTCTTCTGGAGATGGTAAGATCAATGATGAGTTATGCAAACTTACCAATTTCATTTTGGGGCTACGCATGGGAAACAACAGCTTACGTGCTTAATGTGGTGCCTTCTAAATCAGTTCCTAAAATGCCTTCTGAGCTCTTCCTTGGTCGCAAACCTAGTTTGTGCAAGTTTAGAGTATGGGGCCGTCCGGCACACGTACTGTCGAAGGAACCTGATAAGCTAGAAAGCAGGTCAAAAGTAATGTTGTTCATAGGGTATCCCAGGCAAACGAAAGGTGGTTACTTTTACTGTCCTAAGAGTCAAAGAGTTGTAGTTAGCACCAACGCTAGATTCTTAGAGGACGAGTATGTGAGTAATCACAAGTCAAGGAGTGATATCGTTCTTCAAGAAATTGAGAACGAGAATGCAATTCCAAGGGAAGGGGAAAGTGTAGATGTGGGTGTGCCTGTGAGAGGTTCATCACCACAGACACGTTCTTCAATGCAAGGTGCAGGACCACAAGTTACTGCACCTACTACTGACACGGCACCGATGTCTCATCCTAGTGGGAGAGTTATTTTCCAGCCGGAAAGGTACATGTTCGTGGGTGAGTATTCGGACTTGAGCCCGGAAGACGGACATGAGGACTCTGACCCACTGACTTACGAAGAGGCAGTGCAGGACAAGGATGTTGCCAAATGGCGTGTCACCATGGATTCTGAAATTGAATCCATAAATGCTATGGATGTATACCAAAATACTGATTTGCCGGATGGCTTTAGGGCCATAGGGTGCAAATGGGTATACAAGAGAAAGAAAGGGGCGGATGGAAAAATCACGGCTTTTAAAGCCAAGCTGGTGGCAAAAGGTTATAGTCAGAAATAGGGCATTGACTATGACGAAACCTTTTCACCCATAGCCATGCTCAAATCCATCCGGATACTCCTTGCCATAGCTGCGCATATGGACCTCGAGATCTGACAGATGGATGTCAAAACCGCTATTCTAAACGGTTACCTTGAAGAAGGTAGGGACATCTATATGCAGCAACCCGAGGGTTACATAAGCAAAGGCAAAGAACATCTTGTCTGGAAGCTTAGGAAGTCCTTGTATGGACTTAAGCAAGCTTCAAGGTCGTGGAACTTACATTTCAACGATGTGATTAAATCCTATGGGTTTGCACAGTTGGAAAATGAAAGTTGTGTTTACCGACTTTGTGTTAGTGGGAACGTGGTCTTCCTTGCACTTTACGTTGATGACATACTCCAAATGAAGGATCTGGGAGAAGCTGGCTACATTCTTGGGATTAAGGTCTTACGAGATTGTAAGAGAAGAATGTTGAGCTTATCCCAGGCATCCTATGTGGATACTGTGATTGCTTAGTTCAGCATGCAACTCGCCAAGAAAGGCTTGCTACATTTCAGACATGGCGTTCATCTTTCTAGTGGGCAGTGTCCTCAGACACAGCGGGAGAAAGATGAGATGAGTCTTGTACCATATGCTTCGGCAGTAGGTAGCCTCGTATATGCGATGCTGTGTACCAGGCCAGATATCTGTTATGCTGTTGGCATGGTAGAAAGATATCAGTCTAACCCTGGACAGGTGCTCTGGACTGCTGTAAAGCACATCCTCAAGTATTTGAAAAGAACTAGGAATTTCTGTCTAGTTTATCAAAGTGAGGATTTGTGCCCTGTGGGTTATACAGACTCGGATTTCAAAGGAGACCAGGATTTGAAGAAATCAAACTCAGGATATGTGTTTACCCTGGGAGGTGGAGCTATATCTTGGAGGAGCTCAAAGCAGAAATGCATTGCTGACTCCACCATGGAGGCGGAATATGTCTCCGCCTCCGACGCCTCGAAATAGGGGGTATGGCTCCGGACCTACCTTTTAGAGTTGGGCGTGATCCCGAGTTTGCCGAGGAGCTTCACAATTTATTGTGATAACTCTGGTGCAGTGGCAAACTCAAAGGAACCGCGGTCTCACAGGGCAAGCAAACACATAGAGAGAAAGTACCATATCATACGAGAAATCGTATCGAGGGGCGATGTGCTGATTAAGAAGATTGACACTGCTGACAATCTTGCTCATCCACTTACAAAGAGCTTGCCGCAGAAAGTTTACGAAAGAAATATTCGTGAGCTGGATCTGAGATGGATGCCGACCACTGACAGTGGTTAATGAGACAGCAGACTAGATAGACGGATTGTATACTCTGTAATAGCTTAGTTATACATTGAGTATAAGTGGGAGATTGATGGGTTTTGTATACTGAAAGCATTTATTATAATGAGTATACAACGGTTTATTTCTCCTATCTGTTAACAATCTTACATGTATGAACAATGGTATCCTCTTGTCTCACCGATAGGGACGATCATACGGCGTGTTGTAGATCGCAGAAGACAGTATGATCACTTGACCTAGTGAGACATAAACCTGATCACAGCCGAGACAGCGTATGAGGATACGTCTGTCCGGATGGCTGCGGCATTATCGGAATAAGTAGTCTGTCTTGGTTACTTGACATGCTGATACGCAGAGGTGGCGTATTGATGGACCGCAGTGAGATGTATTCGTCTGTCTGACATCAGCGAATACAAGATCTCGTTATATTGATTGAGTCAAAACCCTAACGAAGGTTCAGGGGTTTGCACGAGTTGACTGTTGCTTTGACTTGCCATGGTGGAGAGCCTAAGTAATGTGCTCGTATATCCGCATCTTGGGTAACAGCAGTTCGTGTAGTACCGCCTGAGACTGGGTTTAGGTAACCATATCCGAGTAATAGGATGGGGACATTACCTGAGGAGCTCAATAACATTCATTGTGTCAAAGTCCTGCAGGCTGATTAAGTTCAGGCATGAGTGATAAGGATTGAGTGGTACTACTCAGGAATAGTAGGATATTAATTAATTCTAGTTAGAGCTTTTCAGAGGCTCCGATTAATTAATGGATGTCCGGTAACCTTAATTATGGGGATTCTCAATTAATGCAGCCCGTTCTCATAACGTGGTAATAAAGGGGTAGGTCAGTATTAATTTTGTGGTGAAAAAGAACTAATATTAATTAATTAATTGTGTTTTGGGTTGTGGACATGGGAATTAATTAATTTATAGGCTCACTTTATTATTTGCATTAGGTCCCAGATCTGGCCCAAGGAAAGTGTGTTGAATTGAGCCCAGGAGCCCATTTGGGTTCACAACCCTAGGTCTATAAAAAGACAGCTCTCTCTCATAAGTTGTAATACAGTTGAAACACACTAAACCCTAGAGAGAGAGGAGTGGACGCCGTTTTCAAGGAGAGTAGAGGAGAATTTCAATTCTGGTCCTGCTCAAACTACAGATCTACGGAGTCCTCACCAGTAGTAGATCTGAACAACATCGGGATACAGATCTGAAGATCTAATCTGGCAAACAACAGATTTCTTTCTTCCCTTTTATTTTCGATTTTATTCTAAGAAACTTGATTTCTAATTTCTGATTCCTCAAATAAAATCGAATTGCGTGGTCGAATTGAAGTTTGGAATTCAAACGCAAAAGATCGGTTTAGACTCGACGGAATAACGGTAATTCCTTAATCCACAATTCTGGTAATTAAATTCATAGGAGCATGCTAGGATTTATCTTGTATTTAATTATGCATAAAATCCATAAATCGATCCGGTTCAGTTCGGTTTTGGTGATTCGGTTCACGAGAAAACCGTACACTTATCTTGTCACTAGATGTATTGGTACGAATTGATAGGACCTAACTAATTAGCTAGATGTCCTGCAGGCTGATTAAGTTCTAGCATAAGTGAAAAGATATTGAGTGGTATAACTTAGGAATAAAAGATGTTAATTAATTTTTAAGCTTATCTGAGCCTAAATTAATTAATGAATGTTTGTAACCTTAAATACAGGGATGAGCTCATGCAACCCGTTCCTCATAACGTGGTATCAAAAAGGTAGGACAGTCTTGATTCTCTGGTGGCATGAATCAATATTAATTAATTAATTATATTCTGAGTTTTATATGTGAATCAATTAATTAATAGGTCTTCTTAGCTATTTGCATACTGGTCCCTAGTCTGGCCCATGTAAAGCTCAAGCCCATTAGGGATTATAATTTCCTAAAAATAGCTCCCTAGTTCTCAGAGCACAATACACCATATAACCATAATTTGATAAGCAGCAAACCAGAGAGTTGGGAGCTATAATTGTCGACTGGATCTGAGATAAGAAAATGAAATTATGCTTCTCGATAGGCATAGACCAGAGAGAACTTCACCATATATCTGGATCGAAGCAAGGGATATAGATCAGAAGATTAGATCTGGGCGAACTTTTTCTCTCTCTAGCCTCTTTAATTTTGATTTTAATAAATATAAAATAAGATATTTAATTCAGATTATTTTAGGATTGAATCTTATTTCTCAACAAGGATAAAATATCAAATCCTTGTGCAACAGATCAAAGATTAAATTCATCCAAATATTACACAAACTTCTTTATGCATTCAATTGGAGCATGCTAGGTTAATCCTTCGAGCTCCTTGGATCAACGAGATGCCACAATCCCCTACAACCTCTGCGTAGACCAATCCCACTTTGGTCAATAACGTACTAAAAACCTTAGGTGCCGTGAAGTGGCCGGTCAAAATGAAATCCGACCCGATGACACGCGATCTTAAGAAGTTATGCGACTTCCACAATGACCATCAATACAAGATGGAGGAATGAAAAGATCTCTACTTAGAGGTGATCGAGCTACTAAAGAACGACTTCTTCAATGATTATCACACCAATAAGGGGATGAACACAAGGAGTAAGCAGAACGTGAACCCCCCATACGACGTACACAAAGAAAAGCCTCCCAAAGCGGAGAGGACAATGCACACGATTATGCGAGGCTTCATCATAAGCAGAGCATCTAGATCAGCCCCAAAGAGAGCAAGGCGAGTCTTAACCGGAAATGCACAATGCGCATAGTTTACCCTGGAACACAAAACTATCGAGTTAACTAGCAATGATGCCCCGGGTCTCATACACCCACATCAAGACATGCTCGTGATATAACTTCTAATCTCTAATTACAAAGTGAAGAGAATGCTAGTTGAGAACAGCAGTTCGGCGAACATATTGTGATTGATTTATATACTAAAAATATTATGATTGGTATATTATGTACAAGATTTATTGGTTAATATACTTGGAATCATTAATGTTTTATGTTCATCTACTGTCTAAATTAATAAACAAGTTTCGCAAATTCTCTTATTCTCTTATCTCATCGATAGGGAGATCATACGATGTGTAGTAGATTACGGAAGATCGTATGGATTACCTGACCTAGCGAGATATAAATAGTTATCACAACTGAGATAGTCCCAGGATAATTAGTCGGTATAGACTGTAGCATACACGGTAATAAGCATCTTATCTTGGTTGCTTGGTATGCTGGTGCATGCGGTACGCATTGATAGAATCTAAGTTAAGATCGATTCCTTTATCTGACATTAAATGAATCTTGATCTTGGTGGCTTTATGGAATCTTAAGCCTAGATGAAGGTACACAAGTATGCACAGATTTATGTGTCATTTTGAGATGCAGTGAAATGCCTTAATCGATCTTGTAAATTTGTATCTTGGGTGGTAGCAGTTTGTGTATGATTGTCTGTGACTGGAACTAGGTAGCCACATCCAGTATATGATGGTGACATTCCATGAGCAGCTCAAAAGGTTCGTTATGCTAAAGTCCTGCAAGCTGATTAAGTTCAAGCATAAGTGAAAAAGTTAGAGTGGAATGACTCAGGAATATAAGATCTTAATTAATTTAATGGCTTGTCAGAGCTTAAACCGAGCCTATGCGACCCTTTCCTCATAAAGTGGTAGCAAATAGGTAGGAAAGTATTGATTCTCTATAACTTGAATCAATATTAATTTATTAATTATATTCTGGGTTGAATATGAGAATTAATTAATTGATAGGCCTTATTTGCTATTTGCATTGTGGTCCCTGGACTGGCCAATGAAAGCTCAAGCCCATCTGAGATCAAAATTTTCCTATAAATACCCCTCAGGTTCTTAGATCATAACACACCACAAAATCAAAAGTTGCTAAGCAGCAAACCAGGATTTGGGAGCTGTGATTGGCGACTGGAGATCTAAGAATGAGGAGGAAATTCTACTTCACGATAGACACAGAATCCGGATGGAAACTTCACCAGATTTTTGGATCGGAGCTGGGTTACAGATCAGAAGATCAGATTTTAAGGATAATTTTCATCTTCTCTCTTCTGTTTTTCGAAATTAATCTTATTAGTTTCAGAGATTTAATTCCTTCATCTTGTAGGATTTAATCTTCTTGCGCAAGAAAGAGGATCGAGGTTCAAATCTCTGCGCATCGAGTTTTTTAGTTTCTACAATCCAGGTATTCTGCATAAACTTTCTTGTGCATAATCAATAGGAGCATGCTAGGATTAATCATAGGCATAGTAATTTATTCTAATATCCAATTTTCAACCTGGGCTTATATGGATTAAGTGATTCATTTCACGACAACAAAATCCCTTCAATTAGTATCAGAGCCAGATTGAATTAATTGGCTTTGTCGGAAAAATAATATTGCCTATGATTATGCATGATTATTATTATTGAATTGTTATGAATGAATTGTTTTTGGATTTTATAGATTTTGTTCCACGTGGTTCTCGGGATAATCCGCCCATTTATATGGATTCATTTTTCACCTAATAGATAAATTTGTGGTTAGATTTATTTTTCTAAATAGTAGCACGATGTATTTTCCATGTAATTCTAAATTTTAAATTAAATTTGTAAAATCGAGAACACAAAGAATGTGAAGAACAAGGAACACCACAGTTGACGGCGCAGGGCGGCCCATGGCGACGGCGCACAGCGGCAACCATCGAACTACCCATGCCAGGCACAGCAGCCGGTAGGGAACTGCACATGTGTCCAGTGGCCGCAGAAGCAACGCAGGGCGGAAGCGTGTGCGAGCACGGTGGAACCCTAGTAGTTGGAGGCTGCGCGCACAGTGCATGGCCCAGCTTTTGCGTGTAGCAGCAAACCGCGCAAGTGAACGGTAGCGGCGGACTACGGGAGGTCAGCAGAGCACGGGCAATGTCTACGGGCAGCGGGCAGTAGCGATTGCTGGGAGAAGCAAGGCGCGCATGCAGCAGAACCCTAGGTCCCCTGCGCGCGCAGCTTGGACACAACCTATGTGTGTTGCGGTCGAGGTATCTTCCTCCCTTGCGTGTAGCAACGACCGGTGGGGTGGCACGACTCGGATTTGCGGATGGATGGCGATTGAGGCGGTTGGTGGTGGTTGGCGGCATGGCCTGCATGTACACCAACACGTCTCCTGCATGTTCTCCGAAGACCAGAAATGAGAAGAAGACAGTGGATGGTGTGGGGTGAAGCCGGAGCAGGCCGGGACGACGGTTGGCAGCGATGGGCAACAATGGGGAGGCCAATAACGCGAGATGCAGGCACGTGAGTTGCACATGACCTGCTGTGCATTTCTCCGGCGGGCTCCTCATGATGGTGGTGGTTTGCCGGTGCTGGCCCGTCGGGCCGTGTACACATATGCTTTTGGCTCGCGGTGTGTGCATGGGCCCAGTTGTCCTATTTTCTAATAGATCGAATCTTGGAGGCCCAATTTTTTTGGAAAATAAATCAGGTCTCAGTCCAAGTAGTGGGAGCCAAGTCGATGATCTGTATATTAAATCCACATTGTAATAGATAGGATTTAATTTGTATTTTGTATTGTAGGGTCATGAGGACATTTTAATTTGTTTTATTATTTGTTCTCGCATGATATATGTGTTTAATTAATTTCGCAACATCCAAGCATGTTGTAGATAATAGGAGCACGTTTAATGCTTATACTTACAGTTTTAAAGCATGCTTATGTGATTTATTCTATGTAATTAAATTATGACTATATATTCATGGCTCATGCTTTGCATGATAGAATTTTAGCAATATTATAATTTATGTCTACATAAAGTAATTTGTGCAATTGAACCTTATGAATTTAAAAAATTACTAAGTTGTTTATTTAAGACCTCCACAAAGCCATCTCTTATTTGAAGTGGAGAATCTAATAAGTAAACATCTACATGTGTAGCCTGCTTATTTTATTATTCATAAGTTCTAATAGATGGGAATTCTTAAAATAAACATTTAATTCTTGTGAGAAGTGGGAGCTCATGCGTAAACGTCTATATGTGTGGCTTGCGTACTTGATCTTTCACAAGTTCACTATGGATTGAATTAAATGAGACAACCTTACTAATTCCATTTGTCGAAGTAAGCGTTCACATGTGTGTTTTGCAATAGAAATACTTGGGAAAATTGGAGGAAACATTAATATTGTTTCATCATAAGGTTTCAATATTTATATGTTTCAATAGTTTGCGATTATGTTTTAATTTTTGCTTTAATTTATTGTTTTCAGACATGTCTATTGCTCACGTTGTAAACCTCTTAACACTGAACCCATTAAGTGGTCCAAACGTTCCTGAGTGGAAATACTGCTTTGTGGATATTCTCTCCTCTGAGAATCATGCCTACATCCTTTCTATGGATCGACCAGTTCCTCAAGTCGTGCAAGGCTTTTGTTTCTGAGAGACATTTCTATGACAGATGGAAAGCTTCTAATGATTTTGCTTGCTTCTTCATCATAAACAGTTTGTCTAGAGAATTGAAACTCAAGTACAGAAAGTTCCAAAGTACTGTTGAGATCTTGAGGGATATTGTTTTAGTATATGAGAACGTGAAACGAACAATCGTTATAATCTTGTGAAGGACCTTGTTTGCAAGAAGATGACTGAGGGCATTTTGGTAATTTTGCATTTCCTGAACATGATGAAGATCATGAGAAAATACAGGATGAGAGGTCGACAAATTAATGCTCGTGTAGAGATTAACATTGTCCTGAACTCTCTTTCTGAGTCTTTTGATGATTTCATCAAGAGTCTTGCTGGTAGGCATGAGTTCTCTCTTATTAAGTTACTTAGGGCACTGCTGCGAGAACAGTCTAACATCATGTCATTGGAATTGGCTCCGATTTTGTCAGCTTTTACCAAAACAGTTGTTGAAGCTAAGGACATGCTTAAGAAGTTAGATAAGGTTGAAAGGGAAGAAGTCATCACCAGGCCACACAAGTGCAAACGAAGTGGAAGAGTAAATTATCTAGTGCCTAGGAGGGAAGGGCAAGGTACGTCATGTGCATTTATAACAGAATCATGTTTAGCATCAGTTTCTACCTATTCGTGGGTAGTGAATACTGGAGCTACTAATCATGTTTGTTATACTTTGCAGGGGTTCGTGCCGATAAGGTAGCTGAAATATGACGAGGTCACCATCTCAATAGGAAGCGGAGAGCATATATCAGTAGTAGCCATTCGAGATTTTACTTTATGCTTTGAGAACGATGTTTTGATTTTGATAGATATTTTGTGTGTGTCGGTGTTTCAGCAGAACTAAATTTCAGTTTCCCAGTTATTTAATGATAGATTTTTAGTTATTTTTTATAATGGTGTTTCTATCATTGGTAATAACGGTGTAATCTGTCATGGTAAACTGATTGACTATCCCTATATCATTAATTGTATGCATAAATCTTCCATGAATGTTGCAACAAACTCATCCAATAATAATAATCATTTAAAGAGAAAGTTTTCTTCCAACGAGGATCAAACATATCGCCGGCACTTGAGACTAGGCCACATCAGTCTAAAAGGGATCAAAAGACTGGCGAATGATGGTCTCTTGGATTCATTACAAGTGGTACCTCATCAACTTTGTTAATCCTGTATAGAAGGAAATATGATGACTATGCCTTTTAAGGCCTGTCAGTCTAGAGAAGAGGATGTGTTAGAATTGATACACTATGACTTTTATTGACCAATTTCTACTCAAGCTCATGGCGGTTATGAGTACTTCGTGACATTTATTGACAATGACTTATGGTTTGGATATGTCTATCTGCTTCACTACAAGTCTAAATGTTTTGAGAGATTCAAAGAGTTCGAGACATAAGTAGAAAAGAAGCTAGGCAAGACTATCAAAACACTACGATCGGATCGAGATTTGGAATACCTCAATAATGAGCTGTTGCAGTATCTATCAGAAAATGAGATAATATCCCAGTGGACTGCACCACGAACCCCTCAACAAAATGGTGTAGCAGAAAGAAGAAATAAGACTCTTTTGGAATGGTTAGGTCTTAGATGAGTTATGCAAGCTTGCCGATTTCATTTTGGGGATGTGTCTTAGAAATAACTGCGTATTTGCTTAGCCTGGTACCTTCAAAATCAGTAACTAAAACACCTCTAGAACTCGGGTACGGGCAAAAGCCCAGTTTAACCAGAATGAGAGTTTGGGATTTTCCAGCATATGTGCTGACAAAAGAACTCGATAAGTTAGAAAGTACGTGTAAGTTTATGTTGTTTGTAGGATATCCCAGGAAAATGAAATTTTGTTACTTCTATTGTCCTGGGAATCAGAAAGTTGTTATCAAGACCAATACGAGATTCTTGGACGACGAATATGTAAGAAATCACATATCCAAGAGTGAGATTATTCTCCATGAGCTTGAAGGTAATGTAGTGATTCCATTAGGAAAGCCTAGTGTTAGATTCACCTATGACTGATGTGGGAATACCAACACTGCCATCAATGCAAGACATGGGACCACAAAGTACTGTGCCAACTACTGACACGACTCAGATGCATCATCGCAGTGGGAGGGCTGTTTGGCAACCATAAAGGTACATGTTCGTGGGAGACACTTGATCCCGGAAAATAGACTGGATGATACTAACCCAAGGACATACGACGAGGCGGCATTTGAGAACGATGCAGACAAATAGAATGTCACCATGGATCAGAGATAGAATCCATAACAGCTATGGATGTATACCAGAAAATTGAGTTGTCAGATGGCTTTAGAGCCATAGGATGCAAGTGGGTATATAAGAGAAAGAAAGAAGCGAATGGAGAAATAACGGCGTATAAAGCCAAGCTGGTGGCTGATAAGCTCATATTTGTACTCACTTATCCTTATTTTTCTCCTTTGTTTTACTGCAACTAGGTTAGTTTATTAGTTGTTTTCGTGAATGAGTGTAATATAGAGGATGTTAAGCTTGTGATGCTAAGTTTTGCAGGTATTTGAGGCTAAAAGTGAGAAAAAGTTGAGAAGAGTCATGTTTTACAAAGTTGCTGCTTCGATTGTTGCACGGGAAGTAGATCGAGTTGGAAGACGTGCCAAAATTCTGAAGAAGGACCTCTGTGTTGACCGACATGGGCTATGTCGACCGACATGGAGGTCAAATGTCGAACAAAGGCAAAGCAGGAAGAAAGCTCGACACACTTGCATGCATGTCGATCAACACGAAGGTTCAAGATTGCCAAGTCGACATGGGTGCATGTGTGTTGATCGACACATTCTGTGTCGACCGAAATAGAGGCCGAGAAAGTGAATTTTTCCCTGTTTTGTTATTTTTTATATTTTAGCCCAATACCTAGTTTAGCTGTTTTGGCTCTTCTATAAATACTAAACTCATTTAGGCTCGAATTTTTTTTTAATTTTACTTAGAATATTGAACTTTTGAGTTTTTCCAAGACCTTGAAGGTTCTTATTATCCTTACAAGGTAATTTATGTATTTTTATAATATGTTTGCTTTATTTCAAGTCATGTTTTGTGGCTAGAAACCCTCACAGGTTTTAGGGCTTTGATAATCTGTCTGATGCAAGATTGAATAAATCAACTCAATAGCTTGGTTTAATTTCTTGAGCTTAATTAATCGAATCTATATTTAAAGAAGGATCGAGAGATGAATTTGAATCTAGGTTTGTAGTTATCAATTGAAAGACCGAGAGGTGAAAATTGATAATAGGAAGAAGAGATTAAATGCAATTATTTTCTATCTCGAAAGGAAGAATTAATTTGTAGGATTTAATTAGATAATTATCGAGATTGGTTAATTTGTATTCTTGAGACCGAGAGGAGATAGTCACAATTAATCCCCATTGCTGAGTTGATGAATTTTGTATGTTCAGTATTTGATTATCTGCCCTGGAATCTGCATCTTTAATTATTGTCTTCAAAACCTTAAATTTCCTGCACTGTCATCTTTAAATTACAAAACAAAAAAAGTACTTAAACAACTATGTTTTAAGAACTATGGCTAGCACATAGGGTAGTGTCATTATACAGTCTCTGTGGGTTCGACCACCTTAGGGTGCATTATAAATTTATTTGTTGCTATACTATAATTTGTCTGGCTATTTTTCCAGCGATCAAATTGGCGTCGTTGTAGGGGACTGTTAGATTCTATGCTATTATTTTTAAATCTGTTGGATTGAGTTTTAATTTATATTTTTATTTTAGTTTTTGTGTTTGTGTGCGTGTGTGATTTTCTATTTTTGCGCTCTCATTTGGTCGACACAGCCGCAACATTCGTGTCGATCGACACAACCCTTGTCGGTCGACACAGAGGCTAATTTTTTGAACTGATTTTTCTCAAGTTGTATGAACACAAGGGCTCAGGGCAAACCACACAAAGTTTTCGATCAAGAAATCGAGGCCACAGTCTGGAAGAGAAAGAGCGAGGAAAAACAAAGCACAACCACCAACATGGCTCAAAACAACAACCCAAATGACGAGGAAGACCATACCCTGCCACCCTTGGAGGATCATGACTCACAACTCATAACTCAAGAGAATGCCCTTCTTCTATTCCAAGAAGTCAACCACATGAAGGACATCATCAAGCAATTGATGGCTGAGAGAGAGGTAGATAGGCTCGAGGCTGCAAAGAGAGAGAGAGATCGAGAAAGAGAAAGATGCTATAAAGAGGACTCCAACGAAGAGGATCCGAATGCCATGGCAAAGAAGTACAGATCATAGCCCGACAATGAGGGATTTGTTATTGGTATCATTGCCAATAACTTTGTACTCAAACCTGCTTGATTCAGATGATTCAATAGAACTTGTATGGTGGCCGAACAGTGGAGGAACCGTACACCCATCTCCGAATGTTCGTGGAGTTGTGTGATACTATAATGTAGAACAGAGTCAGCCAGGATGTGATCCGTCTACGCTTGTTTCCCTTATCACTTCGGAATCAGGCTCGAACATGGTTTACAACCCTGGATTGCAACAACATTCGCACTTGGGCAGATCTCCGAGCAGAGTTCTTGGCCGCCTTCTTTCCACCATCTGTGATCATTCAGAAGAAGATGGAGATCCTGCAGTTCCACCAAATGATGGATGAGTCCTTGTTCGAAGCACCGAGCAGGTTGAATGAGCTATTGAGGAGTTGTCTGGGC
Source organism: Plectranthus barbatus (assembly GCA_026898455.1). Lineage (NCBI taxonomy): Eukaryota > Viridiplantae > Streptophyta > Magnoliopsida > Lamiales > Lamiaceae > Plectranthus > Plectranthus barbatus. The sequence continues at coordinate 443,818 of JAPKLW010000547.1, read as the reverse complement.
CATGGAGTTGACACCGAGGAGCTGGCCCACATCTTCTACCGAGGGATGAATGAAAAGACTCAAGAGTCCATTGACAATGCCGCTGGAGGTTCTTTGATGAGCAAGTCACCTGAAAAAGCCCTCAAGTTGTTCAAGAAGATGGCCTTGCATACTCAACAATGGGCCAATCCCAGGAGACCTCAAGTTCGGGTTGTGCAGAAGAAGAAAGATGACACCCTCAAGAAGGAAATCGAGAAGCTCAAGGGGGAGATGGAGAAACTGACATCTAATGTTGCTTGTGTTTATGTTGCACAGGTTGATCCCGTAGCCGACGTGAACTTCATGTATTAAGGTGGTTAACAAAATCATTACCAGTAAGGGGATACCAACATTACCACCAAAGAGCTCATCCCGGGTTTTACTATGCTCAGCCTGAAGGTGCCGAACACCATCCACCAGGATTTGATGTGCACAATGGTGAAATTGTGGAGAAGAAGAAGAAGAGCCTCGACGAGGCATTGCAGAAGTTCATCAAAGCTTCTGACTATAGGGTTGGATAAATTGAGCAAGAAGTAGCAGGGGTGAACACCAAGGTGGACAGACTTGGCAAACATGTGTAGATTATCGAGAGCCAATTCAGTTAGATTGCTACCTCACTTGGTACGCAACATCAACAAGGGAAGCTGCCAAGCACAACCAAAATGAACCCCAAGAATCAAAAGGACTGCAAAGAAATCAAACTGAGGTCCGGAACCAACTACACAAGCCCTAAGATGCCCGAGAACATGTTTAGGGGAGAATAGGAGGAAATTCCTGCAGGAATGCCCTCTATTTCGACCGACACAACCCGTGTCAATCGACACAATAGCAGGGTGAAGCAGGCATGTAAAGTGAAGATGACGAATCAACGGACAAGAATTCTTTGGGTGTGTCGACCGACACTTTCCATGTCGGTCAACACAGAGGACAGGTCGACGTAGATCCAATCCAGTCAACACAGAGGCAGCTCCATCTCAACAATTCAAGTTCCAAAGATGCTCCGCCCTTTCCTAAGTGATTTTGCAAGCAGAATAACGATTCAAGGATCTCAAGGTTTGCGGATAACTTTAAAAAGGTGAGTATTAACGTACCATTGATTGAAGCATTGAAACAGATTCTGGGCTACATGAAGAAACATTTTGTGGAAAACACAACTGTCAAACTTCATGAGCAGTGCATCCTACTCCTACAGAAGAAGATTCCCATCAAGAGGAGTGATCCAGGGTGCTTCTCGATTCCATTCGAGAATGGGGGATTGAATTCGAAAAGGTGTTGTGCGACACTGGTGTCAGCATCTATCTGCTACCTTACTCCATTTTCAGGCGCCTCAAGATTGGAGAATTGTTGGAAGGCGATCTCAATTCAACTAGCCTCCTTGGCGGTAAGCATTGTCCGTTTGTATCCTGCAAACACAAAATTGAGGGAAAATAGGCAACTAATTTTGACCAAATTGGAAATATAGCACATCGCCAAAGATCGACTTATAGGGATGCCCCCTACGAAGAGAAACTCCAGCTCCATCGGGTCTATTTTAAACAAGTCGAATTTGTTCTTCTAGTTTAGAGTGTTCTGTGCACATTTCGTCACCATGGCTTCACGATGCGAGCTCGACTTCGTGAGATAGTAGTACCCATTTGAAAATTGACTCAAACGATACATGTAGTGGCACTCCCGTAGGGTCGGTAGGTTATGCCCACCATAAAAGCATGAGGACGATTCCCAACATATGGAACCAGCTGACTAGGACTATTTGGAAAGGGGTGAGGTCGTAAGATTGTAGTACTGTACAAAATAACGTATGTACGGGAACCCTTTTTCCATACTTTATTGTAGACCGATATAAGACCACGTCGTTGCCAACCAGCAAGTAGAATCTATTCTCAGGAAGAGGCACTGATTACCTCATCTTATGGGAAGTAGCCCCCTTAGCAATCCTATTGACCATGTCATCGGTAGCGACTAATACAGCAGATCCAATGGGGTTATCATCCTTTGATAACATCCTGCTACACCTTAGACCGGTCCACCACCATTAGGACATACGAGTCCTCTCTACTTGAACCCATCTCGCCACCTGACCCAGTGTGCTCGAATTCGACCAAACTCTCTTCATTAGCGGAAAAACCCTCGATTTCCTCACCAAGTGATCTCTCGCCCTTATCAACGAGCAAATTAGACACGGAGAACTCTGTGGACCATGAGAAGGAAGACAACTACTGAAAGATCCCCACATAACCCTCTTGCCGTGGCAAACTCATGACTCAACAAAACCTGGTTAACTTAGAATATTGAAAACAAGACAAAAGAAAATGGGATACATGATTGCAGAAATCTAGAAAGAAGCCCCCACGAAATCATGCAAACAAGAGAAGCAAAGAGTAAGCTAATTAGCAAGGAAAAATCCTCAAAAAGGAAGAGATCACAAGAACAACTAAATACAGACTGACGACCTGAATAGAGGGACCGACCAACCGACCTCAAAGAACAAAGTCGAATGTAATCCATCCCGAATCAATGACCTAACCCAAGGATCACACAACTAACCCTAGAGTAACACCTAAATATCCTAAATTGATCGGATCAACTATTAAACAAGAAAGTATGACAAACAACACACACACACACAAAAGCCCTACTCAGCAGGCATAATCCTGACGAACAAAGTGATAATAAAAAATAGCCTAGAAGACGGTTTAAAGTAAATAAATAGGGAGTTGAAACATCGGCATATCCAACCTTGAAAATGCAAGCAATCAACACAAAACACACATCCATACATAGGTGAAAAGTATCAAAGCAAAAGACTAAATACCAAAGGTGACACCACCCCTAATGCAGGATAATAGATAAATTAACCCCTAATTTGTGATACCCAGACACCCCGAACAATGATAATCAAATGGAAACAATCACCGACGAACCAAGACCTAGAAATCACACGCACAATTATCCCCCCAGAAAAAACCAAACACACATGAAACAAGTAAATACGCAGTAAAACACGAATGCTCACAAGGAACACGCACAATCACACATCGAAGAGATAAAGTAAAGCAAGCAACAAACATCTAAATTAAAAGAAGAAGAGGGTTTAACTGATAAACGAGAACGGTGAGGTGCAGAAACCAGAAAAATGCAGGAGTAGACCCGCCATAATGCCCAAATTACATAAAGAGGAGAATCGCAAGAGAGAGAGAGAGAGAAAGGTGGTTGAGAAATTGGCCAAATGTGTGAAGTGAAAAAAGAGGAAGAGGCAAGCACAATTTATAATAAAAAACCATTTGACTTCTAGAGAGGCCTTGAAATCAAGCTTAATTACGAAACTGCCACCGCAAGGGCAGCAAAACCTCTAAAGATTCGGATTTCATGGTCGGCAATGAGCACGCTCGGGGCTCGCTATGGACTCTAAATCCTCCGTGCTAGAGACCCCAATTCCAATCAACCAAGAGACATGAAAGCATAAGCCAGATCTTAGCGTCGTGGGCAAACTCAGACATTGTCGGTATAATTATTCGGGACGAAAGGTCCCTCCAAGAGAATCCTTCAATACTCACATCCTTTCAGAACTTGCCCCACCACCGCTTCACAGAGCCTAATATAGCACAAGCATTAGAGTAATGCACCATGCAAGACATCATTCTCCAAAACGATTCAAGCAATCAACATGGATTTTGGACCCATGCATAAGCACTAGGGTCTGCTTTCCATAGTTACCCGTCACCAACATATTAAAGCATCCCCTACGTATGGCCATATAATTAGGATATAATTTCTGAGTTATCCTCCACCAGCCAATAGGAGCTTTGGTCCTTCGGGAATGCCCAATGGGTTACCTCAAGACTCCGCGCTTTGTACGCATTTCGGTCAAAGTTCTTCATTCTAAAACCTCTCCCGGATAGGCCCTAAAACAAAAGAGATGATTTTTTGGGACAAACCTTAACGGCCCAAGTCCAATCGACTTCTCAAAGGTCCAGTCGGCCAAAAACCACAACCCACAAGCTCAGCCAACCTCTTGGAGTAAGGCTCATGACTCTAAGGAACTAGATTTGCACTATCCTCGTCCCAAGGTTGGCATGGACCCCACATCAACCTTGTCACCAAGGAGAGGGAGTAATCCCTGCAGAACCTGGCGACACAGAGTCATTGCAAACTCTAACAGACCTCGAGAATCACGGGAAGTTGCGTGATTCTCGGCAACCACATGCTCCTCGACGGTTAGGGCACTAGTTAGGGTTTTCCTCTTTTTTATTGTCTATGAATAGAGAGATTACACTCATGTTTTGTATAGGATTTTCTTCTCTCAAGCTGTTCCGAAACTCTGTCGAAATATATATAAAATCACTAATTTTCAATGTTCTCCAAAGTCTCGAGTTTGATTTACTGTTTTATTGTATTTTTCGTATAGTTTTGCTCCTATATCTGTTATCATCGTATTCTTAAATTATTATTTATACTTTCTCGTTATTATTTATCGTCCTCATATTAGGTTCCAAGAGCTCTGTCTAATCCCGTAAACGGAACTTCAACAATAACTAAGTAACCGTATATTTTATTTAATTTTATATTATAGATTTTGATTTGATCAATACAAAATATGAAAAAAGGTGTAACCAATATGATACAATTTACGGTGTTATTATTCTAGTGTGTATATATATATATATATAAAGAGAGAGAGATAGAAGGGATCAGGTGAGAGTGGACCTTAGTATGAGAAATGAGAATAAATCTCGGCTGCTCTTATCTTCAGATCAACACACCAGATTAAACTTAAAAACATGAGATTTAATCTTGAATATCATGCATTAAATGACAATATAGTAATTATACACAATGAATGATAATTTTAAAGCCTACATTTTAACTACAATTTTATTCGTTTTAAGGGCAATATCCTGCATTAAAATTACATTGCAAAATAAAATACTCTATATCTCTACTTACAACATTTTATCTTCAATATTGTGCATTTTATCTTAGCAAACATGCATTTCAGCTAAGCAAACCTGCATTATATCTCATTACGAAAAAAATAAAAATTAGTCACTCTAATAAGGAAAGATTACATTTATCAAAATATGGATATCCATATCTAATCTAATATGGAAAATATTATTATAATTAGACATATTATCTTATTTTGGAATTTTAATTAGAGGATAGAAAAGAAACATTAGATTTTACAAAATTATACTTAAAATCGAATAATGCACAATTTATTACAAAAAAATAACACGAAAAATTTTAAACCTTGAGTGTTGATATGAAAAGACTGAGGGCTGAGATTCATTCTCATTTCTCATACTTAAAACATATATATATATATATATAGACTTGTAAGTTCAATTTGAACCTTAGTCGGTTGAGTCTTTCGCATCAACTCAAGCTTACAACTCGATAAAATACATATACAAGACTTTAAATTTTAAGACTGTACTAGAACTAATCTAGAGACGTACTAGTTAAATTTAAACATCAACTTTGAACCATCAAAATCAAAACAAAATACGGGAATTTCTAACAAATTTTCGAATAAGAAATCATCAAAACTGGGTGGCTTTATTAAGTTTATGATTTAAAGTTTTCAATAAAATTTAAAAAAGTTGTTGCAGAAAAATAATAATAATATAAAATTATAAATTATTATTAAATATAAGATATACAATACAAGATAATTTTGATATAAAGTTTATGATAAAAATATTAATAAATACTATGATATAATATAATTAATATATTTTTATTTTTATTTTTTACTGTTGACAATAAAGAATCAAAATAAATAAGATATTAAATTTTTTCAAATAAAATAAAAGGATTAAAAAATAACTTTAAAATTTTATTATATAAAATATTTCACTTATAAAAATTAAAAATTAGATGCAAAACAATTATTTAATATTTATATTATTCTCTAATTAGGGTGTAATAGTAATTTTAAAAGTTGAAGAGCCAATTTTAATAGGTTAAGGGTTAGATTGAACCAAATAGTTACGGAGAGGCTAAAATGTTCTTGTCAAAATAGTTGGAGAGTCTAAATGACTCTTATCCTATATATATATATAGGGATGTGATCAGGTGAGAAAAAATCATCAATGAGAAAAAAAATGAATCTGATGCATTAGATCTCAGTAAATCAATGGTTGATATACAATCAAGCAACAACTAAAAAACAATCAAACAATATATTAATCAAGCAATAACTATAAAACAATCAAGATATTGTTTGATTGTATTTTAATTGTTATTTGATTGTATATCAACCATTGTTTTATTTAGCATGGGTGTGTGAAACCTTGCCAGAAACTGAGTTTATTGAACTGACTTCCCAGAAACTCAGTTTCTTGAAACTAAGTTTTGGTTGGGTTCTCGGAAACCTAGTCCGGGGTGAATAGTCTTTCTAGCCCTTAAAATAGAGAAATGATTGGACTAAGACCTCGTATAGGTGTCCTTCCTATACGAATAAATTCTCTTCTCATACGAATTATGAGCAGGGAACCTCGGATTCTTAGAATCCGGAAATGATACTTACTTTCTATAAAGTTCAGTTTTAGCTGCTGAAGTGAGTTTCCTTGCATTAGGAACAATCTGTTTCACCCACTTCTTAGGCATAGCGGGCTTCATCTCAGTTTTATTTGACTTATGGGTCAAATTGTTTTTAAGCTTGGGTACAAATGTCCGTTTTGAAATCGAGTTCCCCCAATTGCCCTGATTTGCCACTGAGAAGTCTTTGTCCACACGGACAATTCCTCTTCCTAAAAGTTTGACTTCTAAACAAGAATCCTTCTTAAATTTCAGAAGTAGATGAATGTTTGCTCAAATTATTTTCTGAAAATCCTAATCCTGACTTATCAGATTGATCTCTTTGTAAATCGAGGGCTTCTAAAACTTTGGTAGAGCTAGTATAAAGTGAACAGATAAGCTCTTGATCACTAGCTATTTTCAGTTTTTGAGATTCGCATTCTTCAGAAAGAGATTTAAAATATTCAAGTAGTGTAGAATGCTCATCTCTAAGTTTGGCTAGCTCATCAGTTAATGACTTTGATCCTTGGATCTCCTCAGTCAGTATTGAGACTTAAGTTTTAGTGAAGCATTCTCGTCGGCCAAAACATTTTTTAATTCATAAAATTTAGAAAATTCTTTATTTGACACTTCGAGGGTAACATCCTCTAAATTTGAGCAATAAGATTCGGATTCCTCTTCAATTTATGTTATAGGAATAGAAACTGAGTTGGACATGTATACCGGGATCTGTGACTCCGCTTCAGTTCTTTCTTCTTCTTCAAGCTTGGCCATCAGCACCAGGAATGCTTGTTGGGAAAATATTCCTTGATTTATGTTTTAAATCTCCCTTAGGATCAAATTGTAAAAGTTTTGTTGAATCAAAGCTTAATTGGTTTGGTCGATCATTGCTGAATTCTAGCATAGTCTAGCAACTCTTTTGTAATGTCCTGTTTAGGAATTCTATCGAGTTGTAATAGATTAGAAGTGCTTGAGAAGATTGCTGAAGGATTTAGCAAATGGAATGAAGAAAACCAGGTTCCAAGCAACTTTGGAAGTGCTAGAGTTGCCAGTAGACAAAGTGACTGCTAAGGAGTTAGCAGTCAAGTGCTAAGAAGAATGATTGCTAAAATGCTAGCAACCATAAGCTGAAAGAAGAGACTGCTAGGAGTATTTACTCAGCAGTCAGCAATAAAGCGATAACAGAATGCTAAAGGAGTTAGCATTCACTATTCACTTTGGAGATTGCTAGAAGCTATAGCAATCAGGAGACAAGATATCAAGTGATAGAAGAATGCTGAAGGAGTCAGCATTCGCTAGTACTTAGGAGATTGCTAGAAGAGCTCAGCAACCTAAAGACTTAGCAGATTGCTAGAAGAGCTCATCAATTGATAACTCTTGTAAAAGAATAATATTTTCTTGATTTTAGTTCGTTTAGAGAGCCTTTCGTCTTTGTTTAACCAAATAAATGTTTTTTGGTCTTCTATTTAGTTGTTAGAGTCCTTTTATGTTTATTTCGTGTTTTATAATAAATAACGATGTTTTTGGAGGATTTGGAGTGAAAATGTCGTGCAGGAAATATCCTTGTTTTTGAAGTTTATGCTGGAGCAAAGAGAAAGATGTTATAGCAATCCGAGTTGGGCATACTCTTAGTCAACTCAAGTCAAAGCTGCGGGATGATGTGGAAAAACTCATCTAGCTGAGCTAGAAGTGCGAAAAGAGCTGATTTTCACCGACATTCTCCAAGGACAATTTGGTAATGTTGCTAAAAAGGGAAACCTAAAATAGGGAGAGGTATAAATAGCAATGAGAGAGGAGAAGAGAGCAGCCCCATCTTTTTGCAAAAACACCCATTCGTAGAGAGAAAGAGGAACCAGCTGGGAAGAAGGAGATTCAGCTGGGAGAGAAAGAAATTGAAGGAGACAAGAGGATTTGAGCTGCAGCTTCACCATCGAAGAGGAATCAGCTGGGGGTTGAGGAATCATTCCTCTTGCTGCTCAATCGAAGGGGGAATCCTATCTTCATCTATTTTTATCTTTAATTTCAGATTTTAAGTATGAATTCTAAGTTCCAAAGAATGATTTCAAGCCCTCTCCTTGTAAATATGAGCTAAACCCACTTGGCTTGTGCTATGGATGATGCTTGTTTGTGCTTAATCTACATGTGAACATTGTTGATGGCATGGAATTTTGAGTGTTCGAAGGTTTAATTTCCTTAATTGCAACTCTTGTGGGAACTTGTAGTTGTGATTCATGCTTAATCTTGGTTTGCGAAAATTAGGAATAAGAGTAGAAGCCTTGAACACTACACAATATATGCATAGTAATACGTGGATGTTGTGTTTGCTTAAATGCCTAAGAGAGTTGTAAATGGTGCTGAACCTAATTTGAATTTGGGCATAGGAATATATAAATTAAATTAAGAAAAGCTATCTCACCTATTTTGGGAAATCTAGTTGAGAACAATGATTTGGCAGCAACTTAATTCCGTGTTGTTGCAATTGCTGTAGCATGTCGTTGAAGCAAGCTGATTCCTTAGCCTAAGTCGTTTTTATCATTTGAGTAAAGAAATTTGTCAAATCCAATTTTCTCATTATTCCTCTGTTTTTACCATCCCCTGTTTATATGCTTGCAGTTATTTTTCCAATTAAATCATGCCTATATTAATTAAACAAACCAACTCATTTTTTCTCATCAATTAAATCAAGTTGAGTGTTTGTGCACCTTACCCCTTCCCTATGGATCGATACTCGGAGAATGCTCCATTTTATTACTACTTGTGACAGTGTGCACTTGCACTAGTGTGTTTCACACACGAACAATTTTTTGGCGCCGTTGTCGGGGAAGGCGATTAAGTTGTTGCTATTCAATTCGCTTGATTTGTTGATTTTATTTCATTGCATTTTATTTTAAAAAAATAAAAAGTTATTTTCTGTTGTTGTTTTTGCATAGGTGTTGCTGGTGTATGAATCACAATTCTGCTCCAGAATTATACCCGTTTGACTCTGAAATGGAAAGGACCTTTCGAAGGAACCGGAGAAGGCAAAGAGCACGAAGAAGAAGAGTAATGGCTGCTACTCCTGGTGCTGCTGTTTGAACATCATTTAAGGCCATTAAGAGAAAAATATGTATCCTGGTGCTATGCTGCAGCAACCTCAGGCTGTGAACTTGTTTCCAGCTGAGGTGTCTTGTGTTTATTGTGGGGGAGAAGATCTATTCTTTGATTGTCAATTCAATCCTGACTCGATGAACTATGCGGGACATGAATGGGGCAACATACATAACCCATATTCAACCACACACAACCCGGGATGGCATCAACACCCAAATTTCTCTTGGGCTGCGCAACATGCTGCAGTAGGGTTCAGTCAGCAACAGCAAAACCATATTACACTTCCAGGTTACCAGAAGCCACAGCTTGAGCAGAAACATTATCAGCACCCAGCACAACAACAACAGCTGTAGCTGCAGCAAGATAGTTCACTTGAGGCGATGCTGAAGGAATTTATGGTACGAAGTGAAGGTATAACACAAAGACAAGAGGCAATTCTTAAAAACCGAGCTGCCACTTTACGCAATTTCGAGGTCCAAATAGGGCAGCTGGTTGCTGAGATGAAAAATAGGCCGCAAGAGGATCTACCTAGTTACACGGTGAACCCAAGAGAAGATGATGAAGAGAGCAAGGCCATAACATTCAAGAGTGGAAAGGTGCTTGAAGAGGTAACTCCTGCAAAAATGGACGAAACTGAGCCCTCTTCAATCCAAATGGAAGAAAAACATGCTGAATGTGAAGTTGAGAAAGAGGTAGAAAAGATGGAAGTTGTTGCTAATGCTGCAGTGCCGAAGCAGCAGACTGCTGCTCGGAAATACATACCTCAACCACCTTTCCCTCAAAGGTTGAAAAAGCATAAAGAAGAGGATCAATGCAAGAAGTTCCCTCATGGTGAAGAAGGGTTTTTGATGATTTATGTGCTTGATGCACTTGTGGAAGAGACAAAGCTAGAAGATTGTGAGCAGATTGAGCATGCTGAAGACTATGCTGAAGCATCAGAACTGGAGAAGATTGAAAATTGCAACAGAATTATTTTTGAGCCAATACAGCTCAATCAAAGGGATTTTAAGGTTTCTGAGCCCTCAGTTGTGTCTCCACTGAAGCTTGAGCTGAAGTAGCTACCTTCCCACTTGAAATATGTCTACCTTGGGGAGCTGGACACTCTTCCGGTTATCTTTTCTTCCAACTTGGGAGCTGAACATGAAGTAGTGTTGATCTCTGTGTTGCAGCAACTCAATCTGAACTTGAAGGAAGCTTGGACGGATAGGATGCTGCAGCTGAATGAATTTGATGAGCTAAGGTTGTTGTTTTATGATAAAGCTAGCAAGACCTTTGTGGAGCCTTCAGCATGGAGAAGGCCAGCACTACCCTAGTTGATGCTTGCGCATGAGGTACTCATGGATTATCCACTCTGTTGGATGATTCATGATTGTTTGATTGTACATAGCTTAGTTTCCTTTATTGCCTTTTAAATTTATGCCTAGTTTAACTTCATGCTTTCCTTGTTCTTGCTTAAGTTGTGAGTTTAATGAAAAAAAAAGAAAAAAATGAAGCTAAATTGATGAATCTTTTTGCAATAGTGATGTGAGTTTCAGGAGTCTTGTACAATCAAGTTGGGGGGTAGCAAGTCAACGGGACGATGGAAGACGTGCAACATCACTTGGACCTAGAGGGTGTTTTGGAGAGTTGTGTGCCAGGACCCACCCACTGGTACCCCTACTGCTGCAAAGGTTGATGCAACAACTGCTGCTACCTTTCTAAAGAAAGGGAAGAAAAAGGTTACCTCCCCTGCTCAGGATCCACCTTCAGCGATCACTGCTGCTGACACTGATGCTGCAGCAACTTTTGAGCCGGCTACAGCACCTACCTCCACCACCACAAAGAGGACGAATAGTGGGAATCCCTCCAACCGGAAAATAACTGCTTGTGGTTTATCCTTCCACCCTGATCCTCTTTGAACTTGGTTTATTTTGCTGCACTTTATTTTATATTTTGTTGGGTCTGTACCTAATTACTTCTCTTAATACTTTGGTGATGTTGTTATTGGTGGTTGGTGTTTTATTGTGAATATCTTGGTAGACCCATGTTTGCCTATATTCTCTATTTCTTCTTGTCTTTTTGTTTGTTGGTTTTTCGATCTTAATTGCTCTGCTCTGTCTCGATGATGACTTCTTTATGTTTCTTGTTACTTGTGGATTTAATTGTTGATTTGTTGATTTTCATCCCTCGATTGTTCCTTAGGTTTAATATTTTAATTCTTGACGTGCTTTCCATCTAATCTCGTGTGCTGAAAATTCTTGTTTTGAAAACTTCATTACCTTGCTTGGTCGATTGTTCTTTATTGATTTCATGTCTTGGTTTTGCAAGTGTGAGTGTTTACCTTCGATTGCTTGTTGTTGCCTTGAGGCGAAATGTGTTTTTATACCACTTGGGATATGATTTAGGTCATTGTTGTTTATTTTGAGCCTCTACTACTCTCTTCATTTTGAATCAACCTTTGCACCATATTTTGAGCCTTAGCTTTGTTTCTTTCTTTACCTATCTTTTTAGCCTTTTATCCTTTATTTTCTTATTTATTGACCCTCATCGTGAGCACCTTAGTGAGTTCGGCCTTTCGACATTGAGGATAATGTCCGTCCTTAAGTTTGGGGGGTGTGCTCCCGTTTTGGGTTGTTTTATTTCCGAATCTAGTATTTCATTTTTTTTATTGTTGACATGTGTAAAAAAAAGAGAAAAGAATCGAGAAAATCAAATGAAAATAAAACTGAAAGGAGATATACGTCGAAAAAAAAGTGTTGCAATTGTATGCCCAAAATAAGTCGGAAAAAAAAGTGAAATAAGGGTGTTCTTTTTATTTTTGCTATTTCATTTTGTGTAATAATAGGGGCATTATTTCTCTCACTTGGGATTGTGATTCTAATTGTTTAAGTCCTCTAAATAAGTGGTAGAACTCATTGGTGATCTCGAATTAGTCACTCTATCCAAATATTCCCAACCTTAACCTTAGCCCACATTACAAGCCAATAAAGTCCTTTTGATTCTTTGTGATATAATTTCCATTAGTGGAGAGGTTGCTATGAGTATTTTGAAGTCAAAATAAGTAAGCATGATGATTATGACCATTACTTGAGTTGTGGAGTTAATTTTGATCAATTTGACTTGGCATTGTAATGATGTGTTGTGTTGTTTTGAGATTTAGATGCTGAAGCATGATAGAAATGAGATGTTAAACTAGTAGGAAGAGTATTGAGATGAGTTGATACTATTTTGATGATTAAATCCCAAATCTCTTTCAACTGTGCTGAGAATAACAAGAGCATGAGCTAGCATGATTGGAAATTCCAACTTGTTTGTCTTTCGAGTCGGTTTGTCATTTTTTGTTGATCGAGGACGATCAACGACCTAAGTTTTGGGGGGTGATAACTCTTGTAAAAGAGTTATATTCTCTTGATTTTAGTTCTTTTTAGAAAGAAATAATAGTGTGTTTGGAGGATTTGGAGTGAAAATGCCGTGCAGGAAAATTTCCCTATTTTTTGAAGCTTTTGCTGGAGCAAAGAAACGAATGCTAGAGCATTACAAGCTGGGTTAGTTCCCTGACAACTCAAGACAAAACAGCGGGATGACGTGGAAAACTCATTTTGCAGAGCTGGGAAGTGCGAAAAAGGCTGAATTTCACCCATTTTCTCCAAGGACAATTTGGGAATGTTGCCAAAAAGGGAAACCTAAAATTGGGAGAGGTATAAATAGCAATGAGAGAGGAGAAGAGAGCAACCCCATTTTTCATTTTCACTTCATCTCCCCCAAATCGTAGAGAGAGAGGGGAGCACAGCTGGAGAGAGGGAGCTGAAGCTATAGTCGGGGTTTCTCGGAGAAGTTTGGTGCTGCAGCAGAGAGGAATCCCGTCCTAGCATCAACTTATCTAGGGAGACGCACATCTAAAGGGGGGCTCTCATTCTCTAGCTACGAAAGGGAGAAATCAACAGAGGAGGAAGGAGAACCAGCTGGGAAGAAAATCTTGGAGGTGAAGAAGAAGGATCGAGCTGAAGCTACCCTTGGAGAAAAAGCAGCTAGGAGACGAGGAATCGTCCTTCTTGTTGTTCGATCAAAAGGGGAAAACTTATTCTTGTCTTCTTACCTTTGATTTCAGTTTTTCGACATGAAGTTTAGCTTTCAAGAAATGATTTCAACTCCACTCTTTGTAAATATGAGCTAAATTAGGTTCACCTTGGCTATGGATGAAACTTGTATGTTTTGACTTTGATATGCAACATTGTTGTTAATGGCATGGAGTTGGAGCTTTTGAAGGTTTAATTCTCTTAATTGCAATCCTTGTGGGACCTTGTGTTTGTGATTTATGCTTAATCTTGGTTTGGGAAAATTAAGGTTATGAGTAGAAACCTCAATTGCTACACAATATGTATGCATAGGAATATGTAGATGTTGTGTTTTCTTAAATGCCTAAGAGAGTTGTGAATAGTGTTGGACTTCATTTGAATTTGGGCATAGGAATATGTTAAATTAAATTAAGAAAGGCAATCTCATCTATTTTGGAAAATCTAGCTGGGAATAGTAATTTGGCAGCAATTTACTCTGTGCTGTTGCAATGCTAAAGCATGACCATTTGCAGCAAGTGATTCCATAGCCTAGGTCGTTTCTCTCATTCAAATTAATTCGTAGTATTCTCCCCTGTTTTTCCATTCCCCTGTTTTCTACTGCATCCCATGTTTATTTGTTTTGTCTATTTGTTAATTCATGCCTAAATTAAGCAAACCAACCAAAACTTATGTGTTTTCATCAATTAAATCAAGTTAAGTGTTTGTGCTCCTTACCCCTTCCCTGTGGATCGATACTTGGAGAATACTCCATTTTATTATTACTTGTGACAGTGTGCACTTGCACTAGTGTGTTTCACACACGAACAAGTTTTTAATTTTCACGCACACCAAATTACAAAGAAATGGCATACTAGCTACATTCCCATAGTAGAGCGACACAAAAATCCTAAACAAACCCGAAAAAAATCCTAAACAAATCCTAAAAAAACCCAAAACGGGAGCACAACCCCCTAAACTTAAGGACAGACATTGTCCTCAATGTCGAAAGGCCGAACTCACATAGGTGCTCACGATGAGGGTCAAGAAAAAGAGAATATAGGAAAAGAAGGCTAAAAAGATAGGTAAAGAAAGAAACAAAGCTAAGGCTCCAAATAGGGTGCAAAGGTTAATTAAAATTTAAAGAAACATAAGGCTCAAAATGAAACAATAATGGCCTAAATCTTATCTAAAGTGGTATAAAAATACATTTCGCCTCAAGGAAACGACAAGCAATGAAGGTAAACACTCACACTTGCACAACCAAGGCATGAAACCAATAAAGAGCAATTGACTGAGCATGTAATTAAGTTTTCAAAACAAACATTTTCAGTCCACAAGATCAGAGGGGATGCACGTCAAAAAATAAATTGTTAAACCTAAGGAACAATTTAGAGATGAAAATAAACTAAATCAACAATCAAATCCATAAGTGAAGATGAAAACACACAGAAATCTTCATCGAAGCAAGAGTAGAGTAACTGAATTAACCAACAGTAAAAGACACCATAAGAGCCCAACATAACAGAATTAACACCATCAAGTACCACCACAATACCAGAGTAGTTTTTAAAGTATTAAGTATAGACCCAATGAGAAGATAAAAGGGAGTTCAGCCAAAATATAACCATTGTCAAGGAGGGATAGAGTGAAGGAAGGACCATAAGCAGTTATGGTTGAACGGAAGGACGGGTTTCAGATGCAGCTGGCAGGAGCTGGAGCAGTTGATCGTTCATCAGTTGGAGGAGCTTTGCAAGTGGCCTGAACAGCATGGACCTCCTCACGAAGCAATCTAAGCTCATCTAGGACTGAATCGGTTGCGGCAGCTGCAGCAGCCTGTGGAGCGCGAGTCGACGGGGAGGCAGACGCGCGGCTGGAGGAAGGAGGCTTGGGCATTGCTGCAGCATCCATGGCAGCATGGCTGGGCTGTAGGAGGATAATGTTGATATCGGTGGTGCCAAGATCCCGAGCCTCTGTCTCCAGCATGGGCATTTCATTGCATTTTATTTTTTTTAAAAGAAAAAGTAATTTTGTGTTGTTGTTTTCGCATAAGTGTTGCTGGTTTATGAATCACAATTCTGCTAAAAAATTATACCCATTCGACTCTGAAATTGAAAGAACCTTTTGAAGGAACCGGAGAAGGAAAAGAGCACGAAGAAGAAGAGTAATGACTGCTGCTCCTGGTGCTGCTGTTTGAACGTCAATCAAGGCCATTAAGAGAAAAATATGTATCCTGGTGCTATGCTGCAGCAACCTTCGGCTGCGAACTTGTTTCCAGCTGAGGTATCTTGTGCTTATTGTGGGGGAGTGATCACTAAAATTATTTAACAGTGACTTAGCAAAGCTAATAATATAGTGGCAAATAAAATTATCTAATCCCAGGGGAAAGAAGTAACGAAAAACCTTAAGTACTAAATCAGAAGTTCTCAAAATACTGGTTAGAAAAAATCACATTTTGGCTTTTGTTGTTTCGAAAATCGTAATGCTTGCAAATTAAAATCAAACAGAAAAATAAAATACTTTTGATGAAATGATTATGAGAAGTACAAATTCTAGGGATATCTACCTATCAAGTATGACATGGATGAATGAATTGATTAATTGCCAATTTAATTCCTCTTCATAGTGAAACATCAGAAAGGTATTATGAACTTCTTTGTTGGACAATTCACAAAGTAGATTAGTCAATTATCTATCTCCGCTCGGTCTCAAGATGAATTAACTAACTCCAAAGATCTACAAATTTGTTCCTATAATTAATCTCCTTCTGCTCAGACAAAAAATCAAATTATATTGTGAAAACTCTTTCCATTGAAAACTTTTACAGTTAAGTCTCAAGCAATCAACTAATTAATCCTAAGATGTGGCAAACAAACTCAAGATTATGAATAAACACAGATTTCACAAACTACGAAGGGAAAGGGAAAATAATTCAATTAATCAAACATGCATACATTGATAGTTCGAAACCCTAGAATCTGAGAATGAAGTTAGTTACACATATTCATTGTAGAATTCATCAAAGATAGATAATACCTGAATTGCATTAAAACTTGGGTCTGAATGTCTTCCCCCAAAAATCTGTCTTCAAACATAAAACTCAATTGGTGCTTGGAATCTCTCAAAATCTGAAATCTAGAATGAAGCACACCTCAAAATCGAAGTTACAGGGGTATATATATAGGTGGAGGTGTATCCTATCAAATCTAGGGCTAAAGATATGATAAAATCCAATTTTCATCAAATTTCCGCACCAGCAGATCCGCATCGATCGATGTGGATTGGCATCGATCGACGTGGCTCTCCCTTCGGCATGGATCAATGTGGATTCACGTCGATCGATGTGGTCTCTCGTCCCTTCTGCATGGTCACACGATTTTAGCCATAACTTCATCTCCCGAACTCCGATTGACCCGATTCTAGTTGCGTTGGAGAGCTAACTCAAAGCTTCATCCATTGCCATGCGCCAATAGCCCGAATTCCTCTCGTGGAAGAACTCTTCACTGCTACTCTTACACGTCACTGCTTTCGGAACGGTTTTCTCGTGAACTTAAGCCTAAAACATGCACAAATACCAAAATACGCCTAACACCACCTATTATTGACTCATGCATAAAATATATATATAAACTCAATAAAACTACATAAAATAGTAGAAAAATAATATAGATAAGTGAGTGAAATAATGAGCTTATCAAACCCCCCAAACTTGAATGTTTGATTGTGCTCAATCAATAGGCAAGAAAGAAATCAAAAGATCATGTGGTTAAAGTGCAATGCCTCACAAGATTCATCACAGTAAAGAACCAAGAATCCACTACCCACAAGCAATTTGAAAGAGACGGAATATAAACCGTTGAAGAACTCACAGGAAGTGTATCGCTCAACTCTCAAGTGTTTAAGGTAAAGATGAAAGCACTCAACAATATGTATGAAGAAATTTCTATCATAGGCTTGCAAATTTTCTAATATCTCCACTGCTAGAATGTGCACACAAGTCTAGAATTAAGAAGGACTTTCGGAAGGTTGTAACGTAGGCTTTTTCTGATAAGGTAGGGAAATATGGCCAAGTGACTAAATTAATTGAGTTCATGACTCTCAAAACCTCCAACCACTATCTATAATCATCCACCTTATCTCCTCATATACATCAACAAACTCAAATTTTTTTCTAGCTCATTTTGAATCTCTTATGCTCTTTTCGATAATTTTGTATTCTTTTCTTTTGAGAGAGCTTTTGAGAATTCTAATTATTTCTTTGAGTTTCCTTTTCACACATCTTTCACCACTAATTTATCATATCTTATCACCAATTCACCAATCAACACCATACATGCCACAACTCAAGACACGAGTGAGACAATACTTTTTTTAATCTCATAGACAAGGAAAGAAAAAATTGTACAGACTCTAAGTGGCTAACTAGGGAAAATTTTATTGTGAAGGGACAGTGTTTAGAATATTGGGTTAACAAAGATGGCCTAAGATCATCTCCTAAACTTGTGCACACTATGCAGTCTCAACACAAAAAATAGGCAAGTTCTAGAGAAATCAAAACACACATGTGAATCTCACATCAAACGAAATAAAGTCTCAAATTCTCACACAAGGATTCAAAAATTTTCTTCCACAGTCAATTTCAAATCAGCTCAATTAGCATGCAAGTATAAGTGTCAAATCAGTCCTATCATGCTGTATACTACATTCATAGGCATCTAACCACAATCTCAATCAATTCAAACTCAACCTTCAATCAACTTTAATCTCATAGTCTCATTCAGGTCATCTCAAAACTCAAAAAAAAAAAAATTTCCACAAAATACCATAAAATAGAAAAGTACGAAAAATTAAAGACAAAAAGCCAAATAAATAAAAGATAGGACGTTCCATCTCTTGTCCACATCCCCCCAAACTTATTTCCAACTCGAAGAGTGGAATAAGTTTGAAAATCAGACAAAAGAGGGAACGATACCTAGTAGTTGATCTCAGACATCAATTTTTTATCCCCCGGAGTCTCCAAATCACCACTAGGGAGGTCGGGCCCAAACAGGTCTTTTCACGACCTCCTTTCCATCTTTGTTCTTGACAACATGCATCCCCCATTTCTTGGCGTCTTTTTCCAAAAGGACCTTGTGCGTGCATAATGAGGGGCTGATCCCCTTGATGTCTCTCAATGTCCCCCCAATGGCGGACTTGTACTTCCGTAGAACTCGTAGTAATTTTTCCCACTTCCCATACCTGAGGTGTGCCTAAAGCATCTTGAGTTCCAGAACCAGCAGATCAGAGTTAGATGGCAGCTTTCCTAGGTTTGCGCCGGTTGACATGGATGAAACTGCCGCAATCCCTTTTCTACGTCGTGCTCCTTCTGCCGATGAAAACTCCATGTCTGACTTCCTTCGTGCGTCGATAGATGTGACTGTTACGTCAATCAACGTGGCTCATAAGGATGCATTGATCAACGCACGGTGTGCATCGATCGACATGGAGGCATTTCCACATTTTCCCTTCTTTTTCTGGCTGCGTCGGCTTGGAAACCGCTTTCGTTTGTTCTCTTTTTCATGTGTTATTCCCTCGGTTACGTCCAGATCCATCACCAAATCCACAAGCCCATCGTCCGCCTTATCCAAATCTGAAGACAAACACAAAGAGTGTAGTAAGCAGTTCTCCAGAAAGTCCGGATCAGTTTTAAGAGAAGGAAAGGGAGAGGAAATTACCGGATTTAAACAATTGATCATGTAGCACTCTTCCTGGCAGCTCCCTTCATTACGCTTCTGCACTGCTTTGTAGATGGGGAAGGTGACCGACTCGTCATTAACTCAGAACGTCAGTTTGCCGTCTCGAATGTCAATCAATGCTCCAGCAGTCTTCAAGAAATATCTCCCCAAGATAAGCGGGATGTTGTGGTCTTCTTCCATGTCAAGCACCACGAAGTCTGCTGGAATGATGAAGTCCTTCACCTTCACAGGTACGTCTTCTACGATGCCTCTTGGGTAGGACACCGATCTGTCAGCCTTCTGCAATGATATGGTCGTTGGTTTGATGCTTCCGATCTCTAGTCGCTTGAAGATTGACAACGGAATTAAGTTGATGGATGCGCCAGAATCGCAAATGACCTTCCCAAAGGTCTCTCTTCCAATGATGCAGGGGATCGTGAAGGATCCCATGTCCTCTCTCTTCAGCGACATCTTCTTCTGAATAATCGCGTTGCATTCCTCGAACAAGTTGACCCTCTCATGCTCCATGAATGGTCTTTTCTGAGAGACCTATCCTTCAGAAACTTGATATACCCCGGTATCTCTCGTAGTGCCTCAATTAGCGGGATGTTGATGTTTACTTTCTTCATGTTCTCTAGAAAGCGTGCAAATCTCTCGTTCATCTTCGTTTTAGCAAAGCGCTGCGGAAACGGCATAGGAGGTTTCTTCGCAGGTGGGCTGGGAACTAGCGTCGATCGACGGGGCTGCGTCTGCGACTGCTTCTTTGACCTCCTCGGCTTCTTTCCCCGCCTGCTTTGGACCTTCATACGATTCTCCCCCTCTCTGAGTGATTGCATTCACTTGGTTCCTCTAATTCTGATTCTTGGGGTTAATCTGAGTGTTGCTCGAAAGTCGCCCCAGCTTGTGCTGGGCTCCGAGGGCATCGGGGATCTGGCTGACCTGGGTTTCTATAATTTGTACATGCTTCTGCACCTGGTCTACTTTAGTATTCACGCCTGCAATTTCTCGCTCCAATCTCTCCACTTTGTCAGTGGACCCTTGCATGAACTTAGCCAAAATCTCCTCGAGATTTGGCTTCTTCTTCTCCACCACTTCTCCATCTTGCACTGTAAACCCGGGTTGTGGTTGCTCCGTGGCTTGGGGGTTCGCGTAGGAAAATCCAGGATGGTTCCTCGCGTGATTATAAGGGTAGGGCTGGTTGTGCTGCTGATTATGCTGCTGATATCATCCACGGTAGTTGTTTTGGTAACCACCCATTTTCATGAAATTTACAGCGGCACAATCCCCCTCAGGTGGAGCTTGCACTGGCTCTACTGTAGCAACTGTTTTATCCTGCTTCAATGCAGCGAAGTCTTCCCTTAGCTTTTTCAGCTCGGTTGCCAAATCAGATTGTTCCACAATTTTCTCCACCACTTTCTCGACCGCCATCACAGGCCGATGTCGACTCGAGGACCACCGTTGATTGTTGTTGGCCATCTTTTGGAAGAATTCCATGGCCTTCTTTCCGCTTTTCATCATGATGGTGTCTCCCAGTGTGGTGTCCACCAACTTGATGGTCTTATCATGGAGTCCCTCGTAGAATGCTTCTGCCTGTTCTTATGGCGGAAAGCCATGTCCGGGGCAAGATCTCAGTAGCTCTTTGAACCGCTCCCATGTCTCACTGAAACTCTCATCGGGTCTTTGAGCGAATCTGATGAATTCCTTCCTTCTCTGCCTGATGACGTTCGGAGGGAAGAAGTTTTCCAGGAATTTATTCCGCAGTTCAGTCCATGTACTTATACTTTCTTTGTCCAGTGCAGTGAACCAAGACTGTGCCTTATCCCGCAGAGAGAACGCGAACAGACGCATTTGGATGACAATCTTGCTGACTCCTCCGATTTTGACAGTATTGCAGAGCATAAGAAACTTATCCAGATGTGCGTAAGGATCCTCAGTAGCTCTTCCTCCGAATTGATTTTGCTGCACCATCTGGACCAATCCGGTCTTCAGTTCAAAGTTGTTGGCATTGATGACAACTCTGAAGTCTGTCTCCCAGAACCGGGGTTTATATCGGTTCTGCATAGCCTCCTCTTCTTCCTCATCGTCAGATTCCTCTGGCTGATTCTGGTTGTCGTCCTCTTCATTATTGGGATTGTCCTCAAATAGTGGGTTGCGGCAAAAATCCCTATTATTCTGATTGTTCCTCTCGAGGTCTCTTTCCAGATTTAGTTGTTGGAGTTGTGCCCTCATAGCTTGAACTTCTTGAAGAAGCACAGCTTGCTCCTCGGCAGTTAGCATTGGTGGAGGTGGTTGAACAATTGGCGGTGGTACGTTATCGTCCATCGCTTGATTACTCGAGCTTTCCTGAGCATGCTTATTCCTTCATATCTTTCTGCACGTGGCTTCAATGTCCGGGTAATAATAGAGCGGGTCCTTTCCTTTAGCTCTCGTACTCATGCACTACCTGTACAGAAAAGGAGGTAGTGAGGTAAACGGAAACAAATTGAAACAGAATGAATTTGAAAAACTGAATTTATGGAAAAAACAACGGGTGTTGATCGACAACTATTAGTGTCGATCGACGGGGAAGTGATAACTGCGTCGATCGATGTGGGTGTCACGTCGATCGACGTCAACAACGAAAGTATGAAAATTCAAAGAGAAGTACGAAAATTACAGCCTAAATCAGTATTTCGATCAAGGAATTAATAGTAAGATTATTTCTATTCAATCGCCAGCAACGGCGCCAAAATTTGATCACTAAAATTATTTAATAGTGACTTAGCAAAGCTAATAATATAGTGGAAAATAAAATTATCGAATCCCAGGGGAAATAAGTAACGAAAAACCTTAAGTACTAAATCAGAAGTTCTCAAAATACTGGTTAGGAAAAATCAAATTTTGGCTTTTGTTGTTTCGAAAATCGTAATGCTTGCAAATTAAAATCAAACAGAAAAATAAAATACTTTTGATGAAACGGTTATGAGAAGTACATATTCCAGGGATAACTACCTATCAAGTATGACATGGATGAATGAATTGATTAATTCCCAATTTAATTCCTCTTCGTAGTGAAACATCAGAAAGGTATTATGAACTTCTTTGTTGGACAATTCACAAAGTAGATTAGTCAATTATCTATCTTCGTTCGGTCTCAAGATGAATTAACTAACTCCAAAGATCTACAGATTTATTCCTACAATTAATCTTCTTCTGCTCAGACAAGAAATCAAATTATATTGTGAAAACTCTTTCCATTGAAAACTTTTACAGTTACGTCATAAGCAATCAACTAATTAATCCTAAGATGTGGCCAACAAACTCAAGATTATTAATAAACACAGACTTCACAAATTACGAAGGGAAAGGGAAAATAATTCAATTAATCAAACATGCATACATTGATAGTTCGAAACCCTAGTATCTGAGAAGGAAGTGAGTTACACATATTCATAGTAAAATTCATCAAAGATAGATAAAACCTGAATTGCATAAAAACTTGGGTCTGAATGTCTTCCCACAAAAATCTGTCTTCAAACATAAAACTCAATTGGTGCTTGGAATATGTCAAAATCTGAAATCTGGAATGAAGCACACCTCAAAATCGAAGTTACAGGGTATATATATAGGTGGAGGTGTATCCTATCAAATCTAGGGCTAAAGATATGATAAAATCCAATTTTCATCAAATTTTCGCGCCAGCAGATCCGCGTCGATCGATGTGGATTGGCGTCGATCGACGTGGATCTCCCTTCGGCGTGGATCGATGTGGTCTCTCGTCCCTTCTGCGCGGTCTCACAGTTTTGGCCATACCTTCCTCTCCCGAACTCCGATTGACCCAATTCCAGTTGCTTTGGAGAGCTAACTCAAAGCTTCATCCATTATTATGCGCCAATAGCCCAAATTCCTCTTGTAGAAGAACTCTTCACTGCTACTCTTACACGTCACTGCTTTCGAAATGGTATTCTCGTGAATTTAAGCCTAAAACCTGCACAAATACAAAAATATGCCTAACACCACCTAATGTTGACTCATGCATAAAATATATATATAAACTCAATAAAACTACATAAAATAGTATAAAAATAATATAGATAAGTGAGTGAAATAATGAGCTTAATAGGGAGAACATCTATTCTGATTGCCAATTCAATCGTGATTCGATGAACTATGCGGGACATGAATGGGGTAGCGTACATAACCCATATTCAACCACGTAAAACCCGGGATGGCAGCAACACCCAAATTTCTCTTGGGCTGTGCCACATGTTGCAGCAGGGTTCAGTCAGCAACAACAAAGCTATATTACCCTACCGAATTATCAGAGGCTCCAACTGGAGCAGAATTCTTTCCAGCAGCCGATGCAACTGCAACTGCAGCAGTTACCATAGCAACAATGACTGCAGCTGTAGCAAGACAGTTCACTTGAAGCTTTGTTGAATGAATTTATGGTACGAATAGATGGGAAGGTGCAGAATCAAGATGCTCTCATCCAGAGTCAAACTGCTACCCTAAGGAATTTGGAGGTCCAAATTGGGCAGTTAGCTGCAGAAATGAAAAAGAGGTCCCAAGGAGCTTTGCCAAGTGATACGGTAAATCCACAAAGAGAAGGGAAGGAACAATGCAAGGCAATGGTATTAAAGAGTGGGAAGTCGATTGAAGGGTCAGCATCTGCAAAAGAAGATAGAACCGCTGAGCCCACTTCAATCCAAGAAGAAGAAATCAAGGTTGAATCGAAAGTTGAGAAGGCAGCAGATACAGAGCATGCTGTTACTGATGCTGCAGCACCAAAGCAGCAGACTACCGCTCGGAAATACATACCTCTACCACCTTTTCCTCAAAGGTTCAAAAAGCATAAAGAAGATGATCAATAGAAGAGGTTCCCTGGTGGTGAAGAAGGGAGTTCGATGATTGATGTGCTTGACGCACTTGTTGAAGAGACAAAGTTGGAAGATTGTGAGCACATTGAGCATGCTGAAGACTATGCTGAAGCATCAGAACTGGAGAAGATTGAAAACTGCCGCATAATTGTTTTTGAGCCATTCCAGCTCAATGAAAGGGAGTTCAAGGTCCTCGAGCCATTTGTTATGTCTCCACCAAAATCAGAGCTGAAACAATTACCTTCCCATCTCAATTATGCCTACCTTGGAGAGTTGGAAATCTTGCCGGTTATCATATCAAGAATTTCAGATGTTAAGAAAGAAGTGATATTGATAGCTGTGCTGCCAATTCTGAATTTGAACTTGAAGGAAGCTTGGACATCCAAGATGCTGCAACTGAATAAATTTGATGAGTTGAAGTTGCTGTTGTATGATAATACTGAGCAAGAAACGGGTGGAGCCTTCAGCATGGAGAAGGCCAGCACTACCCTAGTTGATGTTTGCGCATGAGGTACTCATGGACTAT
Organism: Plectranthus barbatus; assembly: GCA_026898455.1. Classification (NCBI taxonomy): domain Eukaryota; kingdom Viridiplantae; phylum Streptophyta; class Magnoliopsida; order Lamiales; family Lamiaceae; genus Plectranthus; species Plectranthus barbatus. The sequence goes on along the minus strand of JAPKLW010000547.1, from coordinate 419,058 downwards.
CCACTCTACTAGATAGTTCATGATTGTTTTATTTACATAGTTTTTTTTCTCTTGCATTTCTAAATTCATGCCTAGTTTAATCTCATGCTTTCCTAGTTTTTGCTTAAGTTGTGAGTTTAATGAAAAAAAAATATTAAAAAAAAAGAAGCTAAATTGATGAGTCTTTTCGCAATAGTGCTGTGAGTTTCAGGACCCTTGTAGAATCAAGTTTGGGGGGTAGTAAGTCAATGTGATGATGGAAGACGTGCAAAATCACTTGGACCGAGAGGGTGTTATGGAGAGTTGTGTGCCAAGACCCACCCACTGCTACCCCTGCTGCTGCAAAGGATGCTTCAGCAACTGCTGCTATCGTTCTAAAGAAAGGGAAGAAAAAGGTTACCTCCCCTGCTCAGGATCCACCTTCAGCGACCACTGATGCTGCAGCAACTTTTGAGCCGGCTACAACACCTACCTCCACCACCAAGAAGAGAAAGAACAGTGGGAATCCCTCCACCCAGGAAAGTAGTTGCTCGTGGTTTATCCTTCCTCCCTAATCCTCCTAAAACTTAGTTTCTTTTGCTACTGTTTATTTTATTTTCTGCTTTTATATTTTGATGGGTCTGTACCGAATACTTCTATACTTTGGTGATGTCGTTGTGGTGTGGTGGTATTTGTTTTGGATATTGTGGTTAGCTCATTTTTGCCTTAATTATCTAGTCTTCTTATGTCTTTTGTTGTTGGTCTTTCGATCTATGCTGCTCTGCTCTATTCGATGATGATATCTTTTTATTTCAATATTGCTTGTGGATTTGATGGTTGATTTTGTTGATTCTCATCTCTCGATTGTTCCGTATGTTTCAAATTTTATTTCTTGACGTGTTCTCCATCTGATCTCGTGGACTGAAAATCTTTGTTATGAAAACTTCGTTACCTTTCTCGGTCGATTGATTTTTATTAGTTTCATGCCTTTATTTTGCAAGTGTGAATGTTTACCTTCGATTACTTGTAGTTGCCTTGAGGCGAAATGTGTCTTTTTACCACTTTGGATATGATTTAGGCCATTGTTGTTTTATTTTGAGCCTTTACTATTTATTTCAATTTAAATTAACCATTGCACCTAATTTGTGCCTTAGACTTGATTTATTTTCTTTCCCTATCTTTTTAATCCTTTTTATCTTTTATATTATTACGTTGACCCTCATCGTGAGCACCTTAGTAAGTTCGGCCTTTCGACATTGAGGACAATGTCCGTCCTTAAGTTTGGGGGGTGTGCTCCCGTTTTGGGTTGGTTTTGGGTTTATTTCATTTCTTTCTATTTTGGTGTGCGTAAGAAAAAGTGAAAAAAATCGAAAAAAAAGAATGAAGGAAAATCGAGAGAAAACAAAAAAAAAAAGAAGAAAAAAAATATGGAAAGGAACTATGTGTCGAAAAAAAAAGAAAGAAAAATCGAGAGAAAAAAAAAACAGGAGAGCGAAATAAGGGTGTAAGTTTTGTTGTTTTTATTATTTTTTTTGTTTTTGCTATGTCATATTGTGCAGTAATAGGGACATTCTTTTTCTCACTTGGGATTATAGTTGTAATTGCTTAAGTCCTCTAAATAAGTGGTACAACTCATTGGTGCTCTCGAATTAGTCACTCTATCCAATTATTCCCTACCTTAACCTTAGCTCACATTACAAGCCAATAAAGTCCTTTTGATTCTTTGTGGTATAATTTCCATTAGTGGAGAGGTTTCTATGAGTAGTTTGAAGTCAAAATAAGTAAGCATGATGATCATGACCATTACTTGAGTTGTGGAGTTAATTTTGATCAATTTAACTTGGCATTGTAATGATGTGTTGTGCTGTTTTGAGATTTAGATGTTGAGGCATGATAGAAATGACATGTTAAACTAGTAAGAAGATTCTTGAGATGAGTTGATACTATTTTGATGATTGAATCCTAAATATTTTTCAACTGTGCTGAGAACTGCAAGAGCATGAGCTAGCATGATGAAATTCCAACTTGTTTGTCCCTTGAGTCATTTTGTCTCTTTTTGTTGATCGAGGATGATCAACAATCAAAAGGCTTAGCAGAGTATTCCAAGCATTCTCCGATAGAATGCTAAGGAAGGAGATACTCAGCAAACACTTGCTAAGAAGCCCGTTGTGACAAAAGTAAAAGCAAAGACGATAAGCCTTAGCCGAAGTAGGTAAGAAGGCACTGTACACGCTGGAAAAGGACAAAAATGCAAGTAATTCTTTTTGACAAGGAGGACCGTTGTGTCTAACGGGTCTGGAGATTCAAAGTTTGAATCTCCAGATATAAAAGAGAAGTCCAAACAGAGAGAAGATCTATTGCTCACATTCGCAAAGACACTTCCTGAAAGAGATACCTTTTACAAAGCGAACAAAGCAAACAAAGCGAACAAAAGCAAAAAAAGAGTAGTCAGTTGAGAGCTCCTAAAGAGAAGACTTCAAAGCTCACAACAACCGTAGTGTCCCCCTCATTGAATATTTGACACTACATTGAAGAGATTCCTTGAGTTTGCTCAAGAATCTAATCATTGGATAACTTCCATCCTAGGAAGCATCCAGCAGTCACATCTCTGACAAGAGATTGACTCCCACGGGCTGTTGCTGAAACCAGGAATGTTTGGAAGGAACTATAAAGCTTCCATTGAAGTAAAGGCAAGTTTTACGAAGGTGCGCCCTTGACGTAGCTGTAGCTGCCGACCGAGAAGATCCAAGTAACGGAGGATAGTCTTGTAGTGGCGGGCTTGAAAGCTCACAGTCTGCTACAGGAGATAGGCGATTCCTTGTACTTGACTATATCTAGTTGGGAAATTATTCCTAAATCTCCCTTAGGATCATTTTGTAGAAGGTTTTGTTGGATCAAACCTTAGTAGATTGGTCGATCAATTGCTGAATTCTAGTATAGTCTAGCAACTCTTGTAATGTCCTGAACAGGATAAATATCGAGTTGTAATAGATTAGATTGCTAGAATCATTCCTAGCAGATTGTGGCTGCTAGAAATATTAGCAGACAAGGATGACTACTAGAGATAATGATGGTCAAGTGCTAAGGAGGGGATTGCTAAAGGCGTTAGCAATCCTATGTCAAAGGAAGAGACTGCTAGAATCAATTACTCAGCAGTCACAAGAAGAAGTAGCAGAATACTAGAAGAAGATTCGCATTTGCTAAAAGCAAGGTATAGCGGAATGCTGAAAAAGTCAGCATTCGCTAGCATGTAGCAGATTTTTAAAGGCGATAGCAATCCAGAATCAAAGGAATCAAGTGCTAAACATGAGCCGCTGCTGAGGAGTCAACAATCCGATACATGGTTTAGCAGATTGCTAGAAAGGCTTAGCATATCGTTCCGAGAAGGCTTAGCAAGGCGAGATAACTAACAACGACTACTACACTACCGTTCTGACAGACGTACACACAAAGGACAAAAGTTTCCCAAAGTAGATTGGAAAGTACTTTACGATGCCGAGAAGGACGGATAAAGTCGAACCACTTTTGGACGAATGAGCCATTGTGTCTAACGGGTATGGAGATTCAAAGTTTGTATCTTCTGGTATAAAATACAAGTCCAGATGTGAGAGACGACTACTGCTTCCATTACTCACGAGCTAAGGAACCTCCACCACATCTGAAAAAGCATAAACAGCGAGATTCGTTTGACAAAACAAAGAGTGAGTAAGTAGTCAGTTGAGAGCACGATATAAAAGTGTATTCAAAGCTCTCAACAACCAAGAGTGTCTTCCATTGAATATCTGACACTGCCTTTAGAAGATTCCTTGACTTCGATCGAGAATCCAATCATTGGGATACCTTCCATCCTAGGAAGCATCCAGCAGGCACATCTCTGAAAAGGGATTGACTCCAACGGGCATATTGCCAAAACCAAACAAAGTTCAGGAGAGAACTTTAAAAGCTCCCCCTAGTAGCGAAGGACAAGTTTTACGAAGGTTCGCCCTTGACTTGGCCGGTGCTTCAGCTGACTGAGAAGAATGAAGTAATGGAGGTTAGCTTTGCTGTGGCCGGCTCGAAAGCTCACCGCCTACAGCAAGTGTTCGCCGAATCCTTGTATTTCGTATATCTTTTGAGGGAAATTATTAGCGTTTCGGCTAAGGAGTGGATGTAGATCTATTGGATCGAACCACTATAAATATTGCGTGTTCTTACTATTTTATTGATTTATTGTTCCTCGTGTTTGGTTTTGAAACCTAGCAACCAAGTTTCTAGAGTATAACTTAAAGAAACCTTAATCCTACCTTGAGCTAAATCTACTTTGATAAAGTGGAACTTAAGTGCAAGTGAACGTTTATATTCAGTTGCATTTTGTGTGTGCTTGTTGTTTGTATCCACCACCACGACTCTGATCAAGGGACCAACAAGTGTTATCAGAGCAGGAGGTTGAAACACCAACTGCTTCTGAGACGCTTTAAGACTAGATCTAGTTTTTCCTTGCGCTGGTATTCTGTTTTTTTGTTTGTCTAGCTCGGGTTCAAAGTTTGCCAAGATAAACCATACCTTGCCCAAGTATACCAAGGAGAAGTTCAACTAATGGCAGAAGCTTGCCATCATACAACTTCAAAGCATTCATCCGGAGATGGCGGATGTTCTTGAGAAAGGTCCTATTAAAATTATGAAAGCTAACACCTTTATAGGACAGGTCACTGAGGGACAACCGGCACTACCTCAAATGATTCCAATGCCTTTCGCGGAGTATACGATAGAGGATAAGAAGCGAGCTCAGCTGGAGCACTTAGCAAAGAAGTTTATCTTTGATTATGTCTGTGAATCTTCCCAGGAAACCGACCAAATGAAGCGCAACAAGCTCCAGGTAGCTGTTGATAAATATGAATCCTTCTCTATGCATGCAGGAGAATCTATTCAAGCAATGGAAGAAAGGTTCAACACTATTGTTGGAGAGCTTCACAATCTGGGAAAGACATATGACAATGGGGAGATGAACAACAAGATTATTTCTAAGCTCTTCCCAAGAGAAGACTGGTACGTGAAAATGACAAGCTAGAGTGAGAAGGACCTCAGCAACATGTCAACATCCGAGGTATTTGCTCAACTTAAAACTCAGGAGTTTATAATCCAGTAGATAAAGACGAATGAAGCAGTCGTGGCACAAGCTCAATCGACACCCGTTGCTAACTTTGAAGATTTAGCATTCTTCACTAAGAGAGATCCAAGCAAATGGAAGCCCAAGAAGCCTTTCCGTAGTGAGATATCTACTCCAACGTCGATAGCAAAGGAGGTTGTTTCAACCTTAGGTTCTCAACCTGTTGATTTAAAGATCAACGAGCTGGAAGTGCAGATGAGAACGCTTCAGAAGCTGATGCTGGAAGCTTAAGCCGAGAAAGAAGCCAAGGAAGCTAAGCTTGCTTCATCATCCACCCGCTCAGCAGAGCGAAAGCCTAGGACATGCTTTGTGTGTGATTCGCCAGATCATCTCAAGCACGAGTGTCCGAAAGTCAGCCAGGAGGAGAGAGATCGCCTGAAGCAAAGATTTGAGAGACGTGCTGTTAAAGCCGTAACCAGGGGGTTGCTAACGAGGACTGAGGTACCTGATATCCCAGATAATGATGAGGAGTATTACTATTCATCCGAAGAAGATGATGAGGAAGCCATGCTCGTGCTAATAGCAAATATTGTTGAGGATGCTGATGCGGATGTTGAGCAGCCTGCTGAATCGGCTCTTGCAGTCGATGCTCAGAGGTAATTTCTATGAGTATTTCTTTTTTAGCTATCACGCATCAAATAGAGGAGTCTACTTCCTTAGATCGAGGACGATTACCTTACTAAGCTATCTTTAGAGTTTTCAAAGATGTATGAAATGAAAGATGCTATAGTAGGAGAGAACACTTCGCTACAATTAAAAGTCACATCTTTGATCAATGAAGTCGAAAGACTAAGGTCTGATAGCGAAGAACTCTCGAAACTCAAGGATGATTTCTCCAAACTCTCTGAAAATTTTCAAAATCTTGAAAAGGAGAATCACGCTTTGAAAAACAAGGCTAGTAATGAATGCATTTGTGTTTATACTACTAGCAAGGCAGTACCAAATGCCATTTTGAGCCAGCAAAGATCTCATACTAATAGATCTTGGTTAGGCCTTAGTAGTATTGAAGTTTCCAGTAAATCCTATAAGAAGGTTGTATTTGATAAGGCAGAAACTTCTAAGCAGAGAACGATTCAATTCGTCTCCGATGGAAAGTTATATGCTAAAGAGGATACTAAGGGAAAGATGACTGCTGAATCCTCAAATGCTAAGCAAGGGGAAAGACGTAAGAAGAGTGGATCTGCTGAACCTCACCATAGGAATCAGAGATCGCATGCTAAGCAAGCATCTGCTAGACCTCAGCAGAGGATACAGCAAGCCAATGCTAAGCAGACTGCTAAGCAGTTATTCCCAGCAGTGTCGAGAAGGAATGTTGAGCATTTTTTTCCCAATGCTGGAAAAGCATATCCTTCCTTCCAAAATGGCAAGGAGGTTAATTATGATGCTGTAAGACCACAGTATCACTCTTACACACCACATAGGAGGAACACCTATGTGAGGCCTGAGTTCAAACTATTTCCATTTCAAAGGACTAGGAAGGCTAAGCACACAACCAAACCTAGATCTAATTATGCAAAGCATACTTATCCTAAGGTCGAGAAGATTGTGAAGGGTTAGATCAAGAAGAAAATCTTGATGATCACCAAGATGTGGGTTCCAAAAGGAACCATGATCCATGCTAGTCCCGCAGGACCCGATGCTAAGCGGGTACCTAAATCAACCTGTTGATTGTTTTGCAGGATCAGGATCCCTGTGCTAAGACATCAAGTATGTCAAACAAATGGATCCTTGATAGCGGTTGTTCAGCCCACATGATGGGGGATGAAGAGTTGTTCTCTGACATCCAAAGATTTTATGGCCCCACAGTCATGTTCGGAGACAATAGCAAAGTCAGAGTTGTTGGGAGAGGATGCATTGAGCGAAATGGATTAAGGATTATCAATGTTGCGTTCGTGTCCAATCTCAAGCACAACATGCTAAGCATTAGCCAGCTATGCGAGAATGGGTACACTGTCTCTTTCGTTAATACTTGATGTTCTATTACTGACAATGCTACAGGTGAAGTAAAGCTTAGAGGCACCCGCAAGGGTGGCCTATATATTGTTGATTGGCAAAGCGGTCAACAACATTCATGCTTCGTAGCATTGAGCAAGGAAGAGACAACTTGGCTATGGCACAAGAGGTTAAATCATCTGAATTTTAAAACCATTAACCATCTAGCCAAGAATAAGCTTGTTGTAGGTCTGCCTTCTAAGACTTTCCGCAAGGAAGGTGTGTGCAAAGCTTGCCAGCAAAGGAAGCAGACCAAAGCATCATTCAGATCTAACCCGGAGAAGGCCACTTCAGAAAGGATTCTAAAGCTCTTGCATATGGATCTATTTGGCCCAGTCACTCCACCCACTGTAAGTAAAAAGGTTTATACACTTGTGGATGTTGATGACTACTCCAGGTACACGTGGGTTTGATTGCTAAAGACCAAAGATGAAGTAAAGCTCATCCCACAGGAGCTAATCCTCAAGGAGCAAAATAGCAAAGAAGTTACAGTAAAGATGATTAGATCGGACAATGGAACCGAGTTTTGCAATGGAATCTTGATGGATTTTTGTGCCGAAGCTGGTATCGCGCATGAGAAATCCACTGCTAGGACTCCCTAGCAGAACGGTCTAGCAGAGAGAATGAATCAAACGTTGAAGGAAGCAGTGAGGTATTTGCTAGCTGATGAGCTGTCTGCTAAGTATTGGGGCGAAGCAGTCGTGACAGCTTGCTATACTCAGAATAGGAGCGCAATCACAACTAGATTTAATAAGACTCCTTATGAAGTGTATAACGGTCGTAAGCCTGCTATTACTCATCTCCATGCTTTTGGTTCGACATGTTATATTCATAACAACGGGAAGTCAAAGCTTAATATTTTTCGCCTAAGTCTGATGAAGGTGTGTTTCTTGGATATGGTCACCCTTCTCACAAAGGCTATAGAGTATTAAACAAGACGACCGGAGTGGTGGAAATAACATGCAATGTTATTTTTGATGAGTCTATCTTAGTGCGTTGAGTTATAAGAGAGAAAGTGGTTAGTGATCATGAGACTAATGATTTCCATGGTCAATCGATCTTGAATTCTTTTGAAAATATACGTATTGACCCGACTAAGTCTACGAGTGATTACAATCCAACCCAGACGCACTCAGCAGGTGACCAGACTGCTGATAAGGCCGATGATGCTAACGATCATGCTGAGGCCACCAATCCGATTTATCTCAATGATAATTTGGATATCTTGGGATCGATTAATGAAGACGATGAGGAGATCCCAGATCTAGCAAGAGGTGCTGAAGATGGTGTAGGCACTGCTGATGATGTTGCCAAAGTCGTTGCTGAGCATTTGGAGAATGCTGAGGATCAGGCTGTTGAAGTTCCAGTTGTTGAAATCCCTGTTGCTGAAATTCCAGATGTTGAGTTGCCAATTGCTGAGATTCCTAATGCTGAAAATGAAGATGTTGAGATTCAGAATGTTGAACCCCCCAGAGATTGCTGAGGAAAATGTTGTAGCAGACAACAACCCAGCAGGTGAGGCCGATGCTGAAGTTCCAAAACCTAGCAATCCGAAGCCAAGATGGCTACGCGATCATCCTTTGGATGATGTACTTGGTGATATAAATGATCCTATTCTTACGAGACAAGGCAATGCGATGCAAGTGTGCTATATTTTGCATGAGGAGCCTACGAAGGTTGAAGATGCTCTACGATGTCCAGATTGGGTGAATGCTATGCAGGAGGAGCAAGCTGAGTTCTCACGCAATCATGTTTGGGATCTAGTAGATAGACCAGAACATCAGAGTGTTATAGGAACCAAGTGGGTGTTCAAGAACAAGAAAGATGAGAAAGGAATGGTCATCGGCAACAAAGCTCATCTAGTAGCAAAGGGCTACAGACAATGCAAAGGAATAGACTATGACGAGACGTTTGCTCCAGTAGCACGACTGGAAGATATTCATTTATTCCTAGCATATGCTGCACATCATGAGTTCTCTGTGATGCAAATGGATGTGAAGAGCGCCTTTCTTAATGGTGAGCTCAAGGAGGAAGTTTACTTTGAGCAACCACCTGGCTTTGAGCAGGGAAATTAAGTTTATAGGACTAAGGATAGCTTTAAATGGCTTGAAGCAGGCACCAAGAGCGTGGTATGGAACCTTGTCTAAGTTCTTGCTAGCTAATGGATTCATGAAAGGAAAGATAGATCAAACTCTCTTTCGTATTAAGGATGAAGGAAGTATCCTGCTCATACAAATTTATGTCGAATTATGTCGACGACATTATATTTGTGTCGAAGAATCAAAGCTTGTGTGACAATTTTTCGAAGCTCATGACAAGTAATTTCCAAATGAGTATGATGGGAAAGATGTCATACTTTCTAGGACTTCAAGTCCTGCAGTCAAGCGAGGGGATATTTATTCATTAGAGGAAATACACTTGTGACCTGATTGCTAAGTATTATCCGGAAAAGACAAAGAGTCTAATGATTCCAATAAGCACGACCTGTATAGCTGCGTTGAGAAGGAGGGAGATGATGTGAATCCTACTCTCTATCGAGGTATTATCAGTTCACTGCTATATCTCACAGCTAGCAGACCAGATATATCTTATGTTGTTAGTCTCTGTGCGAGATATCAAGCTAATCCCAAAAAGTCGCACGTGGACACTGCTAAGAGGGTTGTACGATATCTCAAATGCACCGAGGGTCTAGGAATTTGGTATCCATGGTCAGATGGTCTAGCATTGAGTGGCTACTCAGATTCAGACTTTGGAGGGTGCAAGTTTGATATGAAGAGCACCAGCGGGACATGACAATTCCTTGGACACAAGCTCATTAGCTGGTTTAGCAAGAAGCAACACTCAGTGGCTACATCTACTACTGAAGCAGAGTATGTAGCAGCCGCTAGCTGTTGTTCGCAAGTCTTGTGGATTAGGCAACAATTGCAAGATTATGACATTCCTCCTGAATGTGTGCCGATCTACTGCGACAACAATAGTGCAATGTGCATAACGAAGAACCCAGTTCATCATTCAAGGACGAAGCATATTGATATCCGACATCACTTTATCAGAGATCATCAAGAGAAGAAGGATATCGACGTCAAATATATATGCACAGATGAACATATTGTTGATATCTTCACTAAACCGTTAGTTGAGGCTAGATTTAAAGAATTATGTATAAGTTAGGCCTTATGGAGAATATGCTATGGATTAATAAGGTGTTATTCTCATTCTTTCTAGATTTCTTGAAGCTCTGAAGGAGATGGAGAAACGTATCCAAGCTTACGTCTGTAGACTATGGTCAGTGGGTAACGCTTGCCAAGACCGAGGCGCAATCCAACCTTTCCAACAGGCAGAGGTGCACGACGCAGATTATGAATGACAGGATATTGTTCACCCCTCTCGCCGCTTCGCAATTTCCAGAATGGCTCATAGAAGTTCTTGACAAAGCTGGAGTCATTGGGTATTTATCAACAGAGCCATCGTGGTTCCACCCACATATGGTGTCTGAATTTTACGCTAGGGCAGTAGTGGAAGAGCCCTCTGAAAAGTCTTTCAAGACCTCGGTATTCAGTATGATACTGGAGGTGAATGCAGACATTCTTGCTGCAATGTTGGGCTTCCCAAGGATGGTGCTCGTATAGCTATGTATAAGCTACACGATCTGGCTGAGATGGAGAAGCGATGGAAGATGTGGAAGAAGACGGAGCTAGTGAAAGACAACAAAGGCCAGCCGACCACCTTCAAGGTTGCACACCCTATCAACCAATTCCAGGGGGAATACAAGCTCTTGGCTGAGATGGTGATCAAAATGTTCCAGTGTGATGCTGGTTCATACTCCCAGATGTCTGCTCATTGGTATTCGGTGATGATGGCCTTAGTGGACAAGGTACAGGGAAACTGGGCCGAATTTTTTTATGGGAGGTGGCTGGAGCACGTGAAAAAGAATGTGACTGTGAAGAGGGATGACATATTTTCTTCAAATGTAAATTTTGGTCTAAAAATAAGTAAGTTCATCGAAATGTTTTTCCATAAGAAGAGGTTGGATGCAGGGGAGAGGTTGCTTCCGACAGACTTCATTCCTCAGACGAGGAAAGCAACTGCTCAACCCGATGCTAACCGTCCGAGGATATTGAAGGGCACAACAAACATGGTCACCGCAATTCCTACATCTCCAGAGCATCCTAACCCTTGTGAGCTAGCATTCCAGCAGTTGGAGCACGCCATTGCTATGACTCCGGATGAGATAGCGGCTGCTAGGAAAGAAGCAGAGACGGAGAAGCCCTTCGAGGAGCTAAAAGAGATTGAAAAGCTCGAGCTAGGAGGAGATGTCCCTGTGCCCACTGCTCTACTGGATCCTCTCGCTGCTATTATTCCAAAGAGGCCTCAAACAGAAATCACAATGCCTGAGAAGACGAGGACTAGGAGGCGGATTCAGAAGCCACTTTATCCGATCTCTAAAGACGTCCCCTTCACTGCTGAGCCTAAGAAGAAGAGGACCAGGAGGAGGTTGGTGAATACTTCGGAGCAGAAGGGAGCTGCTAGAGACCTCGGAGCAAGAGGCTGCCACTCCTGAAGCAGACGCACAGAAGAAGTGTAGTCCTTTGTCATCCAAACCTCTATCTGAAAGGTTAAAAGGGATAACAGAAAGGAAGAGGAACAGGCAAGCATAACGGAGGGTGCAGGAGTAGAAGAAGTTTAAGAAAAACATTGAGCAGATGATGTTCGACGCTCGCGATCAGAAGTTCGAGCAGGCTAAGAGGGCTGCCGATGAACGTGTCGAGGCAAAGAGGGCTGCTTAGTTGTTGGAGCAGGCGGCACGGGAGGCTTCCCAGCAAGCAGTCGATGCTGCAAAGAAGAAGAAGGGTAAAGCTAAGGAAGGTGGACGGATCACTGTCACCATTCCGAAAGTCGATGCTAGTGGAGCCATTGTGCCAGAGGAGGAAGCGATGTTAGACAAAGAGCTTGATCAACTTTTGCAGTCCAGAGCTTTCAATAAGCCGGAGCAAAAAGAAGGGAAAGGTATTCAAATCCGAGCACCAAATGAACAGCCTAGCAGTAGCAGCAGTAGTTCTGATGAGGAGATGCTGCCCAGGGATAAGGATGATGGTCCTTCCGGAGCAGGACAACAGGATGAGGGTGAGACTGAGACTGCTAAGTAACCGCACCTTGAGCAGACTGCTAACGTTGCTGAAGTACAGGTCGCTGAGCAGGTTGCTAGCACCTCCGAAAGGATTGAGAGCACACAAGGCGAGGAGAAGGCCAGCGAAGAGACTCCTGCTGGATATGAAGATGTTTATTCTGAATTATATTCCGATGGTGAATTTGAGGACGTATATGACGCACGCTTCCTGAGGAAGATCAACAGAGGCACAGACAATCAGCTGCGCATACCCTTCGATGGTCTTTCAGGGCCCCGATTCAAATTGAGAAGGATTGCTCAGTGGTGCGCCCCTGTTCATATCAAGGAAGAGGCGAGTGGAGATATACTTCCGATGCTGTCTGAGATCGAAGAATTCATTTCGGCAGAAGTTAAAAGAGACTTAGAAAATGTCTTCTATGGTGAGATCAATGAAACGATAGAGCAAGGGAAGGTGCTAGGCGAGGAGCTGAGGAGATGGAAGTTTGTTGACTATGTGACGCATCAGCTGTGCTTTGAGGAAATGATGCTTGTCATCACTGCTAGAGGTCTAAATTTTTGGAGGAAGGAAGAGTCATGGGCGAACGATTGGGTTGATTAAGTAGCCGGATCCAAGCAGTACTCAGACAAGCAGGTCATTGCTAGACTGCAGGCGATCCATGCTCACAGACTGTTCTCCAATTCCAAATAATTGCCGCCATCCTCTTTTGCCCCCGGCGGATACTTAGATGCCCAGATTGAGCTCTCAAAGCGCCAGGCTAGAGCGGCTGTTGAGTACCGTCGTCGTCAAGCTGAATATGAGGCTCTGAAGAAGGAAATGATGGAAGCCAAAAAGACCGAAATGATTGTTGAGCGTGAGGCTGCTTAGCTATTTGAAAAATATAGAATAATTGTCTTATTTTTTGGCCTGGACATTCTTAGCATCATAAAAGCTGCTCAAGCTAAGGAAGCTCAGGAGGCTAAAACTGCTCAAATCCTAGATGCTACTCAGAGGATGTTGAATGAGGAAGAACGCTACGTGGCGGCTCAGGCTCAGATTGCTAATAATGCTGAAATTGCTCAGATCATGGCGGGTGCTAAGCTGTTGATGGATGAAGAGTTGCGCTACTCTGCTACTCAACAAACAAATGCTGAAGCATTGGAGATAGCACAACCGAGCCAGGTAGGTACAACAACTTCTGAAGGTCTGGACCTGGTGTTAGCAACAACATCTTCTACATTTGAAGCTACACCTGTAAGTTCCTATGACTTCCAATCTTATGTGGATTCAGCCGGGCAAAAGGCAATGTGAAGTGCTCTATCTTCCCTGAATGAGCGTGTTGAGATGGAGAAGGTTGAAATCAGGAAGGAGATTGATGAGGTCTGGACCGAAGTGTCAGATGTCCGCACTGAGGTTGCTGAGGTGAAATTGGATGTTTCCTCTGTGAAATAGAATGTGGAAGTCTTGACAACGGAGGTCGCAGACTCCCAGCAACAGATGATGTAAATCGTTCAATATTTTTCTTCTACCTTTTTGCTGCAATCAAATAAGGGGAAGGAAGGAGACTTGCTGAAGCCGAGCAGAGGAAGAAAGAGGAAGAAGCTCTTGCTGCTCCTGAGGATGAAAGGAGGCTAGAAGTTGAAGAAATCAAGAAGAAGGAGGAGGAGCTCAAAAAGAAAGAACTAGAGCTGAAGATAAAGAAGTTGGAGATGGACAATGAAGAGCTTGCGAAGAAGATGGAGCGGGATGCAGCAGAACGATAAGCGAGCAAGGCTTATGTTGAAAAGTTCATGCAAATGACGATGAGCAAGTTCGATGAGCATGATAAGAAGAAGCCTGCTCCCAACTCTTGATCTTACACTTCTTATCATATCATCTTTTCTTAGCATTTCCATTTTTTTTATATTCCTTTTCATTTATAATTGTAATGCTCAAATCAAATGAATGAAAATGGATTAGATCAAACCTTAGTGGATTGGTCTATCGATTGCTGAATTCGAGTATAGTCTAGCAACTCATGTGATGTCCTGAACAGGCTAAGTATCGAGTTGTAATAGATTAGATTGCTAGAATCATTCCTAGCAGATTGTGGCTGCTAGAAATATTAGCAGACAAGGATGACTGCTAGAGATAATGGTGGTCAAGTGCTAAGGAGGGGATTGCTAAAGGCGTTAGCAATCCTATGTCAAAGGAAGAGACTGCTAGAATCAATTACTCAGCAATCAGAAGAAGAAGTAGCAGAATACTAGAAGAAGATTAGCATTTGCTAAAAGCAAGGTATAGCGGAATGCTGAAGGAGTCAGCATTCGCTAGCATGTAGCAGATTGCTAAAGGCGATAGCAATCCGGAATCAAAGGAATCAAGTGCAAAACATTAGCAACTATTGAGCAGTCAACAATCCGATACATGGTTTAGCAGATTTCTAGAAAGGCTTAGCCGATCGTTTCGAGAAGGCTTAGCAAGGCGAGATAGCTAACAACGACTGCTACACTACCGTTCTTACAGACGTACACACAAAGGACAAAAGTTTCCCAAAGTAGGTCAGAAAATACTGTACGACGCAGGAAAGGACAGATAAAGTCGAACCACTCTTGGACAAAGGAGCCGTTGTGTCTAACGGGTATGGAGATTCAAAGTTTGAATCTCCAGGTATAAAAGACAAGTCCAGAAGTGAGAGACGACTACTGCTTCCATTACTCACGAGCTAAGGAACCTCAACCACATCAGAAAAAGCATTAACAACGAGATTCCTTTGACAAAACAAAGAGTGAGAAAGTAGTCAGTTGAGAGCACGATATAAAAGTGTATTCAAAGCTCTCAACAACCAAGAGTGTCTTCCATTGAATATCTGGCACTGTCTTTAGAAGATTCCTTGACTTCGAACGAGAATCCAATCATTGGGATACCTTCCATCCTAGGAAGCATCCTGCTGTCACATCTCTGAAAAGGGATTGACTCCGATGGGCATACTGCCAAAACCAGACCAAGTTCAGGAGAGAACTTTAAAAGCTCCCCCTAGCAGCGAAGGACAAGTTTTACTAAGGTTCGCCCTTGAATTGGTCGGAGCTGCAACTGACTAAGAAGAATGAAGTAAAGAAGGATAGCTTTGCTGTGGCCGGCTCGAAAGCTCACCGCCTACAGCAAGTGTTCGGCGAATCCTTGTATTTCGTATATCTTTTGAGTGAAATTATTAGCGTTTCGGCTAAGGAGTGGATGTAGATCTATTGGATCGAACCACTATAAATATTGCGTGTTCTTACTATTTTATTAATTTACTATTTCTCGTGTTTAGTTTTGAAACCTAGCGACCAAGTTGCTAGAGTATAACTTGAAGAAACTCTAATCCTACCTTGAGCTAAATGTACTTTGATAAAGAGGAACTTAAGTGCAAGTGAACGTTTATATTCCGCTGCATTTCATGTGTGCTTGTTTTTTGTATCAACCACGAGGACTCTGATCAAGGGACAAACATATCTTTTTAGATAAATTCTCAGTGTTCGATTGAGGAGTGGACGTATATCTTTAAGGATCGAACCACTATAAATATTGTGTGTTCTTACTGTTTTATTGTTTCTACTGTTTGATTTAAAACCTAGCAACTTCAAGTTGCTAGAGTATATCTCTTAAACAATCTTAACACCTCTCGAGCAAAGTACTTGGAAAAGAAACTAAGTACAAGTTACTTTATATAATCCGATGCATTTGCTAAGTAGCTTTAGGCCGCTTATCACGACTCTGATCAGGGACCAACAAGTGGTATCAGAGCAAGAGGTCATAAGACGTACTGCTTCTGAGTCGTTTTCGACCAGATCTACTTTTATCTTGCACTGTTTTTGTTGTTGTTTAGCTCAGGAACACAAATCTTGCCACGATGAACCATACTCTTCCAAAGTACAACAAGGAAAAGTTCAACTCATTGCAGAAGTTGGCCACCATCCAGCTCCAAAGCATACATCCAGAGATGGTGGACATTCTTTCTAAAGGACCCATAAGGATCATGAAGCCTAATATTTTTGTTGTGAAATTATTCCTAAAATCTCCCTTAGGATTTATTTGTAAAAGGTTTTGTTGAATCAAACCTTAGCATTTGGTCGATCATTTGCTGAATTCTAGATAGTCTAGCATATCATGTAATGTCCTGTATAGATCATCTATTGAGTTGTAATAGTTTAGTTTGCTAGAAGATCTAGCAGCAGACATTGGAAGTCGATATTTGCTAGAAGCCATGCGGTAGCAGAATGCTAGGCTTTAGCATTTGCTAACGGTCAGCAAACCAAGGAAAATGCTAGCAGAACGGATGTCAAAGAATCCTCGTGGGAACCTTTAGCATGACAAATAGTCGTTAGCAGATCGCTAAGGAGCTTTAGCAGAACAAGAAAGTCAAAGGTTGGAGACACACTGCTATTCTGACAGAAAGTACACAAAAAGGAACGGAGCCTTCCCAAAGTAGTTCGAAAAGTACAATGCAACGCAAAAAGGGACTGAACAAGTCATATCACTCTCGGACAAAGGAGCCGTTGTGTCTAACAGATATAGAGATTCAAGATTTGAATCTCCATCTATAAAAGGCAGGTCCAAAAGTGAGAATGACTACAGCTTTTATCACTTCAGACATTCACGAACACTCAAACAAGAGATTCCTTTGACAAAGTGAACAAAGTAAAAGTAGTCAGTCGAGAGCTGTGAGAAAGAATATTAAAAGCTCTCAAAAACCAGAAGTGTCGTTCATTGATTTACTGACACTCCATTGAAGATATTCTTGATTGCATTCAAGAATCCTCAATTATTGGGATTCCTTTCTTTTCAGAAAGTATCTAACAGTCGAATACCTGAAAAGGTCTAGACTAAGACGGGCACTTAGCCGTATTCAAGGAAAGTCAGGAAGTGACTATAAAACTTCCATATCAGGCAAGGCAGGAGTTTCGAAGGTGTGCCCTTGACTCAGCTGAACCAGCATCTGAGAAGTTCAGGTTATCGGAGGATAGCTGTCAAGTAGCCAGGCCGAAAGCTCACTGCCTACTTAACTGTAAAAAGGTGAATCCTTGTAATCTGTATACTTACTTAGTGAATTCTTAGCGTATCGGCTAAGGAGTGGACGTAGATCTCTTTGGATCGAACCACTATAAACACTGTGTTCTTTTACTGTTTTATTGCTCACATTATTTAAAACCTAGCAATCATATTGTTAGTGTATAACTGTGAAGAAACTTAATCTATCTCAGAGCTTAACTAACTTTGAAAAGAAAAACATAAAGTGTAAGTGACGATTATTTATTCCGCTGCATTTCGTGTTTCTGTTTAAGCACGACGACTCTGAAACTTAAGGACCAACAAGTGGTATCAGAGCAGGAGGTTGAAAAACCGACTGCTTCTGAGTCGCTTAAGACCAGATCTACATTTTCCTTGCACTTTTATGTGCATCTCTCTGTTTCACTTGTCTAGCTCAGGAGACAAGATGTTGAATCACCATGCACTCGGGAAGTACTCCAAGGAGAACTTCAAGTCTTGGAAGAAGTTGGCTCTCATAAATCTGCAAAGCATCCATCCTGAAATGGAGGATGTGCTGACCAAAGGTCCAATAAAAATTATGTAACCTAACACTTTTGTAGGTGCACCTACTGCTGGTGAAGGACCAAGACCACAGATGGTTCCAAAGCCCTATTAGGAATATACCACAGAAGACAAAAAGAGGGCTCAACTGGAACATATAGCCAAGAAGCTGATTTATGACTGTCTACCAAAATTAATGGCTAACAAATCTCTTGACTTTGAAACTGCTAAAGAAATGTGGGATTATGTTTGTGAAGCATCGCAAGAAACAGATCAAATGAGAAGAAATAAGCTACAAATAGCTGTTGATAAGTATGAGTCATTTTCTATGATTGCAGGTGAATCCATACAGGATATGGAAGAACGCTTCAACACCATAATCGGTGAACTTAACAATCTTGGAAAAGAGTGTGAAAAGGGAGAGATGAACAACAAAATCATCTCCAAACTATATCCAAGAGATGACTAGTTCGCGAAAGTGGCAAGTTTGAGTGAAAAAGATCTCAACAACATGACTACATCTGAGGTATTTGCTCAACTCAAAGCTCACGAATTTATTATACAGCAGTCAAAAAAGAATGAAACAGCTGTAGCACAAGCTGAATCAAATTTCTCTGGCAACTCTGAGGACTTAGCGTACTTCGCTAAGAAGGACTTCAGTAAGTTCAAGACAAAGAAGCCCTTCTACAAGCAAGAAAGATCTGCTCCAGCATCACCCGCAAAGGAAGTTATTCCCAGTGCAGGTACACAACCTATTGATTTGAAGATCAATGAGCTGGAAGAACAGATGAAAAAGATACAGAAGATGCTGAATGAAGCTAAAGCTGAGAAAGAGGCGAAAGAGATTCAACCATCATCATCTAACTGCTCAGTAGAGCAAAAAATTAGAACTTGTATTGAATGTAGTTCTCCAGATCATTTGAAGCATGATTGCCCGAAGGTCAGCAAAGAGGAAAGAGAACGCCTGAAGCAAAGATTTGAAAGACGCGCTGCTAAAGTAGTGACCAAGGAGTTGCTGACCAGGACGGAGATTGCTGACATTCCTGAGAATGACGAGGAGTTTTACTGTTCCTCGAAAGAAGAAGATAGCGAGGAAGCTCTGTTCGTGTTGATGGCAAACATTGTTGAAGATCAGTTTGCTGACGCGGACATTGATGATGAGCAAAACAATGAATCAGCTCTCGCTGTTGAGGAAAGTGAGGTATTACCTACAAACTCAACTAGCATTCCTATCTTGGATAAATCGGAGGAATCATTTTTTGATTCCGAGGAAGATTACTTGACAAAGTTGTCAATTGAGTTTTCAAAAATGTATGAGATCAAAAATGCAATCATAGGTGAAAACGTCTCACTTCAACGAGATATTCAATCTTTAACCGAGGAAGTTGAGAAACTGAGGTTAGAAGGTGAGAAATTCTTAAAATTAAAAGCAGATTTTTCCCAACTAACTGACAAATGTAAAAATTTAGAGAAAGAAAATCTTGCTTTGAAAAGTTATCCTCGAAAGCACTGCACTTGCATGTACGCATCCAGCAAGGCCGCTCTTGATGCCCTTGTAAGCCAACAAAGACATCATAAGGATAAGTCTGGGCTTGGATACGAATCCTCAAAAAGGATATCAATATCCTATGATGATTCTTCTAAGAAGAACCCAATCGTGTTTGTATCTCCTAGTACTATTACTGCTGAAAAAGGAAAACAGGTTGTCGTTGCTGAATCATCCAGTGCTATGACAGTTGCTAAGCAAAAGAATGGACGATCACAGAATACGCATAAAGGATCTCAGCAGAGGTTTTGTGCAGAAACTACTAAGTATTCGTCTGCTAGACCTCAGCAGAGGCCTAAGTCAGAATCTGCTAAACATACAACTCGTGGACCTCAGCAGAGGAATCCTAAGTTGAATGTTGTGCATGAATCGGCTATACCTCAGCAGAGGAACAACAGAGCGAATACTAAGTATGTGTTGGCCAGACCTCAGCAAAATCCAAAAGCATACACTATACAGTATTCTACACGACCTAGGTATGATGATCATTATGTTCCGAACGCAAGGATAGCTAGACCTACCTTTCAGCAAAGAAAGCAATATTTTTACAATGCTGTAAAACCAACATATCAGGAAAACACGTCACATAGGAGGAACACCTATGAAGGTCCTGAGCCCAATTTATTTGTTATTTCAAGGGCAAGGAAGGCCAAGTACACCACTGAACATAGTTATAAACATGTCAAACATGTTATGCCAAAGGGTGAAAAAATGGTAACCAGTGAATTCAAGAAGAAAATCTTGAAAGTCACTAAAATGTGGGTACCAAAGGGAACCATGGTCAATGCTAATCCTGTAGGACCCGATGCTAAACGGGTACCTAAAACTACCTGATTTAATTGCAGGAACAGGACTCAACAGCAATAGGAACATGCTTATCTAATGAGTGGGTCCTGGATAGCGGTTGCTCCGCTCATATGACCGGGAACGAAAAACTATTCTCAGATTTTAGAAGACTATTTAACGGTCTCAAGGTCAAGTTCGGAGACAACAGTGAAGGAGAAGTCATTGGAAGAGGGTGCATTGAACGGAACGGTTTAAGAATCATCAATGTGGCACTCGTCTCCAACTTAAAGCATAATCTACTCTGCATAAGCCAATTATGCGAAAATGGGTATATCGTATCCTTTATGAATACCAGTTGCGCCATTGCTGATGCTATTTCAGGAGAAGTAAAACTAAGAGGCATCCACATGGGTGTTCTATATATTGTTGATTGGCAAAGCGGTCAACAGCACTCCTGCTTTCTAGCTCTAAACAAAGAGGAAACAACATGGCTATGGCATAAGAGGTTCAATCACTTAAATTTTAAAACTATTAAGTATCTTGCCAAAAATAAGCTTGTTGTAGGTCTGCCCAATGAGACTTTCCGCAAGGAAGAAATATGCAAAGCATGTCAACAAGGGAAACAGACCAAATCATCCTTTAAGACAAATCCTGAAAAAGAAACATCACAAAGGATCCTGGAATTACTTCATATGGATCTCTTCGGTCCAGTCACTCCACCCACTGTAAGTAAATGTCTATATACATTTGTGGTGGTTGATGATTTCTCCAGGTACACATGGGTACGTCTGTTAAAGACCAAGGATGAGGTGAAACTTATCCTACCAGAACTGATTCTCAAGGAGCAAAATAGTAAAGAATTACTGTAAAGAGAATTCGATCTGACAATGGAACAGAGTTCTGTAATGGAGTGCTGATGGATTTCTTTGCTGAAGCTGGAATATCACACAAAAGATCTACGGCAAGGACTCCTCAGCAGAATGGTTTAGTAGAGAGAAGGAATCGGACGTTGAAGGAAGCTGTCCGCTCGTTGCTAGCAGATTCCAAACTTCCTGCTAAGTACTGGGGGGAAGCAGTCATGACGGCCTGTTATACACAGAATAGGAGTGGTATCACGAGTAGATTCAATAAGACTCCCTACGAAGTGTACAACGGTCGTAAGCCTTCTATAACTCATCTTCGTGCATTCGGTTCTACATGTTATATTCACAATAACGGAAAATCTAAACTTAATACCTTTTCACCTAAGTCAGATGAGGGTGTACTTCTAGGTTATGGGCATCCCACTCACAAAGGTTATAGGGTATTAAATAAGGTTACTGGTATTGTGGAAATAACAGGCAATGTTATTTTTGATGAGTCTACTTTAGTGCGCAGAGAAAACAAAAGAAAAGAGGATAGCAATCATGAGACTGATGATGTCAATGATCAAACATTTTTAAATTCTTTTGAGAATATGCATGTTGATCTGACTTAGTCTATGAATGACTGCAATCCAAACCAGACGCACTCAGCAGGGGACAAAACTGCTGACCAGGCCAATGATGCTAGTGATCATGCTGAGGCCACACCTACAAACACCATAGTTGAATCAGTCATTCTAGAGGTGCTTGATGATGAAGAGGAGGAGACTGCAAAGGACATTCCTTTTGGGGAAGGGATGGCTATTCATGAAGATCTTGGCAAAGGTGCTGCTGAGATTCCAGTTGCTGAAAGAGTTGCTAAAGAGGCACCCGTACCAGGAAATCCTGCAGCAGTTATTCCGGTTGAAGTCAATCCAGATGCTGAGCACCAGGAGGGTGCTATGGAAAACAATGTACAAGACGATGGTCTCGCAGGGGAAGGAAATGTGGCCAGACCAATCAGACCAACATGGTTGCGCGCCCATCCTCTTGAAGATAACATAGGAGATGTCAATGACCCCATGATGACGAGACAAGGCAATGCTATGCTGGCTTGTTATATCTCCAGTGAAGAACCCAAAAAGGTCGAAGAAGCTTTACTAGATCCGGATTGGGTGAATGCTATGCATGAAGAGCTTGCAGAATTCACACGGAACAATGTGTGGGAGCTGGTAGACAGACCTGAACATCAAAGTGTTATAAGCACAAAATGGGTGTTCAAAAACAAGAAGGATGAGTCTGGTTTAGTTGTCAGAAATAAGGTGAGACTCGTAGCTAAAGGCTACAGACAATGCTAAGGGATAGATTATGACGAAACGTTTGCTCCTGTAGCAAGGCTGGAGGCCATTCGCTTATTTCTTGCGTACGCTGCTTATCATGAGTTCGATGTGATGCAAATGGATGTAAAGAGCGCCTTTTTAAATGGTGAACTGAAGGAGGAAGTCTATGTCGAACAACCACCAGGGTTCGAGCATGGTAATCAAGTGTACAGACTCAAGAAGGCTCTCTATGGATTGAAACAAGTATCGAGGGCTTGTACGGAACTCTATCCAAATTTTTGCTGAAGAATGGTTTTCAGAAAGGGATGATTGATCAGACTCTCTTTCGCATTGAAGATGAAGGAAATATTTTGCAGGTGCAAATATATGTTGATGATATTATTTTTGGCTCTAAGAATCAAGGATTATGTGACAAATTTTCAGAGCTCATGACCAGCAATTTCCAGATGAGTATGATGGGAAAAATGTCATATTTTCTTGGATTGCAAGTTCAACAATCCAGCGAAGGAATTTTATCCATCAGAAGAAGTATACTCGCGATTTGATTGAGAAATATTGTCCAGAAAAGACGAAGAGTTTGAGAATTTCGATAAGTACGACGTGTATAGCCGCACTTGAGAAAGAAGGAGACGATGTGAATCCTACTCTTTACAGAGTAATTATAGGCTCACTTCTGTATCTCACCGCCAGCAGACCTGACATATCTTATGCTGTCGGATTATGTGCTAGATATCAGGCAAATCCTAAGAAGACACATCTAGACACTGCTAAGCGGATTGTGCGCTACTTGAAGTGTACAGAAGGTCTGGGAATTTGGTAACCAAGAGCAGACGGTCTTGCTCTAAGTGGATATTCGGACTCAGATTTTGGAGGATGCAAGATCGACAGAAAAAGCACGAGCGGTACATGTCAATTTCTTGGACATAAGCTCATTAGTTGGTTCAGCAAGAAGCAGCACTTTGTGGCCACATCTACCACTGAAGCAGAGTATGTGGCGGCTACTAGATGTTGTTCACAAATTCTCTGGATAAGGCAACAGTTGCAAGATTATGGGATTTCTCCTGAATGTGTGCCTATCTATTGTGATAACAATAGTGCGATAAGCATTACTAATAATCATGTGCATCATTCTAGAACCAAACACATTGATATCCGTCATCACTTTATTCGTGATCATCAAGAAAAGAAGGATATTAATATCAAATATATTTGCACGGAGGATCAAGTGGCTGATATTTTCACAAAGCCTCTTCCAGAAACCAGATTTAAGGAGTAATGTATAAAGATAGGTCTTATGGAGTTGGATGAGACCATGGGTGAATGAAACGCCATTTTCCTCATTTCTGGAATTCTTGGTATTCCTTAGATGCTATGACAGTCATCTAAATGATGAGTTTATATGCTGAAGGAAATGGTGCGTTGAATGATAGTGTTCATTGTCATGATATACACAAGATTGAAATGATGAAATGCTGAATAGTTGGCGATTCTAGCAGAATTCTTATATTATCAATATAAGGTCTTATCGTGGTGAAGACATATTATAAGAAATTTTATCTCAGCAGAATTGTCGAATTGGAATTATGATAAACGGACGACTAAAGTAGAAAAGTTTACTTGATTTCATTCAAAAACAAACTACATACGATCCGAAGAAGGAAAACAGTCAAAAACTACAGAAAGTACATATTAATTTGCTGAAGAGCGAGAAGGGTAAAAGTCGGAGCTACGGAGGGTGGACGATCCTTCTGCTAACTCAGGGAATGAATGCTCCAGCAGCCAGCTAAGCTGCATGCCGTTGAGCAGAGGAATTAAAGGGTAGATTTGAACACAGTCTCGGACAGATTCGAAGATTAGGCCTGCCCAGTCGACCTCGTCTTGCTCATCATCCATGGAAAGCATGACTTGCCAGATTTCCTTAGTCAGAAGGAAGTCATACGGATCTTCACCCAGTATCATGTGACTGGCAACATGGAAAAGGTCTCGGTATGGAGACTGAAGATCCATAACCGAAGGAGTTGGGGAGAAGCGAAACACTGAAGGAAGGCGCCACTTTCGCCAGGCTACCAACTCCGGAGCCACTGCCCCATCCTTGTAGGTAAGGACAGGAAAGCGACCCCTGGGAAGTCCGAAGTCCCTCGCAAAGGAATCCGCAGACCATCGCACCATCTTTCCGTTGAAGGAACCATAAATTGCATCTTTCTCTGTCATGCAATATTTGAGGTACGTCCGCAGGAGATCCCCGTGATAGTGTTGAGGAGTGGTAGTTACAAACTGCTTTAAACTAGCGTTGGTGATCTTTGACATCACCAAGTCTGCCTCGGAAGTCATATCATGGTAAAAAGCACGGAGGGAGGCTTCATCCAGAATTTGATTTTGGGTAACGTCGAGCATGTCACTCGGAGACTCCATGGGAAACGTCGGAGAGAAAGGAGTTTTTTTTAAAGGTGAAGAGTATAGAAGAAGGGTTGTGATATTGAAGATAATCACAAGTAACCCTTTTACAGAAGGAGAATGGTATCACTAGTTATGACTACGCCTTGAAGATTGAATCGTCACCAGAGAATGAAGTGTTACGATTGCATGGAGAGTCAAATCGCTTCAGCAGTGATGGTTGAAGGTTAGATCACGTATGGCTCGAGGAGATTTTATGACGATTCGGTTTCCTAAATCTTGCGTATGCTGAGTCCTCGTCTCACTTTCCATATCATATTTGAAGGAATAAATTTTTTGGCCAGATTGGTGTTTAAAATCTGTGTGATTTGAAAGGCAATTAATACGCCTAAAAAGGCAAATCACATTAGAGATTGCCACGTCAGAATACTCGAGTGCTTCTCGAAGATGGTGAAGAGACGCGACAGGATGCGAGTATTTGGGACCGTTGATTCATACCATACCTGGCAGAGTGAACCCCAACCATTGGATTCTCGATTTTATCCACTTAGCAATATATTGCAATTCCTGAGGGTAGCAAAATTTTAGAGTTGCTGAGCATATCTGTTCTTTGAAGAATATTTCTTCTCAATGCTGAGTATACCTCCAAATACGAAAGTTGCTCAGCCCACCTCTGTTGAATCATCAACAGCCAATATTGCCATATTCTTCGTTCAATTTAAAAGAAGGCACGGAAGTATGATCTCGTATATTGATGCCATACATTGACTGCTAATTACAGTCAAAAAGGTCGTAAATTAAGCTGACTTGCCAAAGAAGAAGCATTTAATGCGTGCAGTAAAAAAGGACGAATGGAGAAGAGACACGTCATCAAAGACAAGATAGTGAAATGTTGATTTTCGCACGGTACATCAAATACGCCCAGCCATTGATCAATTTGAGGAAATTCTATTCTATCCGTCAGATTTATCCTTATACTCTATCTTCCTAAAAATCACATCCTACTCAAATTCAAATTCAAATCCCTAAAACCCTTCATCCTTTGGTCTTCTCAAATTCCTAAAACCCGAACCTCACCCAATCTCTGAATTCTCAACAATGGCTTCAAATCCCAACTCTCCAAAAACACTAAACACAGAACCCGACCATCCTGAATCACCCCAAGCCTTGAATCCAGAAGATTTCATTTCGTCGTCTCCACTGCAACAACCCACCTTCATTTACCCACCGATTGTCGGTTCTCCGCTGCATGTCCGACATGCACCTGATTTCACTAGCATAGAGAAGAAAGAGGATATCGACGAATCCATCCCCTATAGCAAACTTGTTGTTTTGGCCCGGAAAAAGGAGTTATCAGGCCATACAAGGGAGCAGAGGCGTCTGGCGCAAATCATGAAAGACAGGATTCTATATATGCCTCTCGCCACCAAAGCCTTTCCAAAATGGATTCTAGACCTACTCCACTCAGAATTATTGGTAAAATATCTCTCCGCTGAACCTGTTCGCTTTCATCCTCACATGGTTTCAGAATTCTATGCTAGGGCGGTTATACAAGAAGATAATAAATCCTTCAAAACCAACATATATGGTAACATTGTGGAAGTTAGCGGGGATTCACTTTCAAGAATGTTTGGGCTTCGAAATTATGGGGCCAAGATATCTCAATACAAGATGAATGATCTTGCTGAAATGGAGAGACATTGGAATCTCTGGAAGAAACAAGGAGAATTAAGGGATAAGAAAGGACAGTTGATTACCTTCAAGGTGGCTACCCCGATTAACACTCTGTCTGATGAGTACAAGCTCCTTGCGGAGATAGTAATCAAAATGCTTCAATGTGATGTTGGTTCCTACTCCGAACTCTCTGCCAAGAAGTACGCTGTTATGATGGCGCTGAACGATAACATTAAGGGTAATTGGGCTGAATTCTTTTTCGAGCGATGGGCTGAACATGCTCGGAAGAATGATCACATGGCAGTAGACAGAACGTTCTCTTCGAACGTGAATTTTGGGCTGAAAATTAGTAAATACTTAGAAATGTTGTTCACCAATACGAGAGTTGATCGTGGTGAAAGTCTACTTCCTACAGATTACATCCCAGCAACAAGGAAGGAGCCCAAGCCTGTGAGTAGTCGACACCCTCGGAAGTTGACAGGGAAATATAATGTGGACAAAGACAAACCCACATCCCCTGAAGAGCCTGATGCAGCCACTACAGCAATTCAAATCTTACAGCCTGCTATTCCCATGTCTGCTGAAGAGATTGCCCTATTGCAGACAAACGCTGAAACAAAGCACTGCTTCAAAAATCTCGAGGAGATTGAGAAATTGGGGAATTTACCAGCTGATCAAATCAATGAGATAATAACTGCGAAGGAAGCCGAACAGCCTCCACCTATTCTTGGGGCTATGGCTATGCCGATATCAACAAAGAAGAGAACTAGAATCCCCTCTCCTGCAAAGAAAGAGAAGAAGAAGACAAGGAGAAAGCTGGAGCTACTTTCTGAGAAGGAAGAATTAGAGAAGGAAGAATTAGAGAAGGCAGAAGCAGAGAAGAAGGCTGCTGAAGCCACTGCAAAGAATGCTGCTGACATTGCAGCAGAGAAGGTGTCTTTTGAAGACACAACAGAGGACACTGCTGAAATTGATCCAGACTACATTCCTTTGTCATCCAGAAGCTTCGACGAGCGTGTTCAAGGAGTAAGAAAAACTAAGAGACAACGGGAAGCTCAATTGAAAGAGATTGAGAAGAGAGAATATCAGAAGTTCATTGCTTAAATGACGTTCGAAGGAAGAGACAGAAATTTTGAAAGAATCAAGTCCGCCGCTGAAGAGTTTAAGGCTCAGAAGAGAGCCGCTCAGCAGACACTAATGGAAGAACAAGCTGTCAAGAAAGGGAAAGGAATCAAAGACAGAAGGATCACCGTCTCAATTCCCCCAGTCAGCAGTGAAGGAGCCATCATATCTTCACAAGATGCTATGTCTGATGAAGAGCTTGACAAGGCAATTCACGAAGGCAGATTCAATGAAGTGAAATCAATTGTGGACTTAGAGAGCAGTTCTGATGAAGAACAACATGGAGAATCCAGACGACTTCCAGGGAATCCTGATGCAGGTCCTTTTGGAATAGAATGATAAATAATTAATGAAGAAGGAAGTGATGCTAGAAAAGAATCTGCTGAGCAGATTGAACATATGGATGGTGGTTCATCTGCTGAGCATGAAGTTTGCCATTCACATATTGCTGAGCAAGAAATACGATCTCCACAGACTACTATTGAGGAATCGTCTGCTAGATGTGAGGAAGTAGTTGCTAATGAAGGTCCTCACACAGAAACTCACTCTGATATCGTCTCTGATGAAGAATCCACAGGCATATACGATGCAAAATCTCTAAAGTTAATCTCCTCAGAAGACGTGGATCCACTTCGATTATCCTTCATGAGAAGTAAAGCAAATCCTGAATTTGATTTGCTGGGTCAAGAAATTGATAAATTCTTGTCCCAGATGGTTGAGGAGGATATAAAAGGTGTATTCGCTGGAGTATTGGAAGAAGATTCTCCTGAAGGGAAGATAATGGGAGAAGAGTTCAGACGGTGGAAGAAGTATGACTACATCTCTCATGAACTTGGTATAGAGGAAAGAGAGATAATGATGGCTTGGAAGGGAGTGAGTTACTGGAAGCATGAAGAGTTATGGGCAAACGAATGGATGGATCAATCTCCTTGCACAAAACAATACTCTGACAAAGCGGTCAGCGAAAGACTTCAGTTAATTGAGGCTCATCGGAGAACGTCCTCTCCTCGTTCCTTGCCAATATCAACATTTGCTCCCGACGGATTATCTGATGGACACATACAACTCTCAAGACGTCAAGCCGAAGCTGCTGCTGAATACAAGAAACGTCAAGCAGAACACTCAAAGTTCGAAGAATCGTTGCATCAAGCCCGGTTGGTTGCGATTCGAGCAGCAGAAGAGAGCAATGCTCAAAGGTTCGAGATCGTCGCCTATCAGGACAGAGAGGAGGAATTGCGAGCCTACATGTTAGAATTCTCTATAGCAGAAGCAAAGAAACTCGAGGAAGCTGAAAACGCTGCTACTGAAGCAGAGTTTCTGAAAGGAATCGAGGAGGCAGTATATCTGCTAGCCATTACTAATCAAAGAGATACTGATGACACAAGGAGTGCAGAAGTAGTCATGGAGGAAATTTCCACTTCCACTGCTAGGAGTCAAGCAGTCATTATTCCTACTACTTCATCCTTCCTTTCTACTCCGATTAGCACGCTCCATCTTCCAACATATCTAGACTTTGTTGTTCAAATGGTTGTTCAAAGTGCTGTGTCCACTATATCTGAGAGAATGGTGATTGAAGCCACGGACATAAGGAGGGAAATTGCGGTAGTCAAATCCAACGTTGATACCGTAACGACGAGGGTGAACACAGTCGAGTCCAAGATTTCCTCTGTCAAGGACTCTATGCAAAACATACAGACAGACGTAGCAGAGCATAAGCAGCAAGTGGACAACAAGGTGAACTCTTTTTCCTCCAGACTTTTGGATGCAATCAAAGAGGGGGAAGTTAGAAGGGCTGCTGAGGCTATTGAGAGGAAGAAAGTGAAGGAAGCAAGAGCCGCTGCAAAAGAAGAACAGAGGAGAATTCTTGAAGAATTCAAACGAAAAGAAGCTGAGCTCAAACAGAAGGAAACAGAAGTGAAAATCAAGATGCTCGAAGAAGAGAACGAGAGGTTGGCCAAGGATCTTGAAACAGAAGTTGCTGAACGTGCATCTGCTAAGGAACTTTTGGACAAATTCGTAGAGTTGGCCTCAAGCAAATTCGATGAATTTGACAAGATGAAGAAACCTGCTCCAGACTCCTAAGTTCCTCCCTACCTCTCTGGTATTTTTTTTGCTAGCTCTTACTTTGTCTCCGTCTAATCATTTTTCATTGTACTTGTAATTGATATATCATATGAATGAAAATTGATCAGACAGAGACAACTTCTCATTGTCAATCTCTGATTTTCACCGTGTGTCTTAGTTGAAATACACTATTTGTGTATTCAACACATCTGAAAACAATTGGATTGAAATTGAAAAAGTAATATGTCTACTAATTTTATTTGGGTGCTAGGATTCCTAGCATATTACCCTTGCAGCATTTACTTATGCGTTTAATCAAGAAATATTTCCCAGCACTTGTTGAGGGGGAATTTCATTTTTTTTGCTTTGCTTGAACTAAGGTGGATAAACTCTGTGTTAGATTGCTAGAATAGTTTAGTATTTTGTAAACACAGACATTCTTCCTCTTAGCTTTAGCAAATGATAGTAATCTTTGATCGCACCAAAAAGGGGGAAATTGTTGGGAAATTATTCCTAAAATCTCCCTTAGGATTTATTTGTAAAAGGTTTTGTTGAATCAAACCTTAGCATTTGGTCGATCATTTGCTGAATTCTAGATAGTCTAGAATATCATGTAATGTCCTGTATAGATCATCTATTGAGTTGTAATAGTTTAGTTTGCTAGAAGATCTAGCAGCAGACATCGGAAGTCGACATTCGCTAGAAGCCATGCGGTAGCAGAATGCTAAGGCTTTAGCATTTGCTAACGGTCAGCAAACCAAGGAAAATGCTAGCAGAACGAATGTCAAAGAATCCTCGGGGGAAACTTTTGCATGACAAACAGTCGTTAGCAGATCGCTAAGGAGCTTTAGCAGAACAAGAATGTCAAAGGTTGGAGACACACTGCTATTCTGACAGAAAGTACACAAAAAGGAACGGAGCCTTCCCAAAATAGTTCGAAAAGTACAATGCAACGCAAAAAGGGACTGAACAAGTCATATCACTCTCAGACAAAGGAGCCGTTGTGTCTAACGGATATGGAGATTCAAGATTTGAATCTCCATCTATAAAAGGCAGGTCCAAAATTGAGAATGACTACTGCTTTTATCACTTCAGACATTCACGAACACTCAAACAAGAGATTCCTTTGACAAAGTGAACAAAGTAAAAGTAGTCAGTCGAGAGCTGTGAGAAAGAATATTAAAAGCTCTCAACAACCAGAAGTGTTGTTCATTGATTTACTGACACTCCATTGAAGATATTCTTGATTGCATTCAAGAATCCTCAATCATTGGGATTCCTTTCTTTTAAGAAAGAATCTAACAGTCGAATACCTGAAAAGGTCTAGACTAAGACGGGCACTTAGCCGTATTCAAGGAAAGTCAGGAAGTGACTATAAAACTTCCATATCAGGCAAGGCAGGAGTTTCGAAGGTGTGCCCTTCACTCAGCCGAACCAGCATCTGAGGAGTTCAGCTTATCGGAGGAAAGCTGTCAAGTAGCCAGGCCGAAAGCTCACTGCCTAGTTAACTGTAAAAGGCGAATCCTTGTAATCTGTATACTTACTTAGTGAATTCTTAGCGTATCGGCTAAGGAGTGGACGTAGATCTCTTTGGATCGAACCACTATAAACACTGTGTTCTTTTACTATTTTATTGCTCACACGATATAAAACCTAGCAATCATATTGTTAGTGTATAACTGTGAAGAAACTTAATCTATCTCAGAGCTTAACTAACTTTGAAAAGAAAAACATAAAGTGTAAGTGACGATTATTTATTCTGCTGCATTTCGTGTTTCTGTTTAAGCACGACGACTCTGAAACTTAAGGACCAACAATTTTTGTAGGTCCAGTTGCTGAGGGGCAACCTAGACCACCTTCGATTGTCGAGAAGACGTTCGAGGAATGGACGATCGAAGATAAGAAAAGAGCCCAGGTAGAATATCTAGCAAATAAGCTTATACTTGACAGTTTGCCTCCGTTGATGGCAGACAAGGCTCTAGACTTTGATACAGCTAATGAGATGTGGGAATATGTCTGCGAGTCTGATACGTGCGTAAAATGACCCATATTTTGATGTGTGTACATGCTTGTTTGTGGCTATTTTACTCCCGTATCATATGTTTTTGTCGTATTTTGGTTGTGTTTTCGTGTTTTGTGTGTTTGATTTGTGTGGGATAGGTTTTGGGCATAAACGAGCAATTTTGGTGGAGTTTTGGAGGAAAATCGCACGTGTTTGGAGTTTGGAGAGCTCGACCGGCCGAGCGGGTGCAGGACCGGCCGAGCAGGGCATTCAGAGGGCTCGACCGGCCGAGCAGGTGCAGGACCGGCCGAGCGAAGGCTCAGGAGGTGTTCAGAGGGCTCGACCGGTCGAGCAAGTGCAGGACCGGCCGAGCCAGGCCGACAGAGAGCAGGCTCGGCCAAGCCATCTTCGATCGGCCGAGCCTGGGCGGTTTTTCCTGATTTGTGGCGGTTTCCAGCTTCGATCGGGCGAGCCATACTTCGACCGGGCGATCCGAGGCCCTGTTTGCTTGCCTATAAAAGGGGAAAAGGCAGTTATTTGAAGAACTTTTTGTCATTTTTTACATACGTTAGCTAGATTTTTCCCTATATTCCATTTTTCCATTACAATTCATCATAAACCTAGAGTATCTAGGAGTTTAATTCATTAATACTTGGAGGAGATTGAAGATTCAAGGTGGTGGATCAAGGCAACC
>JAPKLW010000547.1:361412-386833 GCA_026898455.1 Plectranthus barbatus | reverse complement strand
TGAGGACAATCAAAGGTTTAAGTTTGGGGGATTATGATACGTGCGTAAAATGACCCATATTTTGATGTGTGTACATGCTTGTTTGTGGCTATTTTACTCCCGTATCATATGTTTTTGTCATATTTTGGTTGTGTTTTCGTGTTTTGTGTGTTTGATTTGTGTAGGATAGGTTTTGGGCATAAACAAGCAATTTTGGTGGAGTTTTGGAGGAAAATCGCACGTGTTTGGAGTTTGGAGAGCTCGACCGGCCGAGCGGGTGCAGGACCGGCCGAGCAGGGCATTCAGAGGGCTCGACCGGCCGAGCGAAGGCTCAGGAGGTGTTCAGAGGGTTCGACCGGTCGAGCAGGTGCAGGACCGACCGAGCCAGGCCGACAGAGAGCAGGCTCGGCCGAGCCATCTTTGACCGGCCGAGCCTGGGCGGTTTTTCCTGATTTGTGGCGGTTTCCAGCTTCGACCGGGCGAGCCATACTTCGACCGGGCGATCCGAGGCCCTGTTTGCTTGCCTATAAAAGGGGAAAAGGCAGTTATTTGAAGAACTTTTTGTCATTTTTCACATACGTTAGCTAGATTTTTCCCTATATTCCATTTTTCCATTACAATTCATCATAAACCTAGAGTATCTAGGAGTTTAATTCATCAATACTTGGAGGAGATTGAAGATTCAAGGTGGTGGATCAAGGCAACCAAATCCATTTGGGGAAGATTTCGTTCTCTACTTTTCAATTTGTAATGGAATTAATTGAATTCAAACTTGTATTTGTACAATTGAAAGGTATGAAGTTCTAATTTTACTTGGATGTTGATTTGAATGAGGATGCATGAGATTTAGGTTTGATTATTGCTTGTTTACCTTCCTCTTTGTGATTGAAGCATACTAGAGCTTGTTCCTATTCATCTAGATGTAGGTAATAGCCAATTTAGATGATAATTGACACAAATATTGCAGCCAACACGCGGATAGGCGTGTCATGAATAGTATGACTTCTTGTGTTCCTTGATCCAATCCCTGTGCGGAGATAGGGCATAGGGCGATGATTTACGTGCTATTAGGAGTGGTCTAGGGTCCGATAACGTAGCTGTTTGAGGACTTTAGTATCATCTACGGTTGGTTCACCGTGACTGGGGATTGACTAGTGTAGGGTAAGAGTTCATCCAATTAGGAATTAAAACGTGTTTACATCGATGATTTACCTAAGTTGATTGCATCCAAGTTCATCTCAACATCCTATCTTCCTAATTTGAGCATTTGTTTGTTTTGGTTTACCAAATTGTGAAAGGAATTGATTGAGTGAATGTCAATTGATTGTTTGATTCATGTTTGTAATATGTTGTTAGAATAGGTTTACATTGCTTGCCTAGGTGATAAAATAACTACTCAACGATTGATTTTGCTTAGCTATAAGAATTTGCTTAGTAACTCGGTACTCTAGCGGGCGAAGCGGGGAAGAACCTGGATTTGATATTTTATTCTTTGTGTAGTTAAGAGTTTAATAAGATTGAACTTTTAGCCGCATCAGAGTCCTCCCAAGAGACAGACCAAATGAAACGAAACAAACTCCAAGTAGCTATTGATAATTATGAATCTTTTTCTATGATTGCAGGAGAATCTATTCAAGCAATGGAAGAGAGATTCAACACCATCATTGGGGAGCTCCGGAACTTGGAAAAGACATACGATAATGGAGAAATGAACAACAAGATCATTTCCAAGCTATTTCCAAGGAGTGATTGGTTTGTAAAGATGACTAGCTTGAGCGAAAAGGACCTCAGCAAGATGTCTACATCTGAGGTATTTGCTCAACTTAAAGCTGATGAATTTATAATACAACAATCGAAGAAGAATGAAGCCGCTGCTGCACAAACTTCGTCATCAAATGATGTACCCTCGGAGGATCTAGCATTCTTTGTGAAGAGAGATGCTGGCAAATGGAAGCCGAGGAAGCCCTTCCACAATGAAAGATCTGCACCAGCTTCCCCAGCTACGGAGGTTACTTCCACTTCAGGTTCACAGAATGTAGATCTAAAGATTAGTGAGCTCGAAGAGCAGATGAAAAAGCTTCAGAAGCTCATGCTAGAAGCTAAGGCAGAGAAGGAAGCCAAGGAGACCAAGCTCACATCCTCCTCCAGATCTGCAGAAAGGAAACCTAGGACGTGCTTCGAGTGCAATTCGCCAGATCATCTAATGTATTAGTGTCCAAAGGTGAGCAAGGAGGAAAGGGAGCGCCTCAAGGAAAGACTTGAAAGGAGAGCTGTCAAAGCAGTCACCAGAGCGCTGCTGACAAGGACAGAGGTGCAAGACATCCCCGAAAATGATGAGGAGTACTATTCATCAGAAGAGGATGATGAGGAGGCCATGCTGGTCTTGATGGCAAATATTGTCGATGACCAGGATGCTGATGCTGAGCAGAATGCTGAGTCTGCTCTAGCAGTCGATACCCAGGAGGTACATTCTACTAGCATTCCTAGTTTAGCAACCATGCATGAATCAAAGGATTCTTTTTTGGATTCTTTTTTAGATTCCGAGGATGATTATCTCACAAAGCTTTCTATATAATTTTCAAAAATGTATCAGATAAAAAATGCTATTGTGGGAGAGAATACCTCATTGAAACATAAAGTTACATCTTTGACCAAGGAAGTCTAAAGACTAAGGTCTGATAGTGAGGAACTTTTGAAACTCAAAGTTGATTACTCTAAGCTTTCTGAAAATTTTCAAATTATTCTAAAGGAGAACTTAGATTTAAAGAGTAAACCTAATGAGGATTGTATTTGTGCTTACACATCCAGCAAAGCAGTACTAAATGCCATTGTGAGCCAACAAAGGAAACATTCTGATAAATCAGGATTAGGTCTTGGTTGTGTTGAAGCAAAATCCTCTAAGGAATCCTTAAGTAAGAATGCTGAATTTTCTAAACAAAAAAAGATTTTATTCGTTTCTGCTGGAAAAGTCAATACTGACAGGCAAAAGGAAAGGCAATTGCTGAGTCGTCAACTGCTAAGCATAAAGATTGGCATAGCAAGCATACATCTTCTGGATCTCACCAGAGTATCCACAGAATGCCTGTTAAGCATGCTTCTGTTGGATCTCAGCATAGTACCTAGAGGATGTCTGCTAGACCACACTCAGCAGTGCCAAGGAGGAATGTTGAGCATTACGCATCTAATGCTAGGATAGCATATCCTACATTTCATAAAGGCAAGCAGGTAGCATACCATGCTGTAAGACCACAGTACCCTAAGTACACACCACATAGGAGGAACACCTACGTGAAGCCTAAGTCCAAACATTTCCCTTATCAAAGGACTAGGAAGGCTACGCACACTACTCCACCTAGTTCTAATTATGCAAAGTTTGCTTATCCAACGAAGGTCGAGAAGGTTGCTAAGGGTGAAGTCAAGAAGAAAATCTTGAAAATCACCAAGATGTGGGTTCCAAAAGGGACCATGATCCACACTAATCCTGCAGGACCCGATGCAAAGCGGGTACCTAAATAGAATTGCTGATTTTTGGAGGAAGAGGATCCAAGCGCGAAGACATCAGGAATGTCAAATGAATGGATCCTAGATAGTGGTTGCTCAGGCCACATGACGGGGCGAGAAGAGTTATTCTCCGAACTGCAAAGAATTTATGGCCCCACAGTCTTGTTTGCCGACAATAGCAAAGGTCGAGTGATTCGACGAGGATGCATCGAGCAAGATAGCATGAGGATCATTAACGTTGCTCTCGTTTCCAACCTATAGCACAATCTACTGAGCATAAGCCAACTATGCGAGAATGGGTATAATGTATATTTCATTAATACTGATGTGAAATTGTTTTGATAGTGCTACAGGTTAAGTGAAGCTCAGAGGCATCCGCAAGGGTGGCCTATATACTGTTGATTGGCAAAGCGGCCAACAACACACATGCTTTGTAGCATTCAACAAAGAAGAGACGAATCGGCTATGGCATAAGAGGTTAACCCATCTAAACTTTAAAACCACTAACCACCAAGCCAAGCACAATCTTGTTGTAGGATTGCCTGAGACGACCTTTAGAAAGGAAGGCGTGTGCAAAGCTTGCAAGCAAGGGAAGCAGATGAAGGCATCCTTCAAGACAAACCCGAAGAAGGCCACTTCAGAAAGAATCCTAGAGCTTTTGCACATGGCTTTATTTGTCTTAGTCACTCCAGCACTGTAAGTAAGAAGGTTTATATACTTGTGGTTGTTGATGACTTTTCCAGGTACACATGGGTCAGATTGCAAAGGACCAAGGATGAAGTAAAGCTCATCCTACCAGAGCAGGAAAACAAAGAGGTTACCGTTAAAAGAATCCGATCAGACAACGGGATTGAATTTTGCAATGGGATTCTAATGGATTTTTGCACCGAGGCTAGAATCGGGCATGAGGACTCCCCAGCAGAATGGTCTAGCAGAGAGAAGGAATCGGACCTTGAAGGAAGCAGTGTGGTCAATGCTAGCCAATTCTGGTCTAAGTGGAAAGTATTGGGGCGAAGCAGTCATGACTGCATGCTACACTCAAAATAGGAGTGCAATCAATGGTAGATTCAATAAGACTCCTTATGAAGTGTACAACGGTCGTTAACCTTATCTGACTCATCTTCGTGCTTTTGGTTTGACATGTTGTATTCATAATAATGGGAAGTCGAAGCTTAACACTTTTTCACCTATGTCTGATGAAGGCGTGTTCCTTGGATATGGACACCCTTCTCACAAAGGCTATAGAGTGTTAAACAAGACGACTCAAGTTGTGGAAATATCATGCAATGTTATTTTTTATGAGTCTACTCTAGTGCGCAGGTTTTTAAGAGAGAAAAAGGATGAAAATCATGAGACTAATGATGTCCATGATCAATCTATCATGAATTCTTTCGAAAATATGAGGATTGATCTGACTAAGTCAATGAATGATTGCAATCCAACTCTGTCGCATTCAGCAGGTGACCAAACTGCTGACCGGGCCAATGATGCTAATGATCATGCTGAGACCACCAACCAAATATATCTTAATGATAATTTGGAGATTCTGGGATCGCTCGAAGAAGAAGATGAAGAAATTTCAGATCAAGGATGAGTTGTTGAAGGAAGATTGGGCATTGCTGAGGAGATCACTAAGGACAATGCTGAAATTCCAGATGTTGAGATCCGAAATGCTGAAGTCCGTCCAGAATGTTGAGATTCCTATTGCTGAGATGCCACATGCTGAGGTACTAGTTGTTGAACCCCAGGTGATTGCTGAGGAGAATGTTCTAGCAGAGAACAATTCAGCAGGCAAAGCTAGTAATGGAACCCCAGCAACGAGCAATCCAAGACCGAGATGGCTACGAGATCACCCACTAGATCCTATCATTGATGACTTCAATGATCCTGTAAGGACGCAACAAGGAAATGCAATGCTAGCATGCTACATTTTGCATGAAGAGCCTACGAAGGTTGAAGATGCTCTACAATCTCCAGATTGGGTGAATGATATGCAGGAGGAGCTAGCAGAGTTCATGCGCAATCATGTTCATGTTTGGGATCTTGTTGACAGACCCAAACACCAAAGCGTCATTGGGACGAAATGGGTGTTCAAGAACAAGAAGGATGAGTCGGGAACAGTCATCCGAAACAAAGCGCGTCTAGTAGCCAAAGGATATAGACAATGCGAAGGAGTTGATTATGATGAGACGTTTGCTCCAGTAGCTCGACTGGAAGCAATAAGGTTGTTTCTTGCATAAGCTGCCCATAATGAGTTTTCAGTCCTACAGATGGACGTGAAAAGTGACTTTCGTAATGGTGAGCTCAAAGAAGAAGTGTATGTTGAACAACCACCAGGCTTCGAACAAGGAAATCAAGTTTATAGGCTAAGGAAATCCTTATATGGTTTGAAGCAGGCACCGTGGGCGTGGTATGGAACTTTGTCTAAGTTCCTGCTGGATAATGGATTCAAGAAAGGGAAGATCAATCATACTCTCTCTCGCATCAAGGATGAAGGAAGCATCTTACTTGTACAGATATATGTCAATGACATTATCTTTGGCTCTTAGAATCCAGTGCTATGTGAGAAGTTCACAGAGCTCATGCAAAGCAATTTCCAAATGAGCATGATGGGGAAGATGTCTTATTTTCTGGGACTTCAAGTTCAGCAATCAGGTGACGGGATCTTTATACATCAGAGGAAGTATACGAGAGATCTGATTGCTAAGTACTCCCCAGAAAAGATGAAGACCTTGAAGATTCCCATAAGCACGAGCTACCAGATTTCTCTTGATAAAGGAGGAGAACCTGTGAATCCTACTCTTTACAGAGGTATTATCGGATCCTTGCTCTATCTCACTGCTAGCAGACCAGACATTTCCTATATCGTAGGAGTCTGCGCGCGATATCAAGCAAATCCTAAGAAGTCGCATTTGGATGTTGCTAAATGGATAATCCGATACCTTAAGTGCACCGAAGGTCTAGGAATTTGGTATCCAAGGTCTGATGGGCTAGCACTCAGTGGTTATTCAGACTCAGACTTGGAGGGTGCAAGATTGATCGAAAGAGCACGAGTGGCACCTGCCAATTCCTTGGACACAAGCTAATAAGTTGGTTTGGCAAGAAACAACACTCTGTGGCGACATCTACAACTGAAGCAGAATATGTAGCAGCCGCAAGTTGTTGTGCGCAAGTGTTGTGGGTTCAGCAGCAATTACAAGAATATGTTATTGCTCCAGAATGTGTGCCAATCTACTGCAAAAACAACAGTGCTAGGTGCATTACTAAGAATCCTGTTCATCATTCCAGGACGAAGCATATTGACATTCGACATCATTTCATCAGAGATCACCAAGAAAAGAATGATATCGATGTTCAATACATATGCACCGAAGATCAGCTTGCTGATATCTTCATCTGCCTGAGGCAAGGGCAGAACAAGAAAATGATGAAGGATTTTTAGCTTCATGCTATTCTGATTCCGATTCTGATGGAGAATCTGAGGATGTAAACGACGCAAGATTCTTGAGGAAAGTTTCGGCAGTCGACAACGAGACACTCCAAGTTCCTTTCAAAGGATTACTAAGACGAAGGTTCAAGATTAGGCGTGTAGCACGATGGTGTGCGCCAGTCTATCTAGAGGAAGCGGTAAATGCTAATCTCTTTCCTATGATCTCTTACATTGAAGAGTTTGTGTTGGCAGAGATAGAGCGCGACATCGCGAATGTTTTTTATGTGGAGTTGGATGAGAGCACTTCGGAAGGGAAGGTGCTGAGCAAAGAATTTAGGAGATGGAAGTTCGACTATGTCATGCACCAACTTCGCTTTGAAGAAAGAATGTTGGTTATCACAACCAAGGGGCTTAATCACTAGAGAAAGGAGGAGAGATGGGCCAATGATTAGATTGATCAAGTGGCCGGCACGAAGAAATTCTCGGACAAGAAAATCATTGCCAGGCTTCAGGCTATTCGTGCCCATCGGTTGTTCTCAACTTCTCAATCCTTGCCCAGGTCTAGCTTTGCTCCTGATGGATATTCAGATGCTAAGATTGAGCTATCCAAGCGACAGGCGAAAGCAGCTGCTGAGTATCGCAGACGCCAGGCTGAGTATGATGCTCTAGAGAAGGAGAGGTTGATGGCTCGGATGGTCGAGGCTCGAGAGCAAGAAGAGCACGAGAAGAACCGTGAGCTGAGCAGGGAGGAGAACATGATAGTACTCTTCATGGAAGATAATATCCTGCAAGTAGCCAGAGTTGCACACGCTGCAGAGCTGGAGGAAGCGAATGCTACTGAGCTTGCTAAAGCCCTGGAAGAAATCTGGACCATCGAGAAGGCAGAGCAACTAGCAGATGAAGCTCAATACTTTAAGGCATATGCCGATGAAGCAAGCGCTGCTGAGCTTCCTGAGGCTGAAGCAAAGGCTTGGAGGACAAATGAAGAAGAGTGCATCGCTGAGAAGGCCGAGTACTTGATGGCGCAAGGAGAATTTGATATTTCAATGGAAGATGCTGAGACTCTTACTGGCGGAGAATTGGTTCTAACAACTTCTTCATTTAATGTACTCCCTATAAGCTCCCATAACTTCCATTCATACTTTGATCATGCTGTTCATTTTGCCATTCAACATGCTCTTTCCACCACTATTCCCCTGGCCATACATGACCGAGTGGCGTTGGAGGCTGCTAATATAAGGAAGGAAGTCAGAAGTGAAGTCTCTGAAGTCCGAGCAGAAGTGGCTGAAGTGAAATGCGATGTTGGTGTAAAGCAGAGCATGGACGTGATGAAGGAAGAAGTCGCTGATTCTCAACAGAAGATTGTGCAGAGTGTTTAATCCTTCTCATCCACCTTTTTGGCTGCGTTCAAAGAGGGTGAAGAAAAGAGACTCGTTGAAGCTGAGAAGAGGCGAGAAGAAGAGGATAGGAGAGTTGCAGAATAAGAGCTTAAAAAGAAGGAGATGGAGCTCAAATTGAAGAGAATCGAGATGGAGAATGAGAGACTTGCCAATAAGCTAGAGAGGGAGACTGCTGATCGTGAGGCCAACAAGGAGTTATTTGACAAGTTCATGCAGATGGCGATGAGTAAATTTGATGATCTTGACAAAAAGCCTGCTCCTAACTCTTGAGCTGATTTGTATGCTAGCAAGCTCTCTGTAACATTTTTTGCTGCCTTTTTCCGTTTCTGTACTTGTAA
Organism: Plectranthus barbatus; assembly: GCA_026898455.1. Classification (NCBI taxonomy): domain Eukaryota; kingdom Viridiplantae; phylum Streptophyta; class Magnoliopsida; order Lamiales; family Lamiaceae; genus Plectranthus; species Plectranthus barbatus. The sequence continues at coordinate 378,185 of JAPKLW010000547.1, read as the reverse complement.
CATCTCAAAATCATGAATGAAACTGAATCAGACTTAGACAATTTCTCATTGTCCACTTCTGATGTTTTTGCGTGTCTTAGTTGATACACACTATTCGTGTGTTCAACAAAAATTGCATGTGGTTGTGGATGCTGAGTTATTGGTTTGTGATTGGGGGTAAAATGCTTGCTGATTTGACTGGATGCTAGGATTCTAGCATATTGCTAAGAAGCGTTTTACTTATGTTTTAATTTTAATCGAGAAATATTTCCCAGCATTTATTGAGGGGGAATTTACTTAAAACCAATCCTTGCTAAGAACTAAGTTGGTCAAAAGCTGAGTTAGATAGCTAGATTAGTTCTGACACTTAAAATATCTTGTAAACTCAGAATTTTTTTTCATCTTAGATTCAGCAATTGATAGTAAGCTTTGATCGCACCAAAAAGGGGGAAATTGTTAGGAAAATATTCCTTGATTTATGTTGTAAATCTCCCTTAGGATCAAATTGTAAAAGTTTTGTAGAATCAAAGCTTAATTAGTTTGGTCGATCATTGCTGAATTCTAGCATAGTCTAGCAACTCTTTTGTAATGTCCTGTTTAGGAAATCTATCGAGTTGTAATAGATTAGAAGTGCTTGAGAAGATTGCTGAAGGATTCAACAAATGGAACGAAGAAAATTAGGCTCCAAGCAACTTCGGAAATGCTAGAGTCGCCAGCAGACAAAGTGACTGCTAAGGAGTTAGCAGTCAAGTGCTAAGAAGAATGATTGCTAAAATGCTAGCAATCATATGCTGAAAGAAGAGACTGCTATGAGTATTTACTCAGCAGTCAGCAATCAAGCGATAGCCGAATGCAAAAGGAGTTAGCATTTACTATTCACTCAGGAGATTGCTAGAAGATATAGCAATCAGGATACAAGATAACAAGTGATAGCAGAATGTTGAAGGAGTCAGCATTCACTAGTACTTAGAAGATTGTAGAAGAGCTCTGCAACCAAAAGACTTAGCAGATTGCTAGAAGAGCTCAGCAATCAAAAGGCTTAGCAGAGTATTCCAAGCATTCTCCAATAGAATGCTAAGCAAGGAGATACTCAGCAAACACTTGCTAAGATGCCCGTTCTGACAAAAGTACAACTAAGGACGATAAGCCTTACCCAAAGTAGGTAAAAAGGTACTATACACGCCGGAAAGGACGAAAAAGCAAGTAACTCTTTTGGACAAGGAGGACTGTTGTGTCTAACGGGTCTGGAGATTCAAAATTTGAATCTCTAGATATAAAAGAGAAGTCCAAACAGAGAGAAGAACTACTACTCACATTCGCAAAGACACTTGGTGAAAGAGATACCTTTTACAAAGAGAACAAAGCGAACAAAAGAAAAAAAAAAAGAGTAGTCAATTAAGAGCTCCTATAGAGAAGACTTCAAAGCTCTCAACAACCATAGTGTCCCCTTCATTGAATATCTGACACTACATTGAACAGATTCCTTGACTTTGCTCAAGAATCTAATCATTGGGATAACTTCCATCCTATGAAGCATCCAGCAGTCACATCTCTGAAAAGAGATTGACTCCCACGGGCTGTTGCCGAAACTAGGAAAGTTCAGAAGGAACTATAAAGCTTCCATTGCAGTAAATGCAAGTTTTACGAAGGTGCGCCCTTGACTTAGCCGTAGCTGCCGATCGAGAATATCCAAGTAAAGGAGGATAGTCTTGTAGTGGCTGGCTCGAAAGCTCACCACCTGCTACAGGAGATAGGCAATTTCTTGTACTTGACTATATCTTTTTAGTGAAATTCTCAGTGTTCGACTGAGGAGTAGATGTAGATCTTTAAGGATCGAACCACAATAAATATTGTGTGTTCTTTCTATTTTATTGTTTCCACTGTTTGATTTAAAACCTAGCAACCTCAAGTTGCTAGAGTATATCTCTAAAACAATCTTAACACCTCTCGAGCTAAGTATTTGGAAAAGAAACTAACCGCAAGCTAATTTATATATTCCGCTGCATTTGCTAAGTAGCTTTAGGCCGCTTATCACGACTCTGATCAGGGACCAACAAGTGGTATCAGAGCAGGAGGTCGTAAGACTTACTGCTTCTGAGTCGCTTTTGACCAGATCTACATTTTCCTTGCACTGTTTTTGTTATTGTTTAGCTCAGGAACACAAATCTTGCCAAGATGAACCATACTCTTCCAAAGTACAACAAGGAAAAGTTCAACTCATGGCAGAAGATGGCCACCATCCAGCTCTAAAGCATACATCTAGCGATGGTGGACATTCTTTTTGAAGTACCCATAAGGAATATGAAGCCTAATATTTTTGTAGGTCCAGTTGCTAAGGGGCAACCTAGACCACCTCCCATGGTCGAGAAGACGTTCGAGGAATGGACGGTCGAAGATAAGAAAAGAGCCCAGCTAGAATATCTAGCAAAGAAGCTTATACTTGACAGTTTGCCTCCGTTGATGGCAGACAAGGCTCTGGACTTTGATACAACTAAGGAGATGTGGGAATATCAAAGGCTCTGGAAAACCCTCATATTAACTTCCCATAGTCAGTATGGAGATCGCCCTCATACTGACTTCTCCTAGTTTGTTCGGAAAAGCCCTCATACTAACTTCTCCTAGTCAGTATGGGAGACCATATACTGAGTAGCTAAACTCAGTTTTGGTCAAGGTTATTCTTGGTGAAAACCAAGTTTCAAGGCATGCAGTTCTTCAGTTCTCGAGCATTTCCTAGGCTCGATCTTTAGCTACTAAGTTCTCTTACAACTCGATTGATCCTATACAAGGATTACAATTTTAGAACTCTAGAAACTGAAAAACTGGCTTTTACAATCTTTGACCCACCAAAACGCAAAAAGCAAAGGAAGGATTTCTCTAACAAAAATCCTAACAATTATGAAGTTCATTCCAATCATAATCTTCGAAGTAATGTTTTGTCATTTGACAAAGTGTCGTAATTGTTCAATTAAGTTGAACTATGAATTTCAATGGTAAATTAACGCTCGATATCGAATCACGAGTTGTTTGATTAAAGCTTGACTACTTTGATTCGTCAAACCAAATTGTTAAATCATTCTTTCATATCCTTTTTTGATGGCTGAACTTGAGAAGTCCATGATTGATGGAGAGTCTAGAATTATTCGTTGTGTTCGATTTTAGATAATTTATTATCGCTTGAGGATTTACATGTATTCATAATGTCATATGATAGGGCAAGGAAAAGATCGTGAGCTAGAGAAATCATCTTTAACCACACTAACTAAGGTGGGCTTTCTTTTAACCCTATATCGTGGGCCAAAATAAAATTCAAAATGATGTTTTCTTTTCAAAATACTCAAGCATGAACTAAAATGTTTGTTTTCAACTATTTTGTCATTGCCTACTGTTTTGTGTTTGTTATTTGTCCTCCCTGTGGGGGAACCCCACTTAGAGAAGAACATCACACGTGGGAACGTGGATGTTGACTACGCGTATTGCAAGTGTTTGACGATCGTACCCGGGCAAAATAAAAGATACTACGAGTTAGTGCATTGTGATGCTATCATGTTAGGGGTCAAGCCCTACTTGGACTAGCATCGTGACTGTGGTAGGAGGCCACCTCCCAGTCACATGATTTTGTCGATAGTTTAATTGTGTAAAAGAGCATGCTCATTCATAAAATATTTTGGTGCCATGGGAGGATTTCAAAGTTAAAACCGTATATGCAACCCGATAAAAACGACGTGACAACAAATTATATATGTATGCTTTCGGGCATGTGTTCACTAAGTACAATTTGTAGTTAGCCCATTGCATTATTTCTAAAATGCGCAGACTAAAAGAAGAATTGAAGCAGAGTACGAGGTAGCAGAGGAGTGGAGCTGAAGACCCATATTTTGTAATAGTTAGATGCTAATGTATGTATCCTCATATACAAACTTCATTTATAACTTCCGCTGCTAAACTCATTGTCTTTTGTTAGACTTTTGATAGCATTAAACATGTTAAACTCTGATAGATCATTTCTCAATAAACCAAGATCCCTTCCTGAGGAGGCACCCTTTTATTACCTTTTGAATTACTTGGGATCTGTGTGTTGATTTCTATCTTAATTCGCTTAAACTTCCTTATTGATTGATAACCCAAATGCATGTCTCGTACTCGATGTGCTTCAATTTCTTGATTTATGTCTTGTTTATTAATCGGGGTGTGACATATTTAGATCTAATGAATAAGATTCATTCTTTATTCTTACAGGATGATTATTTTTACATAATCCCTTCTCTTTCTCTCCCTATATATAAATAATAATTATGTATATAAATAATAATAATATAGATCCCCTGATTGAAATCTATATTACTTTTCAGTTTACGTGGATTCAGTTACACGCTAATTAACACAATACCTTAGTAACAGTTAGCATACAAAGTCGCCGTGCGCAATTGGGCGCCCATTCGATTTCTGAAACGGTGTGCAATTTTGATGACGACAATTCTATTTTGAAATAAAATATATGATTATGTCAGAAGATGCCAAAATAAATATGATTAATGAATGAGAATAACCACTAACAAATTAAAGAAAATGATTGGTGAATAAGATTAAGCGTGTCACGGTTCGATTCTTTCATTTTCATTGGACCTTATAAATAATGACAAATTGACAATGACATACAAAGCTAGCTAGCCATATTATGTATCGAATAAAAAGTTTAGCATATAAGTGGTTCGAATAATCGTCTTCTAAGAGATATTTAAAATAATTGGACCACTTTTTAATAATCCATGAGAGCGTGTGGAAGCCGTGTAAGAATATTTATTTACTTGTCTTTTCCCTCCTTTCTAATATAATAATATGAATGGTTTCTTATATTATATAACTGAAATTTTCTTTTATGTGTTTTTGTGTAGGATAATTTCATACTATATTCATATGACATATATTGATCAGATGACATACTAAGATCTAAACTAATCTTGTTATAGTTCAATAAAGACGGAAGGTTGAACTCTCTCAATTTTAATTCAAATATTATAGTTTAATTTAATAAATTGAAACACAATATAGATTAAAAGACCCAAATCAAGGAAGAGAATAATTGTTATATTCAACATTGCATTTCTTACCAAAAATTTAGTGCCACTGTTGTATTCCTCATCGTATGTGGATATGATTGACATTATATTGATCTATTAGTTATTTGATCCATTAAGACCTATTTAGTATCCAATCTCTTAAGGAAGATTATTTGATTCAAACACGAACATACATGAATTAGACACAAATACAACAAGGACTTAATAAGAATTTGATCTAATTAATACAATAATGATTCAATAAAAAATAAAAAGATCTTGATAATAATTTATATAATTAACGTGGTAACAAAAATAAATAACGTGGTAATAACACCTTAAATTAAATAACATTGACATGATATAAAAAAAACATCAATTTTAAGAACTAATAAATAAGCGAAGAAAATAAATAAAATAAATCCGATTAATGAATGATCCTTTCGATTCCATTCAGGAATAAAACTTTATGTGATAGATGTGTCGATTTAATAAAAGTTCGAATGGGCTGAATGAATTAGGCTACAACTCAACTCATGGATCCTAGTCTTATATTATATTCTTTTTCATTTCTCAACCCAACCCAATTAAAAATTCAGCCTCCTATTTAGAGTTGTCAACTGGGCCGGGTCAACCCAGCCCAGAACGGCCCAGCCCGGTTGAGGCCCGGCCCAGGCACAGCCCATAAAAGAATTGGTTTTTGTGGGCTGGGTCAAGAAGTATTAATGGGCTCGAATTGGGCCATTTTGAATATCCAGGCCCGGACCAGGACCAGGCCCACATTAAGACAGGCCCGGACCGGACCTAGCCCGAACCAACATATAACCAGGCCCAGGCCCGTTTCATCTAAACAATATATAATATATATATATATAGCAAGAAATAGAATAAAATAAATGTAGTAAATGGGAGTGAAGGCTACGTGTGCTCACGAGACATGAGCTGTCAACCATTTCCCAACTTTCCATTTGCATTTAATACTAAATTTATTTCATCTTCTACTTTTTGCCTTCTACTACGCTCTCATTTCTCCTATTTTCGAATCTGCAATTCCAAAGGTCCCATGAATTAACAAAATCTTGGGTAAATTAAAACAAATTTATGGCTGCATTATCAATTGTTTTCATGGAGCTTGTAGCGCTATGTGCTGCACTGAAGCTGGGATGTGAAGAATGGGATTTTGGATAGACATCCGAAGCCGGAGGCGATTGAAGCAAGAGTTCACCAAATTCGACACAGCTCCTCACATCACAGAAGATACAAAAAAGGTATTACATAAGCTGATCACGGATGACTCACCGGCGGCAAAGAATGCAAACGGAAACACTGCTCCACATGGTGGTGATGGAAAATGCTGCAACAACAAGGAGATGCAGGGCTCATTAAGCAAATTTGACTGAAGAAAAGCCCTGCCCAAGCCCGGCCCAGGCCCGGTTGAGCCCAGCTCAAAATGGTTATGGGTCGTTCCGGGCCCAAAGATTTGTAATATGGCCCGGCCCGGCCCGGAACATTCCAATAATGTTCCTAAATTGTTCCGGGCCCCTAATCTTGTGGGCCTCCCCGGGCCTGGGCCGGGCCGGTCCGGGCCGGCCCACTTGACACCTATACTCCTATTGACCCAACAAAATACCCGGCCTAAAAATTACATGACAATTTTCATTTATACCCAAACACACCAAATGCAATCCAACTCGAATAAGCCCAGCCCAATATGTTATTAATATCATATTTTACGGCGTGATGCGCATGATATATATCTTTTAATAATAAAAAATTATGAAAATACATTTAATCTTATTTATTGTGTGATACATAGTTATTGTTGGGGCAGGCCCTCGAGGCCCAGGCTCATTAAGCTCATCGGCCTGATAACCGTTGGCCCATGGTTGCAGGTCCACCTGGAGTGACAGAAGACCCAGAATTGCCCAAGTCCAGCGATCGCCATCGACCCCCCGAGCTCTTCGGTATCGACCACGATAAGAGGTCGGTACCAAGAAGAAGGACGAAGAAATCCTAGAAGAATGGCGGCGCGCGATCATGGAAATCCTAACCGATCCTGAGAAATTTGGAGCAGTTCCGAGATTTGCGGCGGGCACGAGCTCGCCCACTATTAGGGTTAGGTCAAATGTTCTCCCCCCTATCCTATCTATAAATAGGGATGAAGAACTCAAATTTGGTATCTCTTTTTCTCTCTAAAAAATCACGCTTTAACGCTGCCGGAATATTGCCAGGATTTCTAAACTGAATAACGCACCCTGATATTTTAATTCACGTTTCTTTTCGTTATATTCACAACCTGCCTACGTGAAACGTTTTATCTCATTTATTTACTCGTTCTTGCTGAATTGTCGTTATATCTTCTCCTATTGTTTCGTACATTATCGACCGTTCCACTTTGTTGTTGCTTGTTATTGTTTAACGAATTCCAAGGACTCCTGATAATTCGAACCTCAACAGTAATCTACTATTAAAATTTGATCAAAGTGATTTCAAACTTAATTTTCTTAATTGTGTTCAAGTTTTATCATTCGAATATTTTTTAAAAATTTATTATTATAATCTTATTTATCTTCTCTCAGCTCTTTGTACATCTACTTCACGACTTATTCTCTCTCACATAAACATATGCTTTGAATGTAATATATTATAGTTTCTTATTTGCCTTTCACTTTCATCAATATTAAATATATTAATACTTTTATATGATTAAGTGTTAAAATTAAAGAAAATTTTAATAATATATGTAATTATAACTTTATAGTCCGATACAATTCTTTAAAGTAACTTTATTAATATAATTATATATATAAAGAGATGATCAAGTGCTAAAATTGATGTTTGAACTATATAGGAATGAATATCAGTCATTAGATTGATAGCATTAATGGTTGAGGTTAAAGCATCAGCGATTGAAAAATTAAATATGATTTTTGTTGCTTAATTGCTTTATAAAACATGCCTAATCAATTAAGAATTATTTATAAAACAATTAAGCATGAAATTTTGAAAAAAGTTTTAATCTAAACCTTTAATTTTTCGGGATGAATGGTATAGATTCATTTCTATTTAATACAAACTAACTATTAGTATGAGATCCACTCTCTCTCTCTCTCTCTATATATATATATATATATATATATATATATATATATATAGGGATGCATTCATATGTTAACCACTTCCCTGATGTTACATGTTACCTCATCGTCGGTGCATTATCTAGACAAGCTAACTACATTATCTAGGTCACATTACGAAGATAATGTATTACATTATTACTGCAGTACATTATCTATCAGTTTGTACATTATCTTCGTAATGTACCTAATATGGCCTAGATAATGTAGTTAGCTTGTCTAGATAATGCACCGACAATGAGGTAACAGGTAACATCTGGGAAGTGGTTAACATATGATTACAACTCTCTATATATATAAGCTTGATCATATGAGAATTGTTCTTAACGTGAGAATGAGAATAAATCTCAATCATCCAATCTTGCATATCAACAATCAAGATTAAAAGAAATCCTTATTCATTATATGCACTATAAAGTTGTTGGTCCCAAGATCAGAGTAGTTTTCTATACAGCAGAAGTATTAAAATGATTTGCACTTCTAAATACTGAAACTCAGTTTTAAGTTTTCAGTTTTCCAAAACTTAATTTAGATTGAACTTAGTTTTAAGTTTCCGTTTCATTTATACACTTCAATACTTAAAAAGTATTGAAGATTTCAAATAAGTATGAAGACTTAAATTGCAAAAACTTAAATAAAGCAGTAAAATGACTCAGGATATTTATAGTGGTTCGGAGCCATAAGTCCTACGTTCACTCTTGGGAACTTAATCTAGAATCCACTAAGTAACAAACTACAAGCTTTCTCACGATCTATAATAGCTTGTCGGATGCCAATGTCCTTCGGCCTGCTAGGCCACTCGCCCAGAAACTTTGTCGGCTACTTCCTTCTTCAATCTGAAGTGAGCACGCACCTCGCAGCCTTCAAACAAGAAAGTTTAGATGTTTACTATTCTTCCCAGAATTTCAGTTGTTGGCAAAGCCCGTCAGAATCAGAATTCTGGAATGGAAAACTTATTGTTGTGTTTATTACTTGAAACACCAAATGATAAGCTTAAGCTTGAAAAGCTATGCCTCGTGTTCATAGACGCAAAATATTCAGAAAGCTTGAGCTAAAAAGCTAAGCCTCGTGACTTAGACATACACAACATTTCAGAGTATGCTTGAGAGCTTTAAGTTTGACAGAGTAACGACTTGTTCTTTCGAAAGATTCAGGTGCTCTCCTCTGAAGTGGTTGTCTGTTATTTATAGGCAGATGTGTCGACAATTTGAATTATGTCCGTTAGAGACAAGAATTTAGTTGTTAGAGACAAATATCTTATTGTCCAATCATCCCTATTCTTCTATCTGTAGCAGTCTGCTCTGCTCTGCTTTGAGATCTGCTATTAACTATTGTAGTGAGTTTCACCTTCTTCTTGTCAGAGTCAATTTCAGTACGAGAAACTTAAAACTGAGATACCTCGTACATCTTTGTTGCTCGACACTCTAAGGAATCTTGAATAAACACTTCGAGTTTCACTTGGATTCCTTTTAGCTCTTTGCTTTTCACGTGCATTTTATGTTCTGAAACTGAAAATTTAAATCGTTCGATTTCAAGTTTTAAGTTTTTGAAATCCTTCAGTGAAAAGTCAGTTTCTAGAAATTGGCTTTATTGACATTTCAAGTTTCAATTTCCGAAAATTGACTTCAGCATTTCAAGTTCCTTAGCATCTTAACATTAAGTTCTGAAACTTGATTTCAACATCTCGAGCTCTTTTCAATTTTCAAGTTCTGAAACTTGATTCTTGTCTTCTAACAATTTCCCTATCAGAAACTAAGTTTATGTGTGCTCGATCCTCAGCTTCCAGTTTCTATTTTTTATTACAACATGATATATCTTATACAAAGATTACATGTATGTTGGTCTCGAAATCAGAGTGCAACATGTACAGCGGAAGGTTTTGTGTATGCAGCGGGAGTAGATACAAGCACAAGCATTGGTTCGTTTAAATAGGGCAGAGTCAGTTTTGTGTGCAGTCAATTTAAGCTTAAGTCTCTATTCCATCTTAAGTCAGTTTCACAGTATATATTCTTCAATACTTAGACAAGTATTGAAGGCACAAGTAGTCAGTTTGTGAAACAGAAAACAGAACAAGTATATGGAAAGCAGTAAAGCAGCACACAAAGATTTTATAGTGGTTCGGATTTCACTATCCTACATCGACTCTTCAGACCCAAGGTTTGGATAATTTACTAAGTGATTACGAGCCTCCTTACGATCTATACACAGTCTGTGGCACCTCCGTCCTCCGATCAGCTGTGGCACTCGCCTAGGAACTCCTTGTAGAGTCAATCTTCATGTTGAAGTGGGGACGCACCCCACAGCCTCCTTCCTGGTGGGTGGATGTTTACTAATTCTTCCCAGAATTGTTGGATGTTTAGAGGTTCTTCCCAGATCACAAGTGGCTGGCATACGCCCGTGAGAATCAGAATCCCAGACTAAGAAACTGATTGTTGTGAAGATATCACAAAGAGATATAGTCACCAAGAATAGCCTCAACTTAAAGCTTCAGCCTCGTGCTAGTAGAAGATAGCACGGTGGGTAACTTGAGTCAGAGACTCAAGTCTCGTGTTTACAACACGGAAAAAATCCAAGAGAGTTTTTGGGAGAGATGACCTGCATATGCATTTTGTCTCTTTTGACTAGTTGATTTTGAATTTCAGTTCAGATTCTGGCTCAGGTTCAGGTAACGGTAGCCTCTCTTAAGGTTGAGAGACCAGGTTTATATATAGAGAGGAGAGTCTAAGATAATTTGAATTTCTATCCGTTAGACACATAAATCTAGACGTTAGACTCATGGATTATATTGTCCAATCGTAGCCCATGCCTTAGGTCTCCTTTCTGCTCTGCCATATGTCAGTGTACGATACACTAACTTTTTGTTAGACTCCTTTACAGCCTGAGGAACCCAGTTTTGGATAACCTCGTACTGAGTTCAACATTTTGCAAATGCCTGAGTCTTACTAAGGCTTCTTATATTGACTTCTAAGTGTCTATACAGTTTAGCCCTCATACTGACTTCCCACGGTCAGTATGGTAAATCCTCATACTGACTTTCCAAAGTCAGTATGGGAAACGCCCTCATACTGATTTTCCTATATCAGTATGGTAATCCCTTAAAATGACTTCGCCTTAGTCAGTTTGGGAAGGCCCTTATACTGACTTCTCCTTGTCAGTATGGTTATGTAGGATTCGAGTCTACAATAGACAACATGAATTGCTACTTTAATTTGCCAAGGATCGTTCTTAGGATATCAAAAATAAATATAAATTAAATAAATCAAGCGAACCTAAGCATGCTCCTACAAAATTAATTGCAAAGGGATGGATCTACGAAATACCTTAACTCCAGCGACTGATCTAAAGATCTAGATCGATGACGGAGACTTGTTCCAACTGATATGATCTTCTGATCTGTCCCCTTGCTTGATCCGAAAATCTGGTGAGGATACGCTACCGGATCTACAGCCGCCCACTCTCTTTCAATCTCTCTAGGGTTTTTAATTTTGAAAATTTAAACTTATGTGGAAAAATGAGAGATTTATCTATTTATATAGATCTGGAGAATGGGCTATTAGGGTTTAATAAACCCCAATGGGCTCTGAGCAATGTTGGGCCAGACCAGGGATCAAATGCAAATAATAAAGTGGGCCTCCTATTAATTAATTCCATGTTTAACCCAGAACATAATTAATTAATAAACATTAATTCATGCCACCAGAGAATTAATGCTGACCTACCCCTTTATTACCACGTTATTAGAAATGGGTTGCATTGACTTGGTTAATCTCCGTATTTAAGGTTTCAGACATTCATTAATTAATTCAGCGTATGATAATTAGCTCTCATTAATTAATCTCTTATTATTCCAGAGTAGTACCACTCAACCTGCATCGCTTATGCATGAATCAATGATTCAGCCTGCAAGACTTAGCATAACGAACCTCGTGAGCTTCCCAGGGAATGTCACCATCATGAAACGAATATGGTTATCTAAATCCAGCCTGAGGAAACCCCACACAAACTGCCATCACCCAAGATGCAGATATACGAGTACATGTAAGACTCTCCAACATAGCAAGTCAAAGTGATAGTTAACCCATGTGTGCCCCTCAGCTTTCAATAGACATTAGATCCGACCAAGTTACCGAGATCTTTACTCATTCATATGTCAAGTAGAATGGTTCATCTCACTGTTGATCCTATCAATACATTGAGATGTACCGGTCACACAAAGCAGTTAAGATAAACCACTTATGGACTTGTGTGCCGCAGCCTAAACCGACAGCCAAACCAGAAACTGTCTCAGCTGTGATAGCTGTTTATATCTCGCTAGGTCGAATGATCTATACGATCTTCTGTGATCTCTTACACACCGTATGATCTCCCTATTGACGAGATAACTGGATGTGTTTGTTTGCATCATATGATTGTTAATTCAGACAGGAGTTGTTTATTGCAAGTCATTAATGATTACCAGTATATTAAACATAATGTTTCCCAATATACCAATCATAATGCTTTTATGTATACAATTCCAACAATCTCCCACTTATACTCAAAGCATTATACCATTACTTTCCAGAGTATAATATGTGTCTATTCTAATCTACCATTACATTTGGTCACCAGTTGGCCGGCATCTACCTCAGCCCTAGGCTACGAACATGACCCTCGTATGCCTTCTGAGGTAAGCCCTTTGTAAATGGATCTGCTAGATTATCCTTAATGTTTATCTTATCTATTAGCACATCGCCCCTCGCTACGATTTTGCGTATGATGTGGTACTTTCTCTCTATGTGTTTAGACACCTTGTGAGTTCTTGGTTCCTTAGAGTTTGCTACTGCACCAGCATTATCACAGTATAACGTGATAGTCTTGGGCAAACTCAGAACAATATCTAACTCTTGGAGGTAGTTCTGAAGCCATACTGTTTCTTTAGAAGCTTCTGAAGCTGCCACATACTCAGCTTCCATGGTGGAGTCCGCGATACATTTCTGTTTCACACTCCTCCATGACACAGCCCCACCTCTGATAAACGCTGTAGAATATAGCAGCAAATAAATTTATAATAACCCGAAGGCTAGTCGAACCCACAGGGATAGTGCAACGAAGTCATCTTATATACTGGACACAGTTTATCAATTCTTTGTTTGAGTGAACCAATTTTGAAAAGGGTTTTTGTTTGTGAATTTAAAAATAACAATTGCGAGAAAGTAATGAGTTTTGAAAACAATAAAGAGAAGCACAGATCAAAGGGCAAATATTTTAACCATCAACATGTAAATATCAATCAACTCAGCAATGGGGAAAACATAGATTTTTGTGGATTAAATTCCTTGGTCAGACAATTAAATCCTAGATTTTTAATTAGTGATTATTTCATCTCCGTCTCAAGAACACCAAATTAATCAATCTCAAAATTTTCTAATTATTCCTATGTAGGTTTCTTCTTGGTTGGACAGAAAACAGACACAATTTAATTCTCTCTTCCTATTAACAATTTTCACCTCTCGGTCCTTTGATTAATTAACTATAAACCTAGATCTCAATTCACCTCTCGGTCCTTCTTTCAATCTAGATTATAAAATTAAATCAGAGAATTAATCCATGCTTGAAGAGTTGATATCAATTAAACATGCATCAGAAAAGAAATCATAACCCTAGAACCTGTTTTGGGTTCTAGCCACAAATCATCACTAGAAAATAAAGAAACATTTAATTAATGAACTTACAAATGAAGAGGAACCTTCAATGTCTTGAAAAACTCCAAAGCTCAATGTAAAATCCAAGGAAACACTGTATATTTTCGTGCCTAAAAGTTCATATTTATAGAGGGGGGGAAAGACCTAATTTGAGTATTGGATCAAAATAGCAAAAACTGCCAAAACAGGGCAAAAATAGCTTTTTCGGGCCTCCGTGTGATTGACACAAATCCTGTCGGTCGACAGGAAGCAGATCACAAGTTTTCGGAGTTTAGACCTCTATTTCGGTCGACACAAATCCTGTCTCTCGACACAAATCCTGACGGTCGACACAAATCCTGTCTCTCGACACAAATCCCCTGTCTGCGCAGTCTCACGGTTTTGGCCATAATTTTTGCTCCCGAACTCCGATTGACCCGATTCTAGTTGCGTTGGAAAGAAAACTCAAAGATATTTCAAATGCCATCTGTGTAAGAATATGTGACTGTTTCTTTTAACATCTTCTGCTTTCGGTACGGGTTTCCAATGAATTTGGCCTAAAACCTGCAAAAATCACCCATCAAAGGCATAACACCCTCCAAAATAGACTCATGCACAGAAATAAGTAAAAACATAACATAAAGCACTTGAAACAATGGAGAAAAATATAGATAAGTAAGTATAAATATGAGCTTATCAACCTCCCAAGGTGAACACATTGCCCAAGATCGATCTCTTCTCATCCTGACCCGCCTGGAAATCTGAATCCTTTCTTGGTATTTAGCATGCTAAAACGGACAATTACAGTGTCAATATAAGCGGCCTGAGACAAGCTTAACATCCTCTTCTTGCGATCACGCAAGACTCTAATCCCAAGGATGTATCCAGCGTCTCATAGGTCCTTCATTTGAAACTGTTCGGATAACCATCTCTTTATGTCTAACAACACCTTCACATCGTTGCCGAATAGAAGAATGTCATCTACATAAAGTGCAAGGAATACCATGCTTCCGCTAACGTATAATCGATTCACACAACTTTTGGTTTCGCACTGTGAAAATCCATAGGATTTAATCACATCATCGAAATGTTTGTTCCATGACCGTGAAGCTTGTTTAAGTCCATACAAGGACTTCCTTAGCTTCTAGACAAGATGCTCTTCACCTTCCTTCACATAACCCTCTAGCTGCTGCATATAGATGTCACGACCTTCCTCAAGGTACCCGTTTAAAAATGTGGTTTTGACATCCATCTGCCAAATCTCTAGGTCCATATGTGCTGTTATGGATAGAAGAATTCGAATGGATTTGAGCATGGCTACCTGTCAGAAGGTCTCATCATAGTCAAAGCCCTCCTTTTGACTATAACCCTTCGCCACCAACCTGGCTTTAAAAGCCGTTATTTCTCCTTTCAAACCTTTCTTCTGTTTGTATACCCATTTGCAACCTATGGCCCGAAAGCCTTCTGGTAGCGCAGACTTCTGGTATACATCCATAGAGGTAATTGATTCAATTTCTGAATCCATGACTTTATGCCATTTCTTCGCATCTTTGTCATTTACTGCTTCATCGTATGTCCATGGGTCGGTATCATCTAGTCTGTCTTCCAGGATCAAGTCCGAAGACTCTCCCACGAACATATACCGCTCGAGTTGCTGAGGTACCCTCCCACTACGACGGAGCGCTGGTACTGCATCAGCAGTTGGTGCAGTTACTTGTGGCTCAAATCCTTGCACTGACGACCGTGCAATTGGTTCAATACCTTCAAGAGGTACACTCAATCTGCCACGGGGTTTTCCCAATGGAAGTGCATCATCGTCTCCAATTTCTTGGAGAATGATATAACTTTTGGATTTGCAGTTTTTCACAAACTCGTCCTCCAAGAATCTTGCATTGGTGTTAACAACGATCTTTTGATCCTCAGGACAGTAGAAATAACCACCTTTCTTTTGTCTGGGGTTTCCCACAAACAACATTAGCTTGGACCTACCTTGTAAATTATCAGGTTCCTTCGACAAAACATATGCCGGACAACCCCACACTCTTATCTTTGACACACTGGGCTTTCGCCCATGCCAGAGTTCCGAGGGTGTTTTAGGAACTGACTTAGAAGGTACCAGGTTCAGAAGGTACGCCGCTATTAGTAACGTGTGGCCCCAAAACGAAACAGGCAAGTTCACATAACTCATCATAGATATAACCATTTCAAGAAGAGTCCTATTTCTTCTTTCTGCCACATCATTCTGCTGAGGAGTGCCCGGTGCGGTCCATTGGGATGTAATCCAATGCTCTGATAAAAATTGCAAGAACTCGTCACTGAGATACTAACCACCACGATCAGATCGTAATGACTTAATGGTCTTGTTTAACTTCATCTCTACTTCCGCCTTGAATTCCTTGAATTTCTCAAAGCATTCAGACTTATAGTGAAGTAAGTAAACATACCCGTATCTCGACTAATCATCAATAAAAGTGACGAAATACTTAAATCCTCCACGAGCTTGCATAGACATCGATCCACATAAATCAGAGTGGATCAGTTCCAACACATCACTTGCTCGAGACTGACTTGCCTTAAAAGGTCTAATCGTCATCTTTCCCTCTGGAGTACACTCTCTGGAGAATGCAGAAGAAAAGGCCTTTAACGCCTAAGGAACTAGAGGCTAAATCCAAGCAGAGGGAGAGAGAGAAGAAAATATCAGAAGAGTGGATAGCCCAGGAGAGAATCAGAAAGATTGCCGAAAAGCATGCTCTAGATGTTGCACTCGATGCTAGAGATGAGGCATTTAAGAAGGTGAAAGTAAACACCGAGGTCAGGAGGAAAGCCGCATCTGACAAGAAAGCTTGAGAAGAAGTGATTCATCAGTCAGTGGATAATACTAGAGAAAACCTTGTAGGAACTGAGTCTACAATAGGCGACATGAATCGCCATTTATTA
>JAPKLW010000547.1:290122-356412 GCA_026898455.1 Plectranthus barbatus | reverse complement strand
CTAATATACCAATCATAATGCTTTTATGTATACAATTCCAACAAACCTCACTAGGATGCTGGCCAGAGCATTAAAAGGAAAAAGCCATACCTCTGAGGGGGATTCTGGGTTTCTGGCAGGTTTTGTGCAGGTCTGGACACTAAAATGTGATTCTTCCAAACCAGGCCAAACAAACATCTTGACTAAAGAAAGATTTAACAATACGTTAGCCAAGTTGCTTCAGTTTGTTGCTGATGTTGATAATGATGACGTGTTGAAACTTGTGTATCAGTATAATGAGGAGGAGCTGGTAGTTGAGCAGGAAGAGGCTAATTGTGCTCATGTCGTTATTGATGAAGTTCGGGCAGCCACCCCTGAAAAAATGGCATTTGTTATAAATGAAGAGGTAGAGAAGGAAACAAAAGAGAATATTGTTGGCTTGACTCTAGAATATGCTTAAAATTGTGGGGAGACCATCCCTGAACAACTAGCGATTTCGGATATTATGTCGATGTAGACAGAAGAAGAAGTTACTGGCTGGACTCCTCTTGGGAGAGAGATGGAGAAGAAGGTGGACGAAGTCCTTGTTGTGTAGGAGAGTGTGGGAACCTCCACACTTGAACCACTGAACTTATTTTCAAGGTTTCCTCTATTAGATGGTACCAGACTCATCCAGCAGGGAGAAACCAGCTCGAGATGGAAACGAAAGGAAATCGAGTTGTCCTCTTTTGTGATTTGTGATGATCTCAATGTGGAGGTGACACTATGATTCACTACAGAAGATCTGATTGAAAAGATGACTGCATCTCACTGATGGGATCAACGAACCTATCCTTACTCTCATTCTCGTTGCTAACTTCCAACGATCATAGTGCCGGAAGCAGGAAACCCCCGCGAGGACGTAGTAATAGATCAGATTACCAGCCTTTGCCATCCTCTGCAAAGATTTGATGAGCGCAATGATGATGTCTTCGCCTTGACTATGCTACAAGTGAAGCTGTTGAGAAAACATTAGAGCTAGAGATTGAGGAGTATTACTCTCGGTATGTCAGGGATCTCCAGTGCTTAGGGCAGAATTGGAAGATGGAGAATATATAATATCTGTGCTCACCAGCATATCCAGGAAGATCGTGCCAACATGTACTGTCGTCTTGGATAGACATACTGGCAATCTGAATAGTGTTGGGATGATTAATGGACGGGGGTAAGGTCAGGTCATCAACAACGGAGTATCGAGCAGATCAGGAGGAGATTGAAGAAGATTCGTTCATTCAGGTTGAATATTGGAACTCATGGAGTTCCTCCACTAAAACCTCATAAGGGGCCCTTCATAATAATTGATATTACTCGTCGAGGTGTAATTCGGTCACACTGGTGTCCTAGAGTGAAGCCCGTTTTGTTCAAAATTTCTCGATGGGGACCAGACTCTACGAATGATCAAATTCTCAAGAAGTATAAACTTGAACTACTCCGACTTGGGAAATTCCGCACATGGAATCCTTTGCCTGTAGTGAGACAGTCTGTTGTTGAGCCAATTTATTTATCCGTGACAGTAGCTAGACTGTTGGAGCTCATTGCTGGTGCTACTCCACCTACGACATCTGTTGGTCCCAGATCAGAGTACATATAATGTGCAGCAGAAGTATTAAGACAATTAAATACACTCTAATTATGAGCAGTTTAGTTTCTAATCAACACAGTTTTTTGCTTAGCAATTTTAGAAACACAGTTTATGTTAGCCAGCATATTAGGTTAAAATTTTTACAGGTATGAGCAGTTAACAGTTTATGCACTTCAACACTTACAGGATAAGTGTTGAAGGTTTTAAGATATAATTGAAAATTGTAAAGTGCGTAAACTAAGTAAAGCTGTAAACGACACAGGATATTTATAGTGGTTCGGAGCCTTAAGTCCTACGTCCACTCTTCGAATATCTGATCTAGTAATTCACTAAGTTTTGAAGATACAATCCTCATGATCTATAGCAAGTTGTTGTAGAAACCTTTGTCCAGAGCACAATGGATCACTCGCCCAGGCAGTTGTACTTCACTCCTTCTTCTGTCCATCGAAGGCTCTGCGTCTTCTCTGTGGACCGGCTCAAAGTTGGACTGAGGACAAACCTCCCATTTCCTTCTCCGGTAGGTTGGATGGTTGAGTTTTCCCAGAATGTACACAGTTTGGCAGTTGCCCGTAATAACCTTCTCTTCCTTTGCAAGAGCAGGCTGTTGTGTTCTTACCCAAGGTCACACGGTGAATCTTGAAAGACTCTTTGAGCAGTAAGTGTCTCGTCAATAAATAAACAACGGAGTTAATGCCTTCTTTCTTGAGAGCGTTAAATGCAATGACCGCTAATTTTTGCAGATAGGCAAGAATAAATGTGTCGAGATTCAAAGATGCAAAGGTTTTTCTGTCTCTGTTGTTCCAGCTATTTATATGTGGGAAACCTAAAAATAGTCGGTAGAGACATTGAGAAGGATGTCCAATCATAGTCCATCATTCTCTGAAAAAGTCGCTTGTGTCTCAGCTTTTTCTGCTACAACGTCCCGCTTTTCTGAGCAATTTGTACTTGTTGTGTCAAATGCCGAACAACATTGTACGCCAGTTGCAACTGAGCATCTGTCTGTCTTTTATAATCGACTTCCTTGAAGTTCTTCTGCGACTTGTTCGACATCTTGCTATGTACGCATTCCTTGACGCGAAACTGTCAAGGTCTGAAACTGTGAGTGCCTCTCAACAATTTCTTTGTGAAGACTATGTCCACAGTTTTCTTGAGTGTCCAAAACCTTGATAGGAAAAACTGTCAGCGCAGTTTTTGTGACCTTTGCTCTTCTCTGCTTGTCTTTGTCTTGTATGTTTGATAGTTATTTCTTCTGAATGGCGTCTTCTTCAAATCTGTTCTATAGTTTTGATGGTTTCCTTCTTCCTAGACTATTACAAATCGATTATCCTATACAAGGATTACATTAGGTAATAACTCTAAGACCTAGACGTTGGTATATAGTTTTGACGCATCAAAACAACAAATTAAGGTGGGATTTCTACATCAATGCCTAACAACATCCATGGCCGAAAAGCAAGTTGTAGCTGATGGGTTTTGTATGCTGAAAGCATTTATTATAATGAGTATACAATGGTTTATTTCTCCTATCTGTTAAACAAACTTACATGTATGTAACAATGGTATCCTCTTGTTTCACCGATAGGGACGATCATACAGCGTGTAGTAGATCGCAAAAGACAATATGATCACTTGACCTAGTGAGGCATAAACCTGATCACAACCGAGATAGCGTATGAGGATACGTCTGTTCGGATGGTTGCGGCATTGTCGGAATAAGTAGTCTGTCTTGGTTACTTGACATGCCGATACGTAAGGTTGGCATAATGATGGACCGCAGTGAGATGTATTCGACTGGCTGACGTCAGCGAATACAAGATCTCGTTATTGATTGAGTCTAAACCCTAACGAAGGTTCAGGGGTTTGCACGGGTTGACTGTTGCTTTGACTTGCCATGGTGGAGAGCATGAGTAAGGTGCTCGTATATCCGCATCTAAGGTAACCATGTCCGAGTAATAGGATGGGGACATTCCCTGAATAGCTCAATGATATTCATCGTGCCAAAGTCCTGCAGGCTGATTAAGTTCAGGCAGGAGTGATAAGGATTGAGTGGTACTACTCATGAATAATAAGATATTAATTAATTGTAGATAGAGCTTGTCAGATAATTAATGAATGTCCGGTAACCTTAAATATGGGGATTCTCAATTAATGCAGCCCGTTCTCATAACGTGGTAATAAAGGGGTAGGTCAGTATTAATTCTGTGGTGAAAAAGAATTAATATTAATTAATTAATTGTGTCCTGGGTTGTGGACATGAGAATTAATTAATTTATAGGCCCAATTTATTATTTGCATTAGGTCCTAGGACTGGCCCAATTAAATATGCTGAATTGTGCCCAATAGCCCATTAGGGTTAAAACCCTAGGTCTATAAATAGACAACATTCTCTCTCAAAACCCTAGCCACTTCATAACATTCAAATAAGTTGAAACCCTAGGTTGAGAGAGAGAGTGGGCGACGGCTCTGTGCAGAGGGAGGATAATTTCGATTCTGGCCTTGCACAACAACATATCTGTAGAGTCCTCACCAGTAGCAAATCTGAACAGTGTTGGGATACAGCCCTGAAGATCTGATCTGGAGAATAGAGATTTCTTTCTTCCTTATTCTTCTTTTTCAATTTTATCTAAGAAATTAGGGTTCGAATTTCTGTTTTCGCAGATTTAATCGAATCGCGTGGTTGAATTAAAGTTGGATATTCAAACGCGAAAGATCGGATCAGACTCAACGAAATTATGGCAATCTCTCAATCCAGGAATTGAATTAAATTCATAGGAGCATGCTAGGATTTTGTGAATTTTGATTATATGCAATATCCATAAATCGATCCGGTTCACTTGGGTTTTTGTGATTCGGTTCACTGAAAATCCCTACAATTGGTATCAGAGCGAGGTTTCTGATTTATGGCTCTATTTTTTATAATAAAATTCAATTATACATGTATGGATTTTATTTTATGTCGTGGATGGTTTTTGTTCCTCGTGGCAACCCGTTTGATTCAGCCCGCGGTGGTTTATCCGTGTAGGGTTGAATCAATTATGTAAAATCACGAGAAAATCCGTGCTTAGTGTAGATTTGATAAAATTGTAATAGAATAGTTTTTCTGTAATTTAATTTTTTCAAATCTGTTATTTGGACGGGTCGAGGACGAAGAACGAAGACGGAGCCGACGAAGGGCGGCGCACGGCGGCAGCGCAGGGCCACGCGCGTGCGGCTGCAGTAGACGGCGGCGCAGGCGATGGCGCGCGACAGCGCGCGTCGCAGGCAGCGAGCGCGGAACAGTGGCAGCGCCGAGGGCGCGGAGCACGCGGCGGCAGCGGCGGCGGTCTGCCGACGACGGCTGCTGTCCCGTCGCAGGGGTTCGTGTTTTGGTGGTTGGTACAATCCTGTTTAAACCCTAGGTTTGCATTAGGGTTTGGGGCCAATAATCAAATCAATAAACCCTAAATCCCAAAAGATATGCTTGAAGATTTGGAGGCCCTAAAATATTTGAAGAAGATTTGAATTTATCCAATTAAATTTAAATTCAAATTGTAATAGATAGGATTTAATTTTCCAGTTTTGTGGGGCCACGAGGAATATTTATTTGCCTTAATTGTCCTCGTATGATATGTGATTTATTATGTGCGCAATTAAGCATGTGTAGATAATAAGAAAAGCATGATTTACTGCTTTTATTATTTACAGTTTTCCAAGCATGCTTATGTGATTAATTTTTTTTGTTGGATTATATTTTGGGAATTTTTGGGCTTGTTTAATTACATGCTAAAATTTGGAAAAATATAATAACAAAGAAATTATATGTTCGCATATAAGAAAACTTTTAAAAGAAAAATACTAAGCGGATTTTTTAATTAAAATCAATGGACCTCCACAAAGCGGTCCTAGGCTATAAGTGTATCTCTCGTTCTAGTAAACGTCTACGAGTGTAGCTAGCTAGTTCTTAGAGGTGCATGGGTACGGTTGTTGGGATTTCTAGACAAACAATTTAAATCATGTGAATAGTGGGAGGGTTTTGCGTAAACGTCTACGAGTGTTGCTTGCGTATATCTCTTTCATAAGTATTCTTTAAATTATAGATAACAAAAGCTTCAAGGGCTGTGCGGTATGGTTACGTGCCATGCTAAACTGTCTCTTTTGGCAAGAGTTAAATTTGTGGTTAATCGCTTAGAAGCATCTTAGAATATAATGCAAGAATTGCATCCCTGGTCTTGAGAGATGGCTTGGTCTAAGGTTTTCACTAATTATTAATTTCTAGTGTCAAAAGGTTCCTGACATGGTAGTGAAATTAAATGAATTGGGGCTTAAAACCCGCAGTTCTGGTTGAGGGTGACATCATAACTGTCTACGAGTGTAGCTTGCGGTGGGAACTCTTGGGCAATTAGTGGAAAATATTTGTATTTGATTTATTAAAAGGTTTTCAATGCATTCGTTTTCGAAGTTCTACATGTATGTTCTTATTTAAGATTCTTTATTGTTTCAGTTATGTCTATGTCTACTGTTGATCATTTACATGCTCTCAATCCTCTAACTGGTCCAAACTTCGCTGAATGGAGTTTTTGCATCAAACACGTCCTTTATCTGAAAAATCAAGCATACGTTCTTTTCATGGATCCACTGTTGCGTACTCATGATAAGGTCTTTGAAACTTGAGCTTGAATTTTATGAAAGATGGGAGGACGCTGATGAGTTCGCCTTTTGGCTCATCACGGGTTCCGTATCAAAAAAATTAAGGCACAAGTATGAGTATCTTGAGAGGGCTGAGAGATCTGGAAAGAACTCTCGACAGCTTATGGCAATGTGGAGCGGACTATTAACTATGGACTAGTGCAGGATCTTGTGTGCAAGAAGATGGTTGAAGATAGTTCGGCGATAGCGCACATGATGTCTATGATTGATCTCATGAGACAGTTCACTGTGCGGGGTGGTAATATCAGTGCGCAAGGCGAGATTGATATCATTCTGAATTCTCTTCCGAACTCCTTTTATGACTTTAAGGTAGTTGCTGCTGCAAGGGGAGAGTATGCTCTGCATGAGCTACTTGAGGACCTTGTGGTGGAGCAATCTTCCATGCGAGCACGGATGCCTGTTCTTACTACTTCTAGTACTGGTTCGATAACCTCTAAGGTTGGAGATGATGGTGCTGAAAGCAAGCTCAGGAAAGCAGGCAGTGAAAGCAAGTCAAAGAAGGTGAAGAGAGTTAAGGTCACTCCAAAGAAGAACAGGTTGCTGGATGCGGAAAGGTGGATTGTCCGAATGCTAAGGGAATAGGTACTTCATTTGCATTTGTAACGGAAACATGTTTAGCATCGGTTTCTACTCATTTGTGGGTAGTGGATACTGGAGCTACTGATCATGTTTGTTACATTTTGCAGGGGTTCACACTGAGGAAGGTGCTGAAGAATGACGAGGTTACCATCTCAATGGGGAACGCACCACAAGTGAGTGCATCTGCCATTGGAGATTTCACCTTGTACTTTGATGATTCTGTTTTAACTTTGAGAGATGTTTTATATGTGCTGGATTTTCGGTGGAACCTTATTTCAGTTTCCTAACTTTATGTTGATGGATATTAATTTATTTTTGATAGTGGTGTTTCTATCATTGGTAATAACGGTGTTATCTGTCGTGGAATGCTGAATAATTCTCTCTATGTTATTAACTGTAATCATAAGTCTTCCGCAAGTATTGCATGTAACTCATCCGTAATTGATAATCCTAGAAAGAGAAAACTTACTTCTTCTGATGAGGATCTTACTTCTTCCGAAAGCATTTATTATAATGAATATACAACGGTTTATTTCTCCTATCAGTTAAACAAACTTACATGTATGTAACAATGGTATTCTCTTGTCTCACCGATAGGGAAGATCATACGGCGTGTAGTAGATCGTAGAAGACAGTATGATCACTTGACCTAGTGAGACATAAACCTGATCACAGCCGAGACAGCGTATGAAGATACGTCTGTCCGGATGGCTACGACATTGTCAGAATAAGTAGTCTGTCTTGGTTACTTGACATGCCGGTACGCAAGGGTGGCATATTAATGGACCGCAGTGAGATGTATTCGACTGTCTGACGTCAGCGAATACAAGATCTCGTTATTGATTGAGTCCAAACCCTAACGAAGGTTCAGGGGTTTGCACGGGTTGACTGTTGCTTTGACTTGCCATGGTGGAGAGCCTGAGTAACGTACTCGTATATCCGCATCTTAGGTAACAGCAGTTCGTGTAGTACCGCCTGAGACAGGGTTTAGGTAACCATATTCGAGTAATAGGATGGGGACATTCCCTGAGGAGCTCAATGACATTCATCGTGCCAAAGTCCTACAGGCTAATTAAGTTCAGGCAAGAGTGATAAGGGTTGAGTGGTACTACTCATGAATAATAAGATATTAATTAATTGTAGATAGAGCTTGTCAGAATCTCCGATTAATTAATGAAAGTCCAGTAACCTTAAATATGGGGATTCTCAATTAATGCAGCCCGTTCTCATAACGTGGTAATAAAAGGGTAGGTCAGTATTAATTCTATGGTGAAAATGAATTACTATTAATTAATTAATTGTGTCCTGGGTTGTGGACATGTGAATTAATTAATTTATAGGCCCAATTTATTATTTGCATTAGGTCCTAGGACTGGCCCAATTAAATATGCTCAATTGAGCCCAATAGCCCATTAGGGTTAAAACCCTAGGTCTATAAATAGACAGCATTCTCTCTCAAAACCCTAGCCACTTCATAACATTCAAATCAGTTGAAACCCTAGGTTGAGAGAGAGAGTGGGCGACGGCTCTGTGCAGAGGGAGGAGAATTTCGATTCTGGCCTTGCACAGCTACAGATCTGTGGAGTCCTCAGCAGTAGCAGATCTGAACAGCATTGTTGTAGGGTTTGAGGCTACGATGGACAACATGAGTTGCCATTAATTAATTTCTTGCCAAGGATCGTTCTTAGGATACCAGGAACAAATTTCAATTAAATAAACCATGCGATCCTATGCATGCTCCTACAAAATTAATTGCAGAGGTTGAATTTAGAGAATACCTGA
Organism: Plectranthus barbatus; assembly: GCA_026898455.1. Lineage (NCBI taxonomy): Eukaryota > Viridiplantae > Streptophyta > Magnoliopsida > Lamiales > Lamiaceae > Plectranthus > Plectranthus barbatus. The sequence continues at coordinate 347,765 of JAPKLW010000547.1, read as the reverse complement.
TTTCATCGTTTGATCTACAGATCTAGATCGGAGCCAATAACGATGAAATAGATCTAGATCTGAATCTGAACGCCGACGATGAACAGTTGTTCCTACAGATCTGATCTTCTGATTTGTTCCCTTGCTCCTTGGAAATCTGGTGAGGATTATCTACGAAGTTGAATCCGAGATCTGGAGGAATCGATCAGTTCCTCCCTTCCGGATCGCTGCCACCGTCTCTCTCTATATTTTCAATATGCTGAAAAGTCTCTACTGATCTGATAGAGAGAAGGCATATATATAGTGTTAGGGTTTTGAGAAACCCTAACCCTAATGGGCTTTGAGCAATTCATGGGCCAGACCAGGGACCAGATGCAAATAATAAAATGGTCCCTCTTTATTAATTAATCCTTCCTTGTTCAACCCAGAACATAATTAATTAATAAAACATTGTTTTAACCTTCACCACGGTAACAATGCTGACTCGCCCCTTTATTACCATGCTATTAGGAACGGGTTGCACCAAACTAACATGATCCACATATTTAAGGTTTTGGACATTCATTAATTAATTTGGCTTATGACAATCAGCCACAATTAATTAATCTCTTATTTCCTGAGTAATACCACTCACTCCTTTTCACTTATGCCTGAATTAAATAATTTAACCTGCAGGGTTTTGCATAATGAACCTTGTGAGCTCCTCAGGGAATGTCACCATCCTGAAACGGATATGCTTACCTAAACGTCCAGACTAAGCAGGCCACACACAAATTGCCAACACCCAAAATACGGGTATAAGAGTACATGTAAGACTCGCCACCATGGTAAATCAAAGTGCGGTCAATCTGTGTGTGCCCCTTATCCTTCAGTTAGGTTTAAGATCATAGGAAGTATGTTAGGGATCTGGCTCATTCATATGTCAATGAGAATGGCACATCCCACTGTTGATCCCATCATTATATAACCATGTACCGACACATCAAGTAGCTAGGATAAGCCCACTTATGAATCGATGTGCCGCAGCTTAGACCGACAGCCTATCCAGGGACTGTCTCAGCCGTGATACTGTTTATATCTCGCTAGGTCAAACGATTCATATGATCCTCTGTGATCTCCTACACACCATATGATCATCCCTATACGTGAGATAATAGGATATTATGGTTCGTTGTATGTTTGTTTCATCAGACAGCGAGTATTGTTGCAGCAACATATATGAAGACCAGTGTACAAAACACTTAATCATATATGCTTTCAGTATACAATCCCAACAATTGGGATACAGCCCTGTAGATTTAATCTGGAGAATAGAGATTTCTTTCTTCCTTATTCTTCTTTTTTGATTTTATCAAGAAATTAGGGTTCTAATTTCTGTTTCTGCAGATTTAATCGAATGCGTGGTTGAATTAAAGTTTAATATTCAAACGCGAAAGATCGGATCAGACTCTTCGGAATTACGGTAATCTCTCAATCCTCGAATCGAATTAAATTCATAGGAGCATGCTAGGTTTTTGTGAATTTTGATTATATGCAATATCCATAAATCGATCCGATTCACTTGGGTTTTTGTCACTGAAAATCCCTACAGTAGCTCCACCTGAAAGTAGAGCATCCACGTCTGGAGTGCAAGCTGAAGCTCTGCTTGAAACTCAAGAAGATCCCTCTAACACTGTCTCGATCACTCCCGAATAGGCCCCGCTATTCTTGTTCAAGCTGAACCTGTAAGCTCATCTCATCTTCTAGCACACGTCCATAAGATAGTTCAAGCATCAACGGAGAAAGTCCTAAAATTTGTGGATTAAAGAATGGAGACATCGACATCTACCATGAGTTACATCCTTGGTATTTTCAAAAAAGGGGAAGAATGAAGAAGTAAAGCTGACGAGGAGCGTCAGAAGAAGTTTGATGCAATCATGGACAAAATGGTCGAGCTTATTGTCTCTCTTTCCTAAGGCAAAGGCACAAGAAGTCCATCCAGTGCTGAAAAGAAGTAAAGTTGTCCTTCTTTATATCTTCATACTTATTGTTGAAGACTTACGGGTTTATCCCGGTGTTCTCAATTCATTCTACTTTATATAGATAAACTAATCTGCAATATCTTTTTGTCTATCATCTTTTCTCTTTTACTTAAGATTTTTAATGCTCTAAACATATTTTAAATATTCAAATCGAGTAATATCTCTCCCAAGTTTAAGGGGGAAGATATTAAGTATAATAAACTATGTTTGAGGGGGAACTTTCTCTCAGTTTTTAGACTGATAGGTTCATACCTCTAAAAACTCTGAATTTTTTTCGCTCCTCATCAACTTAGGTTAAAGATGGCTTTGACCACACCAAAATGGGGGAAATTATTAGGAAATTTGTTCGAAATTTTCTTATTTTTATTATTATATTTTGGTGGGTCAAAGAATATAAATCCATCTTAGATAGTTTTAGCATAGTCGAAAATGTAATGCCCTGTATAGGACCAATATCGAGTTGTAAGCTGGAGCTAATCTGAAAACTAGACTGGCCAATCAGTCTAGAATGCGCAAAAGAATCAACAAAATAAGGTTCACGCCGAACGCACAAGTCTGGGAATAAGAGTTTGGCTGATAAGTTTTGCTTTTCACCGAGTACGGGTCTAACCAGTATGCATGGACTTGGAAGTAGGACGACATCAGCATAGACTTCATAGTCTGGGTCCCAGCGCAAAGATACAAGAAAAATCATTTGATGAACGTATTATCGAAATATAAACATTAAGGATCGGAGATTCTTTATAGTCTGCAAGAACAAACTCTAAGTTTCGATAACTAGGACATTCAGTCAGAGACTCCTCAAATTGATAAATACTGTCGTTCTGACACAAAGGCTAAGCGTCACTATCACTATCAAAAAAAGAGAAAGTAGGTGCGAAACATCTGGAAAAGCAGCACCTACCTACCTGGTGCAGCAGTCAACAGAGACATCCGATTGGACATCTTCAAATTAATCTCTAACGGGCATTTATTTCAAACCTTCTACCTCACGGCTATAAATACTAAAAGATCTTCGACGAAAGAAGGTCAAAACTTATGAACTAAGACGAACCGAAAATGAATCACCCATATTTTAATTAGAAACCAAATCATTGCGAACTAAAAGCGAACAAGCTTACTACTCACATTCGAGGCTTTTACAAGCTTTTTTGTGTTGTCACCTTAGTGAACACGAGACTCAGAAACTTAGTGTTCTTGAGTTATTTCTTGGTAGCCTTTCTCTCCAAGAAAGACTTCAATTGTTAAGTACGTCTTGTACTCTGACTCTTACGGGCAATCTGCCACCGAGGAGACAGTTCAAGGGAGAACTATAAACACCCTATTCCAGTGATGAGGAGGCTGAGGGGTGCGTCCACACTCTGAGGAGCTACGAAGCAAAGAACATAGCAAGGATCATGCGAGTGAGCTTGTGGGAACGCGGCATTCTTCAGCAAGCAATAGTTCGTAGAAGCACCTGTAAAGTTCTAAGCTTAGTGGATTATCAGACTTTGGTCTGAAGCATGGACGTAGAACATTTTGGTCCGAACCACTATATATTGTTTGTCATTTACTTCTTTTTTTATACTGTCAATTTACTTTCATTTAATATTTAACACTTAAGTGTTGCTGTATACTTCGAATACAAACCTTAAGCATACTTGACCTTAAGTACCTGTTCTAAAAACTTGACAAACCAAATTGACATATCACCATTAGCTTGGATAATTGCTAGTGTACCAAATTAAACAAATCAATTTTTGTTGTGCACATTAAGTAAACTTTGATAAACCGGGACCGACAACTTTCTAACTTATCAGATTCCTGTGTCAACACATAGATTGGACAACCCCAAACCTTCACTCTTGTTAAACTGGGCTTTCACCCATACCAGAATTCCAGAGGCATTTTTGTAACTGATTTTAAAAGGTACCAGGTCAAGCAAATACGTTGCTATTTCCAACGCATATCCCCAAAACAAAATTGGTTAGCTTGTGTAACTCATCGTAGACCAAAATATTTCCAAAAGAGTCATATTTCTTCTTTCTTCTAGACCATTCTGCTGAGGGGTTCCTGGTGTAGTCAACTGCAATGTGATCCCATGATCTGACAGATACATCTTTACTTAGGTATTCCCCACCACGATCCGATCGTAGTGTCTCGATAGACTTGTTTATCTTCTTCTCTACTTCTGTCTTGAATTCTTTGAATTTGTCAAAGCATTCAGACTAATAGTGAAGTAAATAGACATATCTAATCCTTGAGTAATCTTTAATAAATTTGACAAAGTACTCATAACCTCTACGAGCTTGTGTGGACATAGGTCCACATAATTAAGAGTGGATCAGCTCTAACACATCCTCTTCACAACTCACATTCCTTAAAAGGTCTAGTCATCATATTACCATCTATACAGGATTCGCAGACTTGATGAGGTACTACTTGGAAAGAATCCCAGACTCCATCATCTGCTAGTCTCTTTATCTTCTTTAGACTGATGTGACTAGTCTCAACTGCCAGAGATATGTTTGATTATCATCAGAAGAAAACTTTCTCTTTAAATGATTATTATTAGATAAATTGGATACAACATTCACGAAATATTTTTACAAACAATTTATTATGTAGAAATAGTTAACCAATTGTTACAAACCGAATTGCAAATATGTTACCCAAGCTGAATATTGGATTTCTAAAATAAATTTCTACATTCTCTTGTTTCTTTCTATTATGAGTGGCTAGAAACCCTAGCAAGTTCTAGGGTTATGTGTATCTAATCAAGTTTGCATGCTAGATTAATTAACTCAATTTGTATGGTTTCAATTCCTGGTTTATTTGATAGAACTTAGAATTGAAGATGGAACGAGAGATGAATTTGATTCTACGTTCATAATTGTTAATCAAAAGACCGAGAGGAGAAGATTAATAATAGGAAGAGGAATTGAATATAATGGGTTTTTTGTCTCAAAAGGAAGAGTAATCAATTGTAGGGATTGAATCTAATATTTTTATTGTGGTTACTTATTAATGTGCTCTTGAGGCCAACCAAGCATATACAGTTACATGATAGTAACCTAGGTTAAAATTGCCTAACCAAGGAATTTTAATACTTTACTTGATTTCCCACCATGATGAGTTGATTGATTTGGCATGTATTCTGATTGGTTGTTTGCCCTAGAATCTGTGTTCTTTAATTTGCTTTTAAAACCCTTTATATTCTAGTTTTGTTATCTTTACTTTTCAAAACCAAAAACCCAAATTTTTTTTTACTCAAACAATAAATCTTAAAACTAGAGTTAGTGTATGAGATAGTTTTGTTTCACAATTCCTTTTGGTTTGAATAACTTTGGGTATATTATAAATTTATTTGACACTTTATTTGCAATTAATCTGCGAATTTTGCAGTAATCAACTACCTCAGTATAGGTCAGTGGGTCAGAGTCATCATGTTTGTCTTCTTGCTGCAAGTCAGCAGACTTACCCACGAACATATATCTGTCAGGTTGAAAGATGACTCTCCCACTATGACAAGGCATAGGCGCTGCGCCAGCAGTTGGTACAATAACTTGTGGTTTCGTACCTTGCACTAGAGAACGTGTTGGTGGTACCATACCTTCCGAATGTACATCCATGTTCACATGTTTCCTTTCTCAATGATGGTGCATCATCTGGTGTTCTCCAAATTAGGCGTTCAGATTAGTATCTCAATGCTTCTCAATCCTGCTACTGGTGAAGATCCCACAAGACTGTGTTGTGTAGGATAGAGTTGAATTTCTTCTCCTCCCTCTACATTGATCAGCGCCACCCTCTCTCTCTCTCTCTCTCTCTCTCTCAAGGGTTCTATGCTTTTCAAGTGATACAATTTGAGAGAAGAATGAGGGCTATTTATAGAACTAAGGTTGAAACCCTTGTGGGATACTTTAAGCATATTAGATGGGTCAGATCTGGGACCTAATGCAAATAATAAAGTGGGTCTTTAAATTAATTAATTCACATGTCCACAACTCTTGACACAATTAATTAATTAATATTAATTCTTTTTCACAACAGATTAATACTGACTTACCTCTTTATTACCACGTCATGAGAATGGGTTGCATTAACTTGATAAATTCTCGTATTTAAGGTTACTGGACATTATCAATTAATTAGAGCTTCTGACATGTTTCACATAATTAATTGATATCTTATTCTCCTGTGCAGTACCACTCAAACATTATCACCCGTGCTTGAACTTAATCAGCCCGGAGGACTTTAGCATGATGAACCTTATTGAGCTCCTCTAGGAATGTCCCCATCTTATTACTCCGATATGGTAACCTAACTCAAGTCATCACAACATTCTACACGAACTGATGTCACCCAAGATGTGAGTATACGAGCACGTTACTCAGGCTCTTCACCATAGCAAGTTAAAGCAACAGTCAGCCCATGCATACTCCTGAACCTTCGTTAGGGTTTAGATTTAAGCAAGATAAGAGATCTTGTATTCTCTAAAGTCAGACAGATGAATACATCTCACTGTGATCCAATCAATACGCAACTGCATATACCAGCATATCAAGTGATCAAGAGAAATCAGTTCTATCCGACTATGTTGTAGCCTACACCAACAGACTTATCCTTAATGCTTTCTCGGATGTGATAATAATAATTTATATCTCACTAGGTCAAACGATCCAAATGATCTTCTGTGATCCCCTACACGTCGTATGATCTGTCTATGGACGAGATAAGAGGATACCATTGTTCTCGCATGTAAGTTTGTTTACAGATAGGAGATAAAGTTGAATGTATACACACTGTAATAATTTCTTTCAATATATAAAACACAAAGTATTAACCAAAAAACTTTGTTCAAAATTTACCAATCATAATATTTTCAGTATGTAAGTCCATCAACTTTTTACCTAATAATTATTTTGTTAATCTACGATTGGGCATTTTTGTCGGCTACTATGATACTATATTGTAATTTGGAATATAAATGAACTAAATTGTTCATGAGCTACTCGGATCTTGAATTCGATAAATATTCATTCGAGCTCGTTTAGGGAAGCTCGTTTATTAAATGAATCAAACTTGAGCATCATAATATTCAACTCATAAATTCGTGAGCAAGCTCGTTAGCTAAAATTAGTAAGAAACAATAATTAATTTTATATTAATAATATTTTAATGTTTTATGAGTGACAATAATGATATATTTTTCAAATAATGAGAAAAAGTTTGATTTGAGCCTGGAGATAACATCAATTTTCTAATATAAAACCTTTTCTTTTAAGATAATAATGAATTTTTTAAATATATTCTAAATTTAAAAAGTTTGTTTAGACTTGACTCAATATTAAAAGAGTCAAACTTAAACACGGTACAACTCGATTAGACTCGGTTCCATTACATTCCTAAATATTTGTAACATAGCATTTACGGTGTATGTTGATGAGATGATTGTAAATATTGAAGTTCGTAAAATTTTTTGGGTTATACACGTGACTATCTTGGATGAAGTTGGGGAGAGGATCCTCTGTAATTTTCAAATACACTGGATCAGGTGTTGTTCAAGTTACATGCCCTTTTTGTATTTTCTTATTAAAAATATTAAATTTCCATTATTTTATTATATTTTTTAAATGATTAGCTTATTTGATTTTAAATTTTCCCCATTCTATAGTATAAATCTATTTTCTTGTAAATAAGGACTGGATTTAAGATGATTGCACTTATATTCTCTTCAGTTTTTAATTATAAATATATTTTCTAAAACAATTTGTATATATGCACTTGCAAAGTGTAAGTTATAATTACATATTTGTTAATTGAACTCTTCAAAATATAATGATATTGAAAGTTATAATTGTATACCCCATGAATTCGAAATTATTAATGTATTTTATAATTTTCAATATGTTTAAAATCAAAACTAATTTACAATATAAGGAAATTTATTAACCAAGTCCACAACTGATAAACACTCATTTTGTGCATTTACTACTGTAAATTTGCTAGCTATTTATCTTGGATTAGATCGTTCAGCGATATTTCTGTGCCTAATTCATATTCTTTTAGGGAATATTATGTTTAGTTTCGTTTTTGGTTGTCTATGCAGGTTTCACGCACAATTGAGTTGTTTACAGGATATGACTTAGTGTCATGGAGCCAATCGACATTCGTTTGCATCGGGAAGAGGAAGAAATGTGAAAAGACCGAAGAAAAATCACAATTTCCGTTCTTGATGGAAATGGCGACCCAAAAAACGAACTCCGCGGTCACCGAGTTCGCAATCGGGTCGCCGAATTTGTAATTCTTCGTATTTTCATACGGTGCAAAAAAGGCAACCTGCGTGCATAAATGGCAGTCGTCAATCCTGTTTTACAGGTCGCCGAACGTGTTTTAAAGACCGAAAAATTGATGTAAATTCCTTAACTTTTTTGATTTTGAGAAGATAGGTATAAGTAGAGGCTTCCAAGGTTGAAAAACATTACTTTCTCATTATTTTAGAGTTTTTAGAGTCGGAGAATCGGAAGAACACAGCAAAATTCGAAGAACCAAGATTGAAGACTCAAGATTGAAGATCACGGTTCTTTAGTTTTATGTTTTCATTGTCTTTGTTCCTTCTGTCTTTTCTTTTGACGTAATTTAGCATGTCTGACTTAATCTATATAGGATTCTAAAGTTTGAAACTTGATGAATTTTATGCATATATTTATTTAATTCAATTTTCCTTTTCCATTCGCATTCTGATTTCCTGGGTTTTTGATTATTTGTTTTATATTGGTCATTGATGGCAAATTAATTGATATTCTTGAATTGAGAAGTCTAGCTTTATCAATAGGTTTTAAAGGATAATTAGATTTGATAATTTGAATATTTGAGAGGAATTTGAATTAATGAAGGGTTTCAGAATCTGAGATTTTTATCAAGAGTAAAATTCTTCTGCTCATCCGAGGGGAGTCATTAGGATTTTAATTTCTATGTTGTGGTTTAGAATTCGAGAGAATCCCCTGATAACATAATTGTGATTAATCCATGTGTTTGGAAATTAAATTGGAATTGGATTTGAATAAATACTTTAAAGAATAATTTATCATAGTGAAATACCCTGGAATCCCATCTTCTCCATATTTTCAAAGTCAACCTTTTATTTCCATTTAAATTATTTATTTTTAAAACTTGCACAATTTAATATATCAACCCTTTTTATCAAAATCTCTAGATAGTAGTAAAATATCTATGCTATAGTGTTTGATTATATTTTGAGCCTGCAATCCTTGTATTCAATATAAATTATTACTTGTCATCTACAGTGGTCTGTACAATTGCAGAATAACGTGTTCCAAAACATGTTATCAAGTTTTTGGCGCCGTTTCCGGGGATTGCATAAATTTATAATTAACAATATTTCTCACATTAAGCCACTAATCTAGATTTTATTTTACGCAAATTTTCTTGTTATTTTCTGTGTTGATCAATTTTGGTGTTTCTTTTCAGGTAGTATATGCGAACCAGATTGAAAGGTCCATCACTTGATCCTGTAGATCCGGAGATCGAAGCTACTTGTCGAAGGAATTCTGCCAGAAAAAGATTAGCATTCCCTATGGCTGATAATCAAGCAACGCAGATTGCAGAGTTGCAGAGGCAACTACAAGAGATGAATCTGAAGCTCCAGGAGCAGGAAGCTCAAACAGTGCCTCGGGATGCGACTATTGTTGAGATGTATGAGCCCATGACTGACCGGCATCGTCATGCTGACTTTGGGCTGAAGGTGAATACGCCCAACATTGAATTGAAGACTGATTTAATTCATACTGCTCAACAAAATTAGTTTGGAGGATTACCTTTTGAAGATCCTCATGTGCACATCCAGGCTTTCCTACTACTATGTGACACAGTCAATCAGAATCAGGTGTCGGTTAACACATAAGACTGAGGTTGTTTCCTTCACGCTGCGAGATAGAGCCCTGTCTTGGTATCTATCACTGAACCGCAGCTAGATCACGACATGGGAGGATCTCTGTAGGCTGTTTCTGATCCAGTTTTTCTCACCGAGCAAGACTATGAGGTTACAAACTCAAATTGCTCAGTTCAGGTAATTTTCTATAGAGTCTCTCTATGAGGCATGAGAACGTTACAAGGATCTTCTCTGTGCTTGCCCTTGTAATGGATTCACTGAAACGTAGAAAGTTTGCTATTTCTATGGGGTGGCTTGACAACGAGACTCAAAATCATGTAAATGCTTCAGCTGGAGGGTCCATCACTGCTAGACCTCCTAAGGAAGGGATGAAGTTGCTGGAAACTATGGCAAAGAGTGAGTATAACTGGCCTGCAGATAGAAACCAGCACAGAGTGGCAGCAGTAGATGATACTGGAGATTCGACTGTTGAAGTCTGATTGATGAGACAGGAGGTAGCTGCTCCTACCAAATCACTGGAGACCCATCTCAGTAAGGTGGAGAATAATCAACCTCATTATGGGATTGATCAGGGGGCTGAAGTTCAGGTTGAGGATGCAAACTATATTAATTAGAGGAACTTCAACAACAATAGGGGGTATCCGGCAGGGATCATGGCCTACCATCCCAACAATAGGAACCACCTTAATTTTTCCTATGCTAATCCAAGTAATTCACTGCAGCCCCCACCTGGTTTTTCTGTAACCAATGAGGCAATTAATGAGCCTAAGGAGCCGAGCATGAAGGAAACCCTCACTAAATTTATTGCAGTGTCTAATGCTAAGACAAGCAAGATGGAGGGGGATATTGCAGAGTTGCAGACTGGCATGGGGTAGATGGGAAATCACATGAAGCAGATCGACACCCAGATTTCCCAGATTGCCAATGTGATTGGCAACTAGAACACTCTAAGACAGTTCCCTAGAAATACTGTGGCAAACCCGAAGGATAACTGCAATTCCATTACAACTTGTAGTGGAAAGGAATATGAAGGCACATCCATTCCGGCTGATATGCCTGTGCAACCTGGAGTTGCACAGCCTGCTGATGTTCTTCCTAAAGAAGAAAAAGTGAAAAAGAGCAAGGGTACATGTCTTGAAGACAGTACCAAATCTGCTGGACCAATTTATGTCCCCTTCCCACAAAGGTTTCCAAAGAAGCAGAAGGAGGAGAGGTATAAGAGATTTCTGGAGCACATGAAGAAAATCCATATCAATTTACCTCTCATTGAAGTTGTGCAGGAAATTCCTGGGTACATGAAATTTCTGAAAGATGTGGTTATCCAAAAAAGCTATTTGGAGCATTTGAAACAATCAATCAATTCGAGGAATGCAGTGCCATCATCCAGAAGAAGATGCCGGTTAAAAGGGCGGATCCGGGTTGTTTCTCAATCACTTGTATCATTGGGGGACAGAGTTTCGAGAAGGTCCTCTGTGATTCGGGGGCTTGCATTAATTTGATGCCCCTCTCTATTTTTAAGAAGCTGCAAATTGGGAATATCAAGCCTACCACCATCAAGCTTCAGATGGCAGATCGATTGGTGAACTATCCTAAAGGGGTAGTTGAGGATGTCTTGGTGAAGGTGTGCCAGTTTATTTTTCCAGTTGACTTTGTGGTCCTGGATATGGAGGAGGATAGAAATATCCCATTGATACTTGGGTGACCATTCCAACATACTGTTGATGCCCTGATTGATGTGAAGAAGGGAGAGCTCACTTTGAGAGTGAATGATGATAAAATTACATTTTCCATCTACAAGGCAATGGAGAGGCATGACTCTGGTGGATGCTTGGAGGAGTGCGATATAGTACAAGCAGTACTATAAGTTTGTTGGGTATGATTTTTACTGCTTTCTAGATGGTTATTTTGGATATAACCAAATTGCTATTGCCCCTGAGGACCAACATAAATATGCTTTTACTGGTCCTTATGGTATTTTTGCATATAGACAGATGTCTTTTGGATTGTGTAATGCCCCTGCTACCTTCCAAAGATGCATGATGTCTATTTTTAGTGGACTTGTCGAGAATATCATGGAAGTGTTCATGGATGATTTTTCTGTGTTTGGTCATTCATTTGATAACTGTTTTGAAAACCTGTTTACTGTCTTGCAGCACTGTCAAGAAACTAACCTTGTTTTGAATTCGGAGAAGTGACATTTTATGGTACGAGAAGGCATTGTTCTAGGCCACAAAGTTTTTGTTGCAGGTTTGGAGGTGGATCGTGCAAAGATTATTGCCATATCAAAGCTGCCACCCCCTACTAATGAGATGTCGGTGAGGAACTTTCTGGGTCATGCAGGCTACTACAGGAGATTTATCAGGGAGTTCTCTAAAATTTCTAAGCCCCTGAGTTATTTGTTGGTTGAAGATACAAAATTTGTTTTTGACGAACGATGTTTGCAGGCTTTTGAGAAGCTGAAACAAGCCCTCACCACTGCTCTGGTTCTTATCTCACCAGACTGGTCAGAGCCAATCGTCCTCATGTGCGATGCCAACGACTCTGCTGTTGGAGCCAATCTAGTTCCTTGGGGCAGACAAGGAACTAGATTTTCAGGGTGATCCATTATATGAGCAAGACCTTGGATGAAGCTCAGGTCAATTATACAACCACTGAAAAGGAGTTGCTGGTTGTGGTGTTCGCATTTGACAAGTTTTGAGCTTATCTTGTGGGGGCGAAGAATGTTGAGTATACGCATCATGCGGCCATTCGTTATCTGTAGGAATTCAACATGGAGATAAAAGATCGCAAGGGATGAGAGAATGTTGTGGCAGACCATTTTTCTAGGCTAGAGAATTCGGTGGAGGGAGATGATCCTCAGATTCGTATTACTGAGGTGTTTTTGGATGAGCAGTTGCTAGAACTCAAGGACGTGGATCCATGGTACATGGAACTTGTGAATTATCTGGTTGCATATGTTTTACCACCGGATTTGACCACCCATCAGAAGAGGAAATTTATGCATGATTATAAGTTCTATCATTAGGATGAGCCTTTTCTTTACCGTCGTTGTGCTAATTTGGTGATTAGGCGGTGCATTGGAATGCAAGAGAGGAATTAGATTATGTAAGACAGTCACTTGTCTCCATATGGTGGCCATTGTGCGGCAAATAAGACGGCAATCAAAATTCTGACCAGTGGATTCTATTGGCGCACTATCTACCACGACTGTCAGAAGTTCGTGGGTACCTGTGATCGATGCCAAAGAATGAGGAACATATCCAAGAGGGATGAGATGCCTCAGAGGTACATGTTGGAGGTTAAGTCATTTGATGTTTAGGGCATTGACTTCATGGGACCATTCCCTAAATCCCATGGCTACCAATACATTTTGTTGGTTGTGGATTATGTGACTTGGTGGGTTGGGGTTATCCCCATTGTGACCACTGACTCAAAGGTGGTGCTGAAATTTCTTCAAAAGAATATCTTGACTCGATTTGGAGCACCTTAAGTACTGCTAAGCAATGGAGGGTCACATTTCAAGAATAAGTGGCTAGGGAGTCTGTTGGCCAAGTATGGAGGTCGCCACAAGATCACTTCTCCGTACCACCCTTCGTCCAATGGGCAGGCAGAGTTAGCCAACCGCGAGATCAAACAAATTCAAGAAAATTCAGTCATTTCTAGAAAGGATTAGGCTACTCAACTTGATGATCCCCTGTGGGCATACAGGACAACTTTCAAGACTCCTATAGGTATGTCGCCATACCAGTTGGTGTTTGGGAAGACATGCCATCAGCCGGTAGAACTGGAGCATAGAGCTTTCTGGGCGGTGAAGAAGATCAATTGGAATTTGAAGGCTGCAGAGGAATAGTGGTGCCTTCAGCTTACAGAGCTTGAAGAATTCCGAAATGGAGCCTATGGGAGTTCGAGGTTGTACAAGGAGCGTGCTAATAAGTTCCATGATCAACATATTCGTAGCCAAGACTTCATCCCAGGTGATCAGGTATTGGTTTTTAATTCTCGCTTATGATTGTTTCATGCAAAACTGAAGTCTAGATGGACTGGCGTCTACTGCATCCAGAAGGTAAATTCGAATGACACTTTTGACTTACTTGGTTCTGATGGTAATGTATTCACTGTTAATGGTCAGCGAGTTAAAAAGTATTTTTACTCTGAGTCAGTGTCATTTGATTGTCAAATTGATTTGGTTGATCCACAGATAATTTACTTTTCTGTCTAGCTGCAAACAATAAATAAAACGCTTGTTGGGAGGCAACCCAACTTTTATTGCTTTCCAGTCGTTTGAATTTGGGTCGTTTTCCCTGTTTTTGTGTTTTAAGTTCACTTTTGGTGTTTGAGGTAGTGTAATGAAGGAAAGGAGAAGGAAACGAGAGATATTCCTAGAAATTACAAAATCAGCGACCTAAAAACATAAACAACGGTCATCGTACGTGAAATGCGGGTCGCCAAGTGTTGGTCCCGGATATCAGGGTATACTTTGGCAGCGGAAAATACGTAAGTTCGTTTCTTGCACTCTGCTGGTTACACAGCTGACTGGGACCTTGTCAGCTGGTAAGTCAACTGGCAACTGAGTATTCAGCTGACTGGCAACTGGCTGGTCAGCTGATGACTCAGGACTTAGAAAATTTTAGAGTCGAGTTTGCACAGTTATAAACTGGTTTCAGTTATACTCCAGCACTTGGGTGCTGGGTTTTAAATCAGTAAGTAAATGCTGAAAGCAGTAAATAACAAGGATATTTTATAGTGGTTCGATCAACTGATCTACGTCCACTCTCCAGTCGAAGCACTGGAAATTCACTAAAAAGAGTAATCCGGTACAAGATTTCCTACGATCTATTTCCAGCTGGTAGATGCCTCGTCTACCAGTCCACTGGATCAACCGCTCCCGGTCCTTGTCCTTCTTCAACTCTCGTCAGATGGATGGAGTGCGAGCACGTCACTTCAACCTCCTCCTCCGACTGATTGGGTGTTGAGTTCTCCCAAGAACTTGACTCTTGCTGGCGGCAAAACTGCCCGTAATAACTCTGGAGCTGGCTGGCTCAAGAGCTGCTATGTTCTTCCTCGGAATGAGAAAGAACACCAAATGAGATCAATAACTCACAAGCTAGAAGCTTGGAGTCTCGTGTTCAAATGATTGACACACGGAGTAGCTTTAAGAAAAGCCTCGAAAGATTGCTTATACGCTGATATGAATGCGTTTGAGCTTTCGGTAGGTCAAGAGTGGCTAAGATTGGGCAAGAGTATTGAATGCTGTTGGATCTCACGTATTTATAGACGTGAGATTCAGATTCAAATACTAGCCGTTTGGACACATCCGGAAAAGTCTCTGTCCTCGCATGTCCTTCTGCAGGCGGCAGGTAGGAATTTCCGGAAAGCGCCATACCTTTGATCGCTTTATCTGACACAGATCTCTTTGTGTCAGAACGACTCTATTCGTCACTATGAGGAATCGGAACTGGTGTCTTGAACTGATAGACTTTAAGGCATCCTCCTTAAAGTCATACACTGTCAGTTACTTCCTCAGACGAATCTTCTTTTTGTCTCTAAGTCTTCGGGAGAGCGAATCTTCAATTCTGCTGATAACCTCCGACTGGTAGATCATTCTGGTGATCTTGTGCTGGCAGTCTCTGCTGGTGACTTTCCTTAGCACAATCAAGGTCTACCAATTCGTCTGATGTTATCTCTTGGAATCTCCCGTGACTGGTGGCTTCACCGCTGGTGAATAGTGTCAGCCAGAACACATATTCTGCTGGTAAGATCTCTCAGCCTCCTTCTGGTGAAATCTTCCCAACTGGTGAACAGTAACCAGTCAATAGCTCTACTCCATGCTGATGAACAGTGTCAGCATGAGTCTTTGTCAGCCGCTTGCTGGTGAGACTTCTCTCAACTGGTAAGCACATCTCATGCTGGTGAACAGTAGCCAGTCAATAGCTCTACTCCATGCTGATGAACAGTGTCAGCATGAGTCTTTGTCAGCCGCTTGCTGGTGAGACTTCTCTCAACTGGTAAGCACATCTCATGCTGGTGAACAGTAGCCAGCATGAGTCTTGATCAGCTGCGACTTACAACTCAAAATACACAGGACTTTACATTTGAGACTAGAGCTATTCTAGAGACAAACTGACGCTGGTTGGACTTAGGATTTGATCCACCAAAACACCAAACTAGAATCTAAGCAAGTAGCTACTGGGGAAGGGAAACTTAGCCAAATTTCCCAACACCAAGTTTGTCGTCAAAAAAATTTAAGGTTCGGCACAAAAACGGCGACCAGAAAACGTATTCTTCGGTCGCCGAATCCGTTGGTAGGGTAAGGGTTGTATTTATACTCAATTACTCAATTACACTGCACCGGGTAATGAATGGTTTAGTAAGGGTTGTATTTGTACTTTATTGATCAAAGTTAATGATGACAAATGTTTCTTTCTCGTGAACTTGCATTGATGAATTGCACATGAGTTGATGAGGTGCATATTTTTTGTGGAATTGATTTTTGGCCTCTAGGATATGCTTAGCCTGTATGAATTTAAGTTTGTGTTTGTTTGCTTTAGAGTATGTCACTGATCGATAATTATTTTAAATAGAAATTTAGCTAATGCAAATAATATAGCGGCAAATAAAATTATCGAACCCAGAGGAGTGAAGTATCGAAAATCCTATGTATTAAAACACTATTTTTTGGAACATTGGTTAGGGAAACTAAAAAGTAAAATCTCGGGCATTCAATAATAAAATTGACTTAAAATTAAAACTGGAATTTGGAATAGGGTTTTGAGATTCAAATACGAAACCTATTATGCCTTACATGAAACGATGAATTGAATAATTACCAATTAAATTCCTATCGTAGTGGAACGTCAGAAAAATCATTAAGAACTTTTATTTTAGACAATTCCTAAAGCAGATTAATTAATTTTCACTATTATTTCGATCTCGAGAAAATCCAGTTAACTCCTTAAACCTACGGATTTATTCCTACACCTATTTCATTCTTTTCAGACAATAAACTAAATTGTATTATGAAAATCTTTTTCCATTGAAAACTATTACCTTTTGAGTATTTAATTCTCAACTAATCAATCCTACGTTGTGGCCAGCAATTTAAGATTATAAATTAAACTCTAGATTTCATAAACTACGAACAGAAATGCAATTTGATTCAATTAATCATACATGCAGGAATAATAATTCAAAACCCTAGAATCTATGGAGAATTTAATTTCACATGATAACGACAGATAATATTAAGGAATAATAAAACCTAAAATTCATATGCATCGTAAAAACTCGACTGTCGAAATTGTATGTTGGAACCTCTACACAAGAATACCACAGAAACTCCAAAGATTCGATTGCTGCTGTTGAATAATTCTCTAATAAAAAAACGTGTCTAAAATTTTCAACCTAAAGGGCTATTTATAATAGTGGTGGATGTATCTTATTAGGCCTAGGGTATTGGATACAAATGTATCTCAAGTATCAATTAAAATTCACTAAGATGCGGTCGACGTCGACCGACGTGTGGCCATGTCAATCGATGTGGAAATGCACTTCGATCTCCTGTTCAGGTCCACGTTGATCGACGAGGATGTCTCGCCGATCGACGAGGAGATTGAAGAAGGAGCGATCGAGGAAGGAAGAAAAGAGAAGATCGACGGAGGCAGCAACCACGTCGATCGACGACATTCCACGTCGATCAAAGAGGGTACTTCACCAGCGTCGATCGACGCTAATCTTCCACGATCGACGCGAGTTCGGGATTCCTAGTTTGCATCTGTTTTGAAGATAAAGACATATCTACACCTAGATATTGTATGATATATTCTCCACTATTATAAAGCCATGTAAATTCGTTTTTTTTAGGAGAGAAGACATTAGAATAGTTACAAGATTTTAGTATTGAAGATTGATTAGAGATTCCCAAGGTTTTTTGATGTTTATGTTTGAAGACAGAGTTCTGTGGAATTATTTTTGGATTCCGATTTTTATGCAATTCAGGTTTTATTCTTCCATGATGAATATTATTCCGAATATGTGTAACTAATCTCTTCCTCAGATTCTAGAGTTCGAATTATCATTATGTGCATGTCTGATTAATTGAATTATTTTCCCTTTCCCTTCGTAGTTTGTGAAATCTGAGTTTACTCCATAATCTTGAGTTTGTTGGCCACATCTTAGGATTAACTAGTTGATTACTTGAGACGTAACTGTAATAGTTTTCAATCGAAAGAGATTTTCACAATATAATATGATTTCTTGTCGTAACTGAAGGAGATTGATTGTAGGGATAAATCTGTAGATCTTTGGAGTTAATTAATTTATCTCGAGACCGAGCGGAGATAGGTTATTGATTAATCTACTTTATGAATTGTCCAACAAAGAAGTTCGTAATACTTTTATGATGTTTCACTACGAAGAGGAATTAAAATTAGGAAATAATTAATTTATTCATTCATGTCATACTTGATAAGGAGATATCCCTAGAATCTGTATTTCTCATAACTGTTTTCAACAAAAGTATTTTAAATTACTGTTTACTTTTTATTCGCAAGGATTAAGATTTGCAAAACCACCAAAACCCAAAACTTTGATTTTCCTAACCAGTATTTTAAGAATGCCAGATTTAGTATTTAGGATTTTTCGTCGTTTCATATCCCTGTGGGATCGATAATTTTCATTTGCCGCTATATTATTAGCTTTGCTAAGTCGCTGTTAAATAATTTAGCGATCAAATTTTGGCGTCGTTGCCGGGGAGTGAACAGAATTAATCTTACTATTAAATCTGTGATTAAAATACTGATTTAGGCTGTAATTTTCGTATTTTCCTTTAATTTCCCGTATTTTCGTTAATCACGTCGATCGACGCTTAATCTCGTCGATCAACGTAGTATTTTCTTCCTCGTCGATCGACGCTTAATCTCATCGATCGACGTCGTACTTGTTTTTCAGTTTCAGTTTTTCATATCCCAGTTCTTTTGTTTTCTTTTCAGTTTTACTTCACTACCTCCTTTGCTGTACAGGTGGTACATGAGTACAAGAGCTAGAGGAAAGGACCCGCTATATTATAACCTGGATATTGAAGCCACTTGCAGAAAGATCCGAAAGAATAAGCGTGCTCAGGAAGGCTCGAGTAATCAAACAATGGAAGATAACGTGCCACAGCCAGTTATTCAACAACTACCACCAATGCTAACTGCAGAGGAACAAGCTGTGCTTCTCCAAGAAGTTCAAGCTATGAGGGCACAGATCCAACAACTCAACCTGGAGAGAGACCTCGAGAGGAACAATCCAAATGGAAGGGATGTCCGCCGTAACCCATTGTTTGAGGATAATCTCGACAATGAAGAGGATGACAACCAGGATCCGCCAGGGGAGTCTGACGATGAGGAAGAAGAGGAGGCCATGCAGAACCGATATAAACCTCGGTTCAAGGAAACAGACTTCAGGATTGGCATCAATGCCAATAATTTTGAACTGAAGACCGGATTGGTGTAGATGGTGCAGCAAAACCAATTTGGAGGAAGATCAACTGAACATCCTTATGCACATCTGGATAAGTTCCTGATGCTCTGCAACACTGTCAAAATCGGAGGAGTCAGCAAGAGTGCCATCCGAATGCGTGTGTTTGCATTCTCTCTATGGGATAAGGCACAATCATGGTTCACTGCATTGGACAAGGGGAGCATAAACACGTGGACTGAACTGAGGAATGAGTTCTTGGAGAACTTCTTCCCTCCAAACGTCATCAGGACATAGAGCTGCTGAGATCATGCCCCGGACATGGTTTTCCGCCTGGAGAACAGGCAGAGGCCTTTTACGAAGGGCTCAATGAAAAGACCGTCAAATTGGTGGACACCACACTAGGTGACTCCATCATGACGAAGAGTGGAAAGAAAGCCATGGAATTCTTCCAAAAGATGGCTAACAACACTCAAAGGTGGTCCTCATGCCGAACTCGGCCTGTAAAAGTAATCAAGAAAGTAGTGGAGAAAGTCGCCGAACAACCTGATCTGGCAACTGAATTGAAGAAGCTAAAGGAAGAATTCGCAACTCTAAAGCAAGAGAAAGCAGTCGCTGCTGTCGAGGCGGTACAAGCTCCAACTGAGGGGGACAATGCTGAGGTAAACTTCATTCAAAGGGGCGGCTATCAAAACAATTACCGAGGAGGATTTCAGCAACAGAATCAGCAGCATAACCAGCCCTATACCTTTAATCACGCGGGGACTCACCCTGGATTTTCCTACGCAAACCCTCAAGCTGCATAGCAACCACCACCAGGATTTGCCGTACAGGATGGGGCGATAGTGGAGAAGAAGAAGCTAAATCTCGAGGAGATTTTGGCTAAGTTCATGGAAGGCTCCACCGATACGGTAGCCAAGCTCAAACAAGAAATATCAGGTGTGAACACCAAGGTTGATCAGGTGCAGAAGCATGTGCAGATCATTGAGAATCAAGTCAGCAGATCGCCGATGCCCTTGGAACGAAACACAAGCCGGGACAACTCCCGAGCAACACTCAGGTCAACCCCAAGAACCAGAATCAGAGGAATCAAGTGAACGCCATAACTCTGAGAGGGGGTAAGTCCTATGAAGGGCCAACGCAAGCAGGGAAAAATACCCGGGATGAAGGAGAAATTGAGCAAGATGAAGAGGTCAGCGCAGACGAAGTCCCGTCGACCGACGCGGGGTCTCCATCGATCGACGAAGCACCAAAGGCCCCGTCAATCGACGCTGATCCTCGTCGATCGACGCTGATCCTCGTCGATCGACGTCTCCCCCTGCTCCACCTCTGAAGAAACCGCCTCTGCCATTTCCGCAGCGGTTTGCCAAGGCCAAAATGAACGAAAGGTATGCACGATTTCTGGAGACGATGAAGAAGGTGCACATCAACATTCCATTGGTCGAAGCCTTGCAGGAGATGCCCGGATACATCAAGTTCCTGAAAGACATGGTCTCTCAGAAACGACCCTTCTTAGAGCATGAGACGGTCAACCTGTTCGAAGAATGCAGCGCTATCATCCAAAAGAAGATGCCAATCAAAAGGAAAGATCCAGGCTCCTTCACAATCTCCTGCGTCATCGGAGGGGAGACCTTTGGGAAAGTCCTCTGCGATTCTGGTGCTTCAATTAACCTGATGCCGTTGTCAATCTTCAAGCGGTTGAAGATCGGAAGCATCAAGCCCACAACAATCTCACTACAGATGGCCGATCGATCAGTCACTTACCCGAAAGGCATTGTGGAAGATGCGCTGGTGAAGGTGAAAGACTTCATTATCCCAGTCGATTTCGTGGTGCTCGATATGGAAGAGGATCGCAACATCCCTCTGTTCCTTGGAACACCATTCCTGAAGACCGGAGGAGCATTGATCGATATTCGCGATGGCAAACTCATATTCAGAGTGAACAATGAGTCGGTGACATTCTCGATCTACAAGGCAATGCAGAAGCACAATGATGGAAGCTACACAGAAGAATGCCACATGATCAATTGCTTCAGCCCGGTAATGTCTTCTCCATTCACCTCTCTCAAAAGCGAACCAGACTTTCTAGAAAATTGCTTGCAACACTCTCTGTTCTCGTCAACAAATCTGGACAAGGCAACCGAGGAAATCTTGAATCTGGTCATGGAGCTAGACGTGTTCGAGGAAATAACTCGGGAAAAAGAATTCAAAAGAGAACCGCTGCCTGATCAATACAGCCAGAACAAATCAGCAAGGGACGAAAACAAGCTCCCGTCGATCGATGCCTCTGCATCGTCGATCGAGGCCGCTGCGAAGACCACGTCGATCGACGGAGGGTCTTCGTCGATCGACGGTGACCTGAGGCAGCCGTGCTCCAGCCCTGATCCACCAGTTCCTGGAACTCAAGACACTTCCGGCACTTCTCAGGTACGCATTTCTGGGTGCTGATGATACTTACCCTGTTATTGTTTTTGTCTATCTTACACAGGGGGAGTTGGACAAACTGCTGCGAATTCTGTGGAAATATAAGTCCGCCATCGGATGGACTTTGGGGGATATAAAGGGAATCAGCTCTTCTCTGTGCATGCATAAAATCATCCTTGAAGAAGAAGCCAAACCGAAGAGACAAGCACAGCGATGATTGAACCCCATCATGCAAGAAGTTGTAAAGAAGGAGGTTCTCAAACTCCTTGACCATGGCATGATCTACCCAATCTCTGACAGCAAATGGGTGAGCCCTACACAAGTAGTAGCCAAGAAAGGGGGGATGCAGATAGTGAAGAATGATGATGGAGAGGAAGTTGCGACAAGACCAGTCACGGGGTGGCGGTTCTGCATTGACTACCGAGCTTTGAACACCGCCACGTGCAAGGATCACTTTCCCCTACCCTTCATCGATCAGATGCTTGATAGATTATCCGGCTACCCTTTCTATTGTTTTCTTGATGGTTACTCAGGGTACAACCAGATAGCTGTGGCACCTGAAGATCAACACAAGACAGCATTCACCTGCCCATATGGAGTATTCGCCTACCGTCGGATGCCATTTGGATTGTGCAATGCACCGGCTACCTTCCAAAGATGCATGATGGCAATCTTCCACAATCTGATCGAAGATGTCATGGAGGTATTTATGGATGATTTCTCAGTTTTTGGTAGCTCATTCGATGTTTGTCTGCAGAATCTGGCTACTGTACTTGAGAGATGCACCGAGACAAACTTATGCCTCAATTGGGAGAAATGCCACTTCATGGTACGAGAGGGGATTGTGTTAGGACATAGAGTATCAGCCGAAGGACTAGAAGTGGACCAGGCAAAAGTGATAGCCATTGAAAAGATGCCACCACCGACAAATGTCAAAGTTGTCCGAAGTTTCCTAGGCCACGCCAGATTCTATAGGAGGTTAATCAAGGACTTCTCAAAGATATCTCGGCCCCTATGCAACCTTCTGGAGAAGGACGTCTCCTTCGTGTTTGATGACGATTGTTTGAAGGCGTTCGAGAAATTGAAAGAGGCACTGGTAACTGCACCAGTCATGACATCACCAGACTGGGATGAGCCCTTCACATTGATGTGTGACGCCAGTGACTACGCTGTTGGGGCAGCCTTGAGGCAACTGAAAGGAAGACTCTTCCATGTGATTCAGTACGCCACCAAGAGCATGAATCCAGCCCAATGCAACTACACCACCACGGAGAAAGAGATGCTCGCGGTTGTCTATGCCTTCGACAAGTTCCGACCATATCTGATAGGCTCAAAGACAACAGTTTTCACTGACCATGCAGCCATCAGATATCTGTTCACAAAGCAAGATGCCAAGCCTAGACTGATCCGGTGGATACTGTTACTACAAGAGTTTGACTTGGAGATCAAGGACAGAAAAGGAAGCGAGAACGTGATTGCCGACCACCTTTAAAGACTCGAGCCACCGGTCGAAGGGGATGATCAGCAGATGATGATCCGAGAGACATTCCCCGACGAACAGATCTACGCCACTAGGGAATTGAAAGAGATGTACGAGTCCAAGACACCTTGGTTTGCAGATTTCGCCAACTACTTGGTTGGCGGTGTTCTTCCTCCGGACTCTTCTCCATATGCAACGAAGAAGTTTCTGCATGACGTCAGATTCTACTACTGGGAGGATCCCTACTTATGGCGTAGATGTGCTGATGGCGTCATTCGCCACTGTGTGCCCCAGTCCGAGTGGCAACAAATCTTCGAAGCCTGCCACTCATCTCCTAGTGGTGGCCATCACTCAGCCAACCGGACCGCATTCAAAATCCTTGCCAGCGGGTTCTATTGGCCATCCATCTATGAGATCTGTCGTGGATGGATAACGGGTTGTGATCGCTGCCAGAGGACCGGCAACATCTCGCGAAGGAACGAAATGCCACAGACGCCGGTCATCAAAGTCGAGATCTTTGATGTTTTGGGGATCGACTTCATGGGACCCTTTCCACCATCCCAAGGGTTCTCATACATCCTCTTGGCAGTAGACTACGTATCACGATGGGTTGAGGCTACTCCAACAGTCACAAATGACTCCAAGGTAGTCATCACGTTCCTACAGAAGCTGATAATGCGATTTGGGACACCAAGAGCCTTGGTAAGTGATGGGGGATCCCACTTCTGCAACAAATGGCTTGCTACCCTTCTCTCCAGATACGGAGTCAAACACCGAGTCACCACTCCATATCATCCACAAGGGAATGGGCTGACAGAGCTGTCCAACCGAGAAATCAAGCAAATCTTGGAGAAGACGGTGAAGCAAAGAAAGGAGTGGGCGGCAGTGCTTGATGATGCATTATGGGCATACCGTACCACCTACAAAACACCAATTGGGACGTCACCATACCAGCTGATCTTCGGAAAGTCCTGTCACTTGCCGGTGGAGATGGAGCACAAGGCTTGGAGAGAAGTGAAAGAACTAAACCTAGATTGGAGGACAGGCGCAGAGGAGCGCGCCATGGCATTGAACGAATTAGAAGATTTCTGAGATGAAGCTTATGAGAACGATGTCATCTACAAGAATCGAGAGAAAAGGTTCCACGACAAAAGGATTCGCTCACATGTTTTCCATTCAGGTGACAAGGTTCTTCTCTTTAAATCACGTCTTCGATTCATGCCCGGGAAGCTACAGTCAAAGTGGGCCGGACCATATACCGTGATTTGCCAGATCATGAACGGTGTAGTTGAACTAGCTGGCCAAGATGGGAAGAACTTCAAGGTGAACGGACAGAACCTGAAACCATACTTCACCCCACTTCAAATCAAAGCGGTGGAGAAGTACTACTTGAACCGTCCTTGAAGACACAGGTATTGTCGAGCTAGCGACATAAAACCAAGCACTGGTTGGGAGGTAACCCAACAGTTTACTGTTTTCTTTATTTATGTTATTTTCAATTCAGTCGAGTCGAGTCAGTCGAGTTTCGTACTTTCAGAAAATTTTCGAGTTGTTTTTGGGACATGCCTCTGCCGGAACACGTCTATCACAGATCGAGTCGCTTGAGGATGACAGCCGAGGACTCGGTACAGGGGCCCTGGTAAAGATGTTGATGCTGTCACCACGGGATGCGGGTTGGTCCTTGCGGATGTCCAACGGGGACAGGTTTCCACTTCCACAGAGGAACCTCACTCGAGTCACTGATTATAACTTCCGTGATAATTGGTTGATGAGCACACCCGCCCACTTGAGGCTCATGGTCGGAGCACAAGGAGGTCCCGGCACCTCAAGACTTCGTCACCGCCCGCTGACTCCGCCCGACCAGCGACCGCCACAGACGCCTCCAGAAGGGCCCGAGGAGGAGGAGCCAGAGGATGAGAGGCACGATGGAGGAGGAGAGCAGATTCACGATCAGACCGGTGGGCATTTGTCCGGTCACTTTGCGGGAGAGTCTTCATCTTTCGGAGGAGTGGATCTGGCTATGATGTACCAGTTCATGCAGCAGCAGGCTATTTTGCATGCCGAGGAGCACACCCGGCAGGCAGCTTTTTGCCAGCACGTGACCACGAGGCTCAACACCCTCGACATGCAGATGTAGCGCCTTCTCCTGAACACCCAGCCCGACTCTGTCTACCTCCGACGCCACAGAGAGCGCCAGGATCCCGGGCGGTGACTACCCATTTAACCTGCCCCCGATGTTGAGATGGAGGATCCTCCGGAGGACGAATGAGGTACCGTTTCCTTTTTCCTTATCTAACTTTCAAACTTGTCCACTCCTTCGAGTGAAACAAGTTTGGGGGGATGAGGATAGGAAAAGGGAAACGTTTGTTTATTTTTATTTCATTTTCTGCTTTATTTTACTTTTTCGTTGTTTCGTTGTTTTTCTGTTTTTGTTCTTGATTTTTGTTTTTTTCTGAACCATCACCATCCTTGTTCTTTTGCTTCAGTGTGAACAATTGCTCTCTGCAAGACTTTTGACTCAAAATTTGTATTTTTGAACTCTTGATTTGTGATACTTGTTCTGTGTTGAATAAGTTTTGAACTCTTGATTTGTGGTACTTGTTCTGAGTTGAATAGTCTTGAGTATTATTTTAGGAGCTTTTGAACATAGGGCAGTCGGAACTACTTTTGATTATGTTGGTGTTGGAATTTGAATACTTGTCTTTCCTTGGAATTAAATTGTTGATTGATAATTGAGATATTTGCTGATTAAGAATGATAATCCATGTGATAGAGTAGCCGATGATAGGATCTGCTTTGCTTGATAAGTTGATCTTTGAAATATAAATTTTTGCATGATAACTATTCAGAATTGGGTAATTGTTGAGGAGTAACAAAAATTTCTACCTTGTGAGAAATTGAGTCATCTTTTCATTTGATGAGTGACAAAGTCATTAGATTTACTTCCTAGAATTTGATGAATTTCTCTCTTGAGGTTGCATTAAGTGTGGTAATAGGGTGAAAATGATTTTAGGCATGTTCTTTCGTAGCCCATCTCCCATACACTCGCCTTTAATTTTCACTTGCAACCCCCTTGAGCCTTGAAATTTTTTTCTTTCTTTGATTAGGAGGGTTGATGAACAAGAAACTGTGATTTATTGGAGGATGTAAATTGTGGGATTGTGATATGAGGTTGTGTGCAAAATTAGGGGTTCCTAAGTGTAAATTTTGAAAAAAATGAGTGAACATTGGTGAATATGAATGAAAAGAGAAGAAAAAAAACTTTGAGTAGAAAAACTTCATATGTGTAGTTCACAAAAGCCAAAATAAATTTCGAACCCTGAAAATTACGAAAGAGAAGGAAAAAGATTGTGTGTTAGAAGAAAAAAATCATATGGGTAAGATATGCTAAAGACTTGGTGTTGGAATGAAATATTTTTAATCACTTAGCCAAAAATATTCTACCTCTTAGGTAAGCCACATTACAATCAAATCAAGACCTTTCTTATTCCCTGAAAAACCACACTAACAAGCAGTGGAGAGATGAGAAATTTGTCAAACCTATGGTGAGGTAAACTAAAACTTTGAATGAGTGAATTTCAAAGCCTTTTTACTTGATCGAGCGATGAGTGCAAACACTTACCGGTAAGGTTCCTCCTCAATAATTTAACAATTAGAATTTGTTTGGATTGCATGGTTTATGTGAATAAGTGATACTTAGATTGCAAAAGAAGCTTGTGAGGCATTGCACACTTGTATCTGAATTTGATTAGATTTCTTTCTGTGAATTGATTGAGGACGATCAATGTTTAAAGTTTGGGGGAGTTGATAAGTTAGGATTTTCACCAACTTATCTGGTTGTTCTTTGACTAATTGTGTGATGTAAAGATTGTTTTTGTACTTGTTTTCATGCATGAATTGGCTTTTGTACCCGTAATGTTGTGTTTGATGAATCATGCAGGTTTTTAGTCACAAATAGAAAAGAGTTGGATTTTCAGTTTCAGGTCCACGTCGATCGACGAGGATGTCTCGTCGATCGACGAGGAGATTGAAGAAGGAGCGATCGACGAAGGAAGAAAAGAGAAGATCGACGGAGGCAGCAACCACGTCGATCGACGACATTCCATGTCGATCGACGAGGGCACTTCACCAGCGTCGATCGACGCCAATCTTACACGATCGATGCGAGTTTGGGATTCCTAGTTTGCATCTGTTTTGAAGATAAAGACATATCTACACCTAGATATTGTATGATATATTCTCCACTATTATATAAAGCCATGTAAATTCGTTTTTTTAGGAGAGAAGACATTAGACGAGTTACAAGATTTTATTATTGAAGATTGATTAGAGATTCCCAAGGTTTTTTGAAGTTTATGTTTGAAGACAGAGTTCTGTGGAATTATTTTCGGATTCCAATTTTTATGCAATTCAGGTTTTATTCTTCCATGATGAATATTATTCTGAATATGTGTAACTAATCTCTTCCTCAGATTCTAGAGTTCGAATTATCATTATGTGCATGTCTGATTAATTGAATTATTTTCCCTTTCCCTTCGTAGTTTGTGAAATCTAAGTTTACTCCATAATCTTGAGTTTGTTAGCCACATCTTAGGATTAACTAGTTGATTACTTGAGACGTAAATGTAATAGTTTTCAATCAAAAGAGATTTTCACAATATAATCTGATTTCTTTTTGTAACTGAAGGAGATTGATTGTAGGGATAAATCTGTAGATATTTGGAGTTAATTAATTTATCTTGAGACCGAGCGGAGATAGGTAATTGATTAATCTACTTTACGAATTGTCCAACAAAGAAGTTCGTAATACTTTTCTGATGTTTCACTATGAAGAGGAATTAAAATTGGGAAATAATCAATTTATTCATTCATGTCATACTTGATAAGGAGATATCCCTAGAATCTGTATTTCTCATAACCGTTTTCAACCAAAGTATTTTAAATTACTGTTTACTTTTTATTCGCAAGGATTAAGATTTGCAAAACCACCAAAACCCAAAACTTTGATTTTCCTAACCAGTATTTTAAGAATACCTGATTTAGTATGTAGGATTTTTCGTCGTTTCATTCCCTGTGGGATCGATAATTTTCATTTGCTGAGATATTATTAGCTTTGCTAAGTCGCTGTTAAATAATTTAGCG
Source organism: Plectranthus barbatus (assembly GCA_026898455.1). Lineage (NCBI taxonomy): Eukaryota > Viridiplantae > Streptophyta > Magnoliopsida > Lamiales > Lamiaceae > Plectranthus > Plectranthus barbatus. The sequence continues at coordinate 319,372 of JAPKLW010000547.1, read as the reverse complement.
ATCAAATCTCCACTTCGATCCTCCGTCAATCATTGTCTGGACATTGCGTCGGCAAATGCATTTTCAATGTCGATCGACGTGGAGCACTTATGTCAATCCATCCTCATTCTCTTCGAACAATCTTCATCTCTCAGTGTCGACCGACACAGGTCCGCATCGGTCAAAACCGAAGCTTACCCCCGTGTGTGTTCCCTTACTTAGCCAAAATCGCCAAAAACCTGAATAATACACCACCACGAACTTAATAGTGCGAAAACCCTTTCATGCTTGATAAAACAAGTAAAATGCTCTAAAAACAGCCAAAACAATCTAAGAATTCATTGATAAGTTAGTGAAAATACGAACTTATCAACTCCCCCTAACTTAAACTATTGATCATCCTCGATCAAATCACAACAAGAATTCAGATCTTTTGCTAATACAAGTGTGCAATGCCTCACAAGCTACTTTACTCTCCAAGTATCACTCATCCACATAAATCACACAATCTAAACATAATTCAAATTATCAGATCATCAAAGAGGAACCTCACAGGGCAGTGTTTGTACTCATCGCTCAAACGTTTATGAGTTTGTGTTTCTCTCACTCAAGGTTATAGCTCTCATAAGTTTGACAAGTCTCTCATCTCTCCACTCCTTGTTAATGTAGTTTTTCAAGGTATCAAATAGGTCTTTATTTGGTTAATTTGGCTTACCTTAAAGGTGGGATATTTTTGGCTAAGTGACTTAAAATATGTCAATGTGACCTCAACACCACTCATACCACAACCACATTCAACTCTCATCCTTCTCTCTTGTTTTCTCTAGGGTCCCTTCTCATTCATTTTCTTCCATCATCATTAATTTTCATGAACTTACAAAATTCTTTTCTTTTGTACACTCATGTTCACTCTTTTCGACTTTTACTTGTGGGCAACCTAATTCATTTTTTTCACTTGGAGACTTAATTTTTTTAGTTCCCATCAAATTTACATCAACATCCCAACAATCCACACTTTCCAACCATCTATTTCTCTCGTTTATCAACCATTCTAATCAAAGAAAATTTATTCAAGACTCAAATGGGCTACGAGTGGAAATTATCAAGGGTTAGTGTATGGGGAATGGGCTATGAAAGAACATGCCTAAAATCATTTTCACCCTATTACTATACTTTATGCAACCTTGAGAGAGAAACTTGTCAAATTCTAGAAGGTTATTGCTAAAAACCTTGTCCCACATCAAACGAAAAAGAAGGCTCAAATTCTCACACAGGGTTTAAATTTTTGTTACTCTTCAACAATCATCCAATTCGAACAGTCTATCATGCACAATTCATACTTCAAAGATCAACTCGTCAAGCAAGTAGCTCCTATCATTGGCTACTCTATCACACAAATTTTCATTCCATGCCCACAAACTATCAATCATAAAACAACTATTTTCATTGAGAAGGAGGACGAGTCAAATTTTCAAAACCAATATCAACAAATAGTTCTGACTGTCCTCGGTTCGGAGCTCCTAACAAAAAAACTAACATGCTACCTAATGACTACATGCAACAATTGTGACACAACTACTACCTACGTTGCATCAAACAAAAAACCAATAAATAAATAAAGCAATAAAAATGTTTCCCTTTTTATGTCCTCATCCCCCCAAACTTATTTTACTCAAAGGAGTGGAAAAGTTTGAAAGTCAAACTGAAAAAGAGAAATGGTACCTCAAGATTGGTCGGATAGGCCAATATCACCATCCAATCTCCTTCGTCTCCGGCTCTGATAGGTGGTCATGGGCTTGATGAAGTGATAGATCTCGTCCATTTGAGCGGTCAAGTGCTGCAGCTACGCATCAACTGACTCCCGGTGAGCTGTATTGACTGCACGCTCCTCCTCAAACGATGTGCAGATACCGTGAAGGGATGTTTGCATCTCCTCGAAAGATGTGCATTGCTGCTCCATGAACATGGATTGCTGCTCCATGAATACCCGTTGCTGCTCCTGGAAGGCTCGGTGTTGCTCGGCCATCTGTTGTTGCTGCTGCATGTAAGCCACAAACTAGGTCTAGTAAGGCTGAGTAGAGCTGAACCTCTCTCCCGCAAAGAAGGTCGTCCCCTGATCCTCGGTGGCATCTCGGATCGCATCATTGGCCTGTTGTCGGAGCTGTTGCTAGCGCTGCTCCTCCCTCTCCTGCTCGGGAGTCACAATGCACTAATCGGGCCGTGTCCGTGGTCAATGAAGGAGGCGAAAAGTAGGCTCGCCTGCTCCCCGCTAGCCTAGAGTAAACTGCATATGAGCATCAGTTCTCATAATCCAATTATCACGGAACTCAAGGCCCGTGATGTGTGTCAACTCTGGATGCGGAAGAGGGAAGAAGTCGCCGTTGGAGAACCTCCAAAACCAACCGCCTTGCGTCCGGCGGGCAATCACCCACATTTGTAGAAGCAGCAAAACGTCGAGGCCGGTGGGTGATCACTGTAAAATCTATAGACAAATTATAGCAACAGTGGCAAATAAATTTATAAAGAACCCTAAGGTTATCGAATCCAGGGGAATTGTATAACGAAATTATCCTATGTACTAACTATGATCCTAAGATTCATTGTTTGAGGAAACAGAAAATCAGGGTTTTGATTTGGAAAATAAAGATGACAATACTGAAAATTAAAGAGGTTTTGAAATCAAATTTAAAGGAACACAGATTCTAGGGAAGAAATATTATTATGGATAACATATAAGAACCAATTAATTTAACAGGTGGAATACTGCAATAATGATATATTTCCTGGGACGGGCAAATATAACCTAGATTACTAATTAGTGACTATCTCCTTTCGGTCTCAAGAACACCAAATTAGTCAATCTGATAAGCAAATCAGTTCAATTCCAATAGTCTAATACATCTCATTGGACAGTATAGAGTATATCATGCATTCCTAATCTCACTATCAATATTCACCTTTCGGTCCTTCTATCAATAGCTAGACATCTAAATTAATTGTCACCTTTCGGTCATTGAATTAATCTAGAATTATAAAATAAACACAGGAATCATGAATCTAATTAATTAATCCTAAACATGCATCCATAATAATATCAAACCCTAGAACCCGCTTGGGTTTCTAGCCACTCATCGCAGATAGGAATAAAAAATAAAACATATTAAATTGCATAAAAGTAAAGAACTTACTAGAAAATAAAAGGGTTTCGTGTTTCTCAACTCTAAAAACTCAATTGCAGAATGAAAATATGATGATGGATCTGAAAAATATGAAAGGGTTTGAAAAATATGAAAGGGTTCCACCAAAAAGTTGAATTTAGTAGGATATTTATAGAGGTGGATGTTTATCCTATCAAATCTAGGGCTGAAGATATGATATAATTCGAGTTTCATCAAGTTTTCACGCCAGCAGATTTGCGTCAATCAATATGGCCTCCACGTCGATTGATGTGAAATTTCCACGTCAATCGATGTGGATTCCACGTTGATTGATGTGGTCCTGTCTCGCCCGTTCTGCGCGGTCTCACGGTTTTGGTCATAGCATCTTCTTCCGAACTCCGATTGACCCGATTCCAGTTGCGTTGGAAAGCTAACTTGAAGATCTATCCATGCCATGCGCCAATAGCCCGAATTCCTCAAGTGGAAGAATTTTTTGCTGCTAGTCTTGCACATCACTGCTTTCGGAACGATTTTCCGGTGAATTTGGCCTAAAACCTGTAGAAACATATAAAAGCTCGCATAATACTACCCAATATCGACTCATGTATAAAACATATATATAAACTCAATTAAACTACATAGAATAGTAGAAAATAATATAGATAAGTGAGTAAAATAATGATCTTATCAAACCCCCCAAACTTGAACATTTGATTGTCCTCAATCAATATGCAAGAAAGAAATCAAAAGATCATGCGATTAATGTGCAATGCCTCACTAGATTCATCACAATAAAGGGTCAAAAATCCACTACACACAAGCAATTTGAAAGACACAGAAAATTCATCAACTGTGGAAGAACTCACGAGAAGTTTATCGCTCGACTCTCAAGTGTTTAAGGTTTAAATGAAAGCACTCAGCAACATGTATGAAGAAATTTCTACCATAGGCTTGCAAATTTTCTAATATCTCCACTGCTAAAATGCGCACACAAGTCTAGAATCAAAAAGGACTTTCAATAGGATGTAACGTAGGCATTTTGTGAAGGGTAGGGAAATATGGCCAAGTGACTAAATGAATTGAGTTCGCGACTCTCAACCAATACAACCACCATCTCTTCATCGTCCAACCTTCTCCTTATATTTTCAACAAACTCATATTTTTTCTCTAGCTCATTTTGAATCTCTTATGCTCCTTTTGATAATTTTGTATTGTTTTCTTTTCAAAGAGCTTATGAGAATTCTAATTATTTCTTTGAGCTTCTTTTTCACACATCTTTTCACCTCTAATTTATATTTTCTTATCTCCATCTCACAATCATTCCACCCATATAACACAACTCAAGACATATGTTCGGCCTAAGCAAGCCACACACAAACAACCACACCCAAGATGCAGGTATAAGAGTACATGAAAGACTTGCCACCATAGCAAGTCAAAGTGTGGTCAACTTATGTATGCCCATTAGCCTTCCATTAGGTTTAAGATCATAGCAAGTATCTAGAGATCTGGCTCATTCATATGTCAATTAGAATGACATATCTCACTGTTGATCCCATACATAAATATGTACCGACACATCAAGTAGCTAGGATAAGCTCACTTATAAACTGATGTGCCGCAGCCTAAACCGACAGCCTATCCAGGGACTGTCTCAGCCGTGATACTGTTTATATCTCACTAGGTCAATTGATTTATATGATCCTCTGTGATCTCCTACACACCATATGATCATCCCGATAGGCGAGATAATAGGATATTATAGTTCGTATCGTATGTTTGTTATATCAGATAGCGACTATGTTGATGTAACACATTTATAAAGACCAGTGTATCAAAAGAACACACTTAATCATAAATGCTTTTAGTATACTCCTTGGCCCTTTTTTCACTTTTTGGCATGATTGTATCTCCCAGTGTAGCATCCACCAGTTCAACAGTCCTTTCGTTCAGCCTCTCGTAGAAAGTCTCAACCTGTTCTCCCAATGACAATCCATGACCAGGATAAGATCTCAGCAGCTCCTTATAGTGCTCCTACATCTCGTAGAAGCTCTCGTCTGGTCGTTGGGTGAACCATGTGAAGTCCTTCCTCCTCTGTCTAATGACGCTAGGGGGGAAGAAGTTCTCCAGGAATTCGTTCCTTAGTTCTGCCCATGTGCTGATGCTGCTCTTGTCTAGTGCAAAAAACAAAAATTGTGCTTTATCATGCAGAGAGGATGCGAACACACGCATTCGGATTGCGCTCTAGCTGACTCTGCTAATCTTGACAGTGTTGCAGAGTAGTATGAATTTGTCAAGGTGAGCATATGGATCCTCAGTAACTCTTCCACCGAATTGGTTTTGTTGCACCATCTGCACCAATCCGAACTTCAGCTTGAAGTTATTGACGTTGATGCCAATCTTCAAGTCTGTCTCCTGAAATTGAGGACGGTACCTCTTCTGAATGGTATCCTCATCATCAGCAGGTTACTCTAGCGGTTCCTCTTCTTCTTCAGGATCATCCTCAAAGAGTCAGTTGCGGCGAAGATGCCGGTTGTTTGGGTTGTTTCTCTCGAGGTTCAACTGCTGCAGTTGTGCCCTCATAGTTTGAACTTCTCGAACAAGTTTAGCTTGTTCCTCCGGAGTTAATTGCGGTAGGGGCGGTTGTTCCACCGGTGGTGGCACGTTTTGAGCCATGAGTTGATTGCTTGAGCTTCCTGAGTCGTGATTTTTTCTTCGGTTGTTCCTTCGGCTAGTGGCTTTGATTTCATGATCATATTGCACTAGCATCTTACCACTTGCTCCTATAGTTATACACTACTTACACAGCAAAAGCGGTAATGAACTAAAACTGCCAATAAAAATAACAAAACTAAACTAAACTAAAATAAGGAAAAATTGATGCCAACCTTCGACTTTGATCAATGTGGGTTCAAGTCGACCGACGCGAATTAAGACGTGTACTTATTTTGATCGATGCCAAGAACTAATAAGCAAAAATACGAAAATCAATTAAAGTGCTAAAATTTAAAGCCTAATTTAACCATCCAATCACAGAATTAATAGTAAGGTAATTCTATTCACTCCCCGACAACGGCGCAAAAATTTGATCACTAATTATTTTAACTAGCAATTTAGCTAATGATAATAATATAACGGCAAATAAAATTATCGAACTCAGAGGAGTGAAGTATCGAAAACCCTATGAATTAAAACACAGTTTCTTGGAACATTGGTTAGGGAATATTAATAGTAAAATTTTGGGCATTCAATAATAAAATTGACTTAAAATTAAAACTTGAATTTAGAAAAGGGTTTTGAGATTCAAATATGAGTAACGCAGATCCTAGGATTTTCTACCTATTATGCCTTACATGAAACGATGAATTGAATAATTACCAATTTAATTCCTATCGTAGTGGAACGTTAGAAAAATCATTAAGAAGTTTTATTTTAGACAATTCCTAAAGCAGATTAATTAATTTTCTCTATTATTTAGATCTCGAGAAAATCCAGTTAACTCCTTAAACCTACGGATTTATTCCTACACCTATTTCATTCTTTTCAGACAATAAACTAAATTGTATTATGAAAATCTTTTTCCATTGAAAACTATTACCTTTTGAGTATTTAATTCTCAACTAATTAATCCTACGTTGTGGCCAGCAATTTAAGATTATAAATTAAACTCTAGATTTCATAAACTACGAACAGAAATGCAATTTGATTCAATTAATCATACATGCAGGAATAATAATTCAAAACCCTAGAATCTATGGAGAATTTAATTGCACATGATAACGACAGATAATATTAAGGAATAATAAAACCTAAAATTCATATGCATCGTAAAAACTCGACTGTCGAAATTGTATGCTGGAACCTCTACACAAGAATACCACAGAAACTCCAAAGATTCGATTGCTGCTGTTGAATAATTCTCTAATAAAAAAACGTGTCTAAAATTTTCAACCTAAAGGGCTATTTATAATAATGGTGGATGTATCTTATTAGGCCTAGGGTATTGGATACAAATATATCTCAAGTATCAATTAAAATTCACTAAGATGCGGTCGACGTCGATCGATGTGTGGCCACGTCAATCGATGTGGAAATGCACTTCGATCTCCTGTTCGATCCTCCGTCGATCATTGTCTGGACATTAGCATCGACAGACGCAATTTTGGCATCGAGCGACGTGGAGCACTTACGTCAATCCGTCCTCATTCTCTTCGATCAATCTTCGTCTCTCGGTGTCGACCGACACAGGTCCACGTCAGTCGAAACCAAAGCTTCCACCTATGTGTCTTCCCTTACTTAGCAAAAATTGACCTAAAACCTGCAAAATACGCTACCACGAACATAATACGTGCGAAAACCCTTTCATGCATGATGAAACAAGTAAAATGCTTTGCAAACAACCAAAACAATCTAAGAATCCATTGATAAGTTAGTGAAAGTACGAACTTATCAGTCACTGTACACTTTACCTCTAGAACAAGCTTTAGGTTCTGTCTCAAAACTGTAGAGGAATGTCATGGACTTAGAAATGATCTTAGGTCATCGTTTTATGAGCCTTATTAAAACCCAAACACTAACCCATTACATTATCCTTTGCTAAACCCGTTGAGTCTATAATTCTTTTCTTTCTGAACCGGATGATAGGAGGTGTGGATGGAGTTATATGGGTATCTGTTGATTGTAGGTGTTTATATGAAGTAGTTTTATGATATTACAAAGTCCAAAGCCTTGTATTGGACAATATAGTCATATTAATATATATATATATATATATATATATATATATATATATATATATATAAAAGGATACCAATGAGTAGCCTAATAAAGTGCACAATGTGTGCATAGTGTTATAGTTGAGTCTTATTACTGTAATATACATATACATAAAAAAAAAGGGGAGAGTTATTAGATTATTTAAGTAAGTAATCCAATAAATAAATGTGGTATATGATGAGAAGTTAGTTCGTGTGAATGAAGTCACAGGGATAAATTGTTCAGTCACTTAGTCAAATATTCCATACCTTTCACCAATGTGCCTACATTAGAATCTAAAATAAAGACCTTTTTTATCTTTGTTCTAAAATTCCCAAAGTTAGTGGAGAGTTTAGACAATAAGCAAGCCTATGGTAGGGAAGTTGTATAATTGACATTTCGAGAGTATACACTAGCCTATCTTGCAATTTGAGTGACATTTGATAATGGGTTTTGTATACTGAAAGCATTTATTATAATGAGTATACGACGGTTTATTTCTCCTATCTGTTAAACAATCTTACATGTATGTAACAATTATATCCTCTTATCTCACCGATAGGGACGATCATACGGTGTGTTGTAGATCGCAGAAGACAGTATGATCACTTGACCTAGTGAGACATAAACCTAATCACAGCCGAGACAGCGTACGAGGATACGTTTGCCCGAATGACTGCGGCATTGTCGGAATAAGTAGACTTTCTTGGTTACTTGACATGCTGGTACGCAGGGGTGGCGTATTGATGGACCGCAGTGAGATGTATTCGTCTGTCTGACATCAACAAATACAAGATCTCGATATTGATTGAGTCCAAACCCTAACGAAGGTTCAGGGATTTGCACGGGTTGACTGTTGCTTTGACTTGCCATGGTGGAGAGCCTGAGTAACGTGCTCGTATATCCGCATCTTGGGTAGCAGCAGTTCGTGTAGTACCACCTGAGACTGGGTTTAGGTAACCATATCCGAGTAATAGGATGGGGACATTCCCTGAGGAGCTCAATAACATTCATCGTGCCAAAGTCCTGCAGGTTGATTAAGTTCAGGCACGAGTGATAAGGATTGAGTGGTACTACTCAGGAATAACAAGATATTAATTAATTGTAGTTACAGCTTGTCAGAGGCTCCGATTAATTAATGAATGTCCGGTAACCTTAAATATGGGGATTCTCAATTAATGCAGTTCGTTCTCAAAACGTGGTAATAAAGGGGTAGGTCAGTATTAATTCTGTGGTGAAAAAGAATTAATATTAATTAATTAATCATGTCATGGGTTGTGGACATGGGAATTAATTAATTAATTATAGGCCCACTATATTATTTGCATTAGGTCCCAGGACTGGCCCAATTAAATATGCTGAAAAAAAGGCCCAGTAGCCAATTAGGGATAAAACCCTGGGTCTATAAATAGACCACTCTCTCTTGGAAACCCTAGCAACTTGTGTGATCATTCTGTTGGGATTATATACTGAAAGCATATATGATTAAGTGTTTTGTACACTGGTCTTCATATATGTGTTTCCACAACAATGCTCGCTATCTGATGAAACAAACATACAACGGACCATAATATCCTATTATCTCGCCTATAGGGATGATCATATGGTGTGTAGGAGATCACAGAGGATCATATGAATCGTTTGACCTAGTGAGATATAAACAGTATCACAGCTGAGACAGTCCTTGGATAGGCTGTCGGTCTAAGCTGCGGCACATCGGTTCATAAGTGGGCTTATCCTAGCTACTTGATGTGTCTGTACATGGTGATGTATTAATGGGATCAACAATGGGATGTGCCATTCTCATTGACATATGAATGAGCCAGATCCCTAACATACTTCCTATGATCTTAAACCTAACTGAAGGATAAGGGGCACACACAGATTGACCACAGTTTGATTTACCATGGTGGCGAGTCTTACATGTACTCTTATACCCGTATTTCGGGTGTTGGAAATTTGTGTGTGGCCTGCTTAGTCTGGACGTTTAGGTAAGCATATCCGTTTCAGGATGGTGACATTCCCTGAGGAGCTTACAAGGTTCATTATGCTAAACCGTACAGGTTGAATTATTTAATTCAGGCATAAGTGAAAAGGAGTGACTGGTATTACTCAGGAAATAAGAGATTAATTAACTGTGGCTGATTGTCATAAGTCAAATTAATTAATTAATGTCTAAAACCTTAAATATGTGGATCATGTTAGTTTGGTGCTACCCGTTCCTAATAACGTGGTAATAAAGGGGCGAGTCAGCATTGTTACCGTGGTGAAGGTTAAAACAATGTTTTATTAATTAATTATGTTCTGGGTTGAACAAGGAAGGATTAATTAATAAAGAGGGCCCACTATATTATTTGCATCTGGTCCCTGGTCTGGCCCATGAACTGCTCACAGCCCATTAGGGTTAGGGTTTCTCAAAACCCTAACACTATATAAAGGCCTTCTCTCTATCAGATCAACAAGGGGTTTTCAGTATATTGAAATTGAGAGAGAGTGGTGGCGGCAATCTGAGGGAGGAACTTGATCGATTTCTCCGGATCTCGGATTCAACTTGGTAGATAATCCTCACCAGATTTCCAAGGAGCAAGGGAACAGATCAGAAGATCAGATCTGTAGGAACAACTGTTCATCGTCGGCGTTCAGATTAAGATCCAGATCTATTTCATCGTTATTGGCTCCGATCTAGATCTGTAGATTAAACGGTGAAATCAGGTATTCTCTAAATCCATCCTCTGCAATTAATATTGTGGGAGCATGCATAGGATCGCATGATTTATTTAATCGAAATTTGTTCCTGGTATCTTAAGAACGATCTTTGGCAAGTATTTAATTAATGGCAACTCGTGTTGTCCATCGTAGACTCAAACCCAACAATTGGTGTCAGAGTCAGGTTTATGTTCTTAGGCTCTATCTTGGATAAATTGAAATTAAATGAATATGTATGTTCATGGATGGAATTTAATTGTCGTGGATGTTTTTGTTCTCGTGGCCTTCACGTTTTTGGATCTATTTTTCACCACGAGAAAATCCGTGGTTAGATTTAATAGGGAAAATCATGTAATAGATTTAGATCTATTTTTTGTATTTTCTATTTTTTAAATCTTTAAAATTGAGATCCGGAAGAAGAACGAAGAACAAAGAACAGAGAAGCGACATGGATTAGGGTTCAGCCACCCACCAAATCTCGCCGGCGGTGGCGGCGGCGGGCGGGCGGCAGCGCGGTGATGGGTGGCGGTGGCAGGGGATCTTTCCTGTAGCTGGGCCGCGCCTGTTTAGGCTGCTGCGTGCGTTTCCGACGGAGCTCCAAGGTCCGGTAGGTGCAGGCGACTAGGGTTCCGCCACGGGGAGCAGTTACAGGCCATCGGCGGCTCGCGGGCTCGCCCGTAGCGCGCGCACGTACACGGTCTGTTCTGCCTCTTTCTGGTTCAACCTATTTTTTCTCCGGTGTGCGAGAAGGTTGGTGGTGGAGCTGCGCGCGGTTGCGAACGACGATTGGTGGTGGCGTTTCTGCGAGGTGGCGGAGCAGCAAGGCTGCGCGCTGGTTGTGCACATCGGCAATGCAGCAGGGCCGTGCGCAGTCGTACGTGGCGGCATGAAGCAGCAGCGAGCACGAGCTTGCGTATCAGATGCGGCTGCGGCAACTCCACGGCGCGGCAGGTTTGCTGGCGACGAGGGCTGAACAGGGTGATGGCTGGTGCGAACTTCGGCCGCGGGTGGCGGCCAGAAAGGCGGCGCCAGCGGGGCCGCTGGGTGTTGGCGGCTTGTGCAAGTGAAATTAGGGTTTCCAAACCCTAGGGTTTGCAGCCCTGGCCGTGGCTCGGGCCCGTTGGCCCGGAGGCAGCCCGCAAGTCTGAAAATTAGGGTTTGGCTGCTGTTTGGGCCAGAAACCCTAATTTGAAGCCCAAATGTTGTTAAAGCAGTTCAAATCAGATTTCAAGTCAAACGAAGACCCAGTTTGAAGATCTGTATTGCAATTAAATCTTGTAATAGTTAGATTTAATTATTTTCAGTTGTAATCGCATCTGAGGGGCCACGAGAATTTATTTGTTTATTTATTTATTCTCGTATTGATGTGATTTATTATGTGCGCACTAGTAAATAATAGGAAGCATGATTATTTGCTTTAATTATTTACTGTTATAAGCATGTTGCAATTTAATTTTTGAGCATGTCTTATGTGATTTATTTTATGTTTTAAATTATGTCTATAAATTACGGAATCATATTAATTTATGATGGAATTTATGGTGTGACATAATTTATGGGAACATAAAATAATGTGTGCGCATGAAACCTTTAGAATTAAAATACTAAGCTGGATTTTGGTTCTTTTCTAACCAAAATCATTAGACCTCCACAAATACGACCTCTCATTGGAAGTGGGGCATCTCGAAGCATAAACGTCTGCTTGGGCAGCTTGCGTTAGAGGTCCCTCACCAGTTCCAATGCGATGAGGTTTCCAAATAAAACACTTATTTTAAGATGAGAAGTGGGAGCCTATGAGCAAACGTCTGTTGGGGCAGCTTGCATTGAGACAACTTTCACTAGTCTCTAAGATTAATCTAAATGGGATAACTAAGGATGTAAAGGGCATGCGGTATGGGTCGAGTACGTATGCTAAATCGCCTTTTATCATCCGGAGTTAGGATTGTGGTTACTTTGTCTTAGATGTTGCCTGGAGTATAACTCTTTTGAGATGTCCCTGCTTCGGATAGGTGAACATGGTCTTGAGATCTCCAATATTAATTTCTTTTGCTTAAGATACCTGGCATGTTAAGAAATTAAAGGATTATTTTGGTCTGGTTGAGCGTTTGCTGTAAACGTCTGCTTGGGCAGCTTGCAGTGAATTAGCTTGGGCAATTGGAGGGAACAAATTGCATTGTTTTATCTAAAGGTTCTATGCATATTTGTTTCAATTGTTCGTAGTATGTGCTTACTTTAATTCGCTTATTTGTTTTCAAATATATCTTTTATTGCATCGCTCATCAATTCAATCGTACACAATTCCTTGACTGGTCCGAATTTTCCTGGATGGAAAAGTGGCATTGTCAAGCTCTTGGATTCATTTGGACATTTGTTTGTTCTGCAAACTCCCTGTCCGAGTTCGCTGACTGATACATCTTCCGATGAGGAGCGTGCACAGTATCACATGTGGATGTGGTCGAATGGCATGGCAAGATAATATATCTTGGCTAGTATGTCAGATGCACTGGGCCCTCGTTATAGTGATGTATGGCTTGCGCGTGACATTATGCGACGTCTTGACGTAGCATATGGCGGACTCGATGGACATGCTAGATCCAGTCTTATCAAGCGTATTATAAGACAGAAAATGGGTCAGAACTGTTCAGTACGTGAACATGTGGAATCACTCATCCAATTTATAGATGAGTACACATTAATGGGTGGTCAAATTGACAATGATGTCAAACTTGACTTGATACTCAACACGTTACCGAAGTCATTTGATGACTTCAGAATTTCTGTTGAGAAAAACAAGAGTGAGTATACTGTTCACAGTCTGCTCAAGGATCTTGTATCAACAGAAGCTTCTTCAGTCTTTTCTGTGAGTCACTCTGATTTGCTTCCGAGTCGAAAGAGTGATGTCAAAGAAAGGAGGAATGAAGGAAGCAGTGGGAGTAGTCTTGCCTTATCAGTTCATTCGAGATCTCTTTCTAAAAGTTCTTCTAAATCGCGTTGTAATGACATGAAGAAGAAGAATGGTAAAGAAGAGAACAAAGGAAAGAAAGATAACAAGAAGGACAAATGTTTCAAGTGTGGCAAGAAGGGTCACTTGAAAGTAAATTGTCCAAGTTTGGTAACTGAGGGACAAGGTACGCCATCTTTTGCATTGCTTGTTGAAACATGTTTAGTATCGGTTTTCTACCCTTTAGTGGGTAGTGGTAACTGAGGTCACTAATCGTGTTTGCTACACTTTGCAGGGAATCAAGCTTAAGGCTTGAAGATGGCGGGATTACCATCTCCAAGATTGATGCTGGAAGTTGCTACTTCAGCTGATGGAGATTTTACTTTTAGTTTATGTTAAAAAAAACTCTGTTTTAATTCAAGGTTCTAAAGAGATGTTGTTTTGGTTTTGATAAACATATCTTTCATCTATTGTAATGGATTATCAGTTATTCGATAGAGTTTGTCTATCATGAATGAATAACAGTGTTTTCTATTATAGATGATTATCTCTTCATTACTTGATTACATAAACTATCAGTGTTCTAAGGTATAATTTAAAATAATCTCTATAGAGATAGGTTACATCAGTCTAAGCTGTTTTAAGTAATTCATGGAATTATGGATCCAATCCAGGTCTTCTTAAGAATGGTACTTATGACAACTACTTAGAAGGTATAAGATGGTAATTAGGCCTTTTAATAGGTGATTGTATCTCTATAGGTTATTTCGTGTTTGCTCTGGTTTACTGGTTTGAGTCTACTTCCGCAATTGCCTTAACAGGCATTGATACTGTAATCACTTAAGATTCGGATATGTTTATCTAGTTCACTACCGTAAAAACATTATGGTTCATTTATAATGGTATATCTTAAGTGATGGGTTTTACAGTATCTAGCAGAGCAAAGGGATTGCATCCCAGTTAACTACACCTATTATCCCTCGATTGGGATAGTGTAGGTAAAACAAAATAAGATTCTTTAAAAGTTTATAAGTTATGCCAGCTTTACCAAATTTTCGTTTTTGGAAGAGCGCCAAAAGCAGATGTATGTTTGCTTAATCTAATGTCTTCTAAATCAGTTCCAATGACCCTAGCAGACCTTGACTTTGTCAAAAGGGCAATGATGGGTAATTTGGCTGTTAAGCTGTATAGGAAACTGATTGGTTGGAAGAAAGGTTTAAGCTAGTACTGCTTTGTGGGCTATTCCAGGTAAACGAAAATGATGGTTGCTTTGTGTATCCTGGATACAAGCAAGTTGTATAGGATAAAACCATGAATCCAAATATGAGATTGTTCTCTAATGTTCTAGAGAAGACAATTCAAATCCATCACGAAATACCCCGTGGCATATTGAGCATACCTTAGAAGGTATGGTACCAATTGCACGGTCACCTGTGTAAGGTGGTAAACCACAAATTATTGCAACATTAACTGACAACGTAAAATGAACATCGTTGTAGTGGGAGGTTGCCTTAACAGGCTTAATGGTACTGGTTCGTGGAAACAGTCTCTGGACTTGTTCCCAGCTTAACGAACAACATCGTACTCAACCCTTAAAGCGCAACGAAGCTGTTAAGACAAAAGATGTAGTTTAATGACATCAAGTCATGGATTCAGAAGTGAATCTGTAAAGGTTATGGTTGTGTATTAGGATCAATGATTGCCAAATATCTTACCAGCTATAAGTAACTGATTGATATACAAGGAAAGAAATGCTCGAATGGTAACCTAGTATGTTTTCGAAGGTCTAGGTTAGTGAGTAAAGTATGTTTCAAAGCAAGACTTTCTCACTGGTTGCAATTGTTAAACCCATTCAGCACATATGAACCTAAATATCTGGAAGATATATGACGTCATTCGTATTTTATAAACGGAAACCTTGATAAAAGGTGACGACATCTGTATGCAACAACCAGATAAGTTATGTGCAGTTAAAAGCATCATGTCTGGAAGCCAAGGTAGTTCTAGTATGAACTTAAAGGAGCTTCAAGGTCATGTAACAGACGTTTCGATATTGTCTATCGATAATGATAGTTTCATGTACCCGTTATGTGTCAGCGGAAGCGTGGTTTTCCTTGCACATTATTTGGGTGGTATTTTCACATTCGGAAACGGTGTGGAGATATTGTCAGGCATAAAGGATGGTTATCCGAAGAGTTTCAGAAGTAGGACTTATGAGATCTTGGAACATCTTTTGAATTGAAGTCTTGTGTGGTCACAAGAAAAAAGGATGTTCAGGTATCTCAAGTCGCTTAAATTGATTTTGTGGTGTGTCGTTCATAGCAAGAAAGATTGTTGTCTTTCTATATTGTAAATGAACGAAGTTAGATATATGTAATGCTATAAGCATGTTAAACAGATATCAGTTCAACTCTGGATAGGCACATTGGTTAGTGAATGAGCCTTGTGAGTTGAATGGCATCGGATATCCAGGAGGATCATAAGATAAGCAATCCAAGGCAGTAGAGAATACTGCCGATGGGGACACTATCCCACCAGAAGATAAGGAAACCGCAGAATCTTCAGCAGACAAGACATTGAAGGATGCAAATGCAGATCCTGCTGCTGATCTTCATCGATTAGCAGAGGAGGCTGCGAAGAAAGGAAAGATGACAGCTCAATCAGACGAGGAGCCAACTCTCAATTCTTCATCTGATAAGATAATAGTTACAGGAGATCCTGAAAGTTTCATTCCATCAGATAGCAGAAAAGATGGAGCAGGATCAAGTGGAGATCGAAGTGGTGATGACCAGAACCCGTTAGCAGATCAACCGGAGCAGACAGTTCCAGCAGATCATCCGGAGGAAACACATTTTGGTGCTCAATCTGCTTCAGCCCTCTCAAGTGATAATCCGATAGAGGAACAACCAGATACTGGGACACTCCAAAAACCACCATTCGTTGGAGGGTATGATTCTCCACCCACCGAACCTGAATCCTCCTGCATTTCTGAATCAGACTCTGATGAAGAATCAAAGGAAATATTCAATGCCAAATGCCTGAGGAAAGTATCTTCTGGATCGGATAGTCCTCTTCGAGTACCTCTCAATGGACTACCAGGACCTCGTTATCAGCTACGAAGAATTGGTCAGTGGTGTGCAAAGGTCTACCCTGAAGAATTGCCCAATTCAGATTTGGCACCTATGGCTGAGGAAATAGAACTCTTTGTTCAATCCGAAATAGAACGAGCCATTGAAGATTTATTCCACACTGAGTTGGATGAATCAACACCAGAAGGACGTTTGATAACAGAGGAATTTCGCCGTTGGAAGAAATTTGATTATATCATGTGTCAACTCTACTTCGAAGAAAGGATGTTGATCATCGCAGCAAAAGGATTAAACTTCTGGAGGTGCGAGGAACGATGGTGTTTCGACTGGATCGATCAAGTTCCAGGAATGAAATAGTTCTCGGATAAACAAGTGATGTGCAAACTTCAAGCCATCCGAGAACACCGGTCTCTCACACAGACTGCAAGCTTACCCAAGTCCACCTTTGTACCAGATGGGTATTCTGATGCCAGAATTGAATTGTCCAAACGTCAGGCAAGAGCTGCAGTAGACTACAGGAGACGCCAGTTGGAACATGAAGTTCAGCGAGCAGAGAGACTCAAGGCTCGAATAGCGGCAAAGGCCACTGAACGTGCAGCCCTCGAGATTGACTACAAAGATGTGCAGTTTGTCAAATTCCTGGAAGTTGATATTCAGAAAATTGTTAAGGATACTCAGGAAGCACAGGCTCGAATTGCTCAAGAGAATGCACAAATTCAGGAGGCTGCTCATCGGATTGTAAATGAGGAAATCTCTTATCAGGCATATGTTGATGCGGTTGTTACTCAAGTTCCGCACACACCTACTCCATCGAGCCAAGAACTCATTGCAACCACATCCTTCAATGCTACTCCAATAACCTCTCTGCAGATGCCCTTTCAATTGAATGCCAACATGGCTGGAGCCTTTACCTCTTATTTGCAAATAACCATTGATGAGAAGATGGCGGAAGCAACCACTCACTTGAGAAGAGAAATTGATGAGGTACGGGGAGATGTATCCCATGTACGATCAGAGGTAGCTGAAACCAAATTGGTCGTCTCTGAGAATAAGACAGGCCTGGAGGTCATTCAAAAGGATTTAGCCAAAGCTAAGACAACCTTAACGGAGACCATGGTGGCCTATGGTACCAACTTTTTGGCAGCAATCAAAGAGGGGGAAGAAAGAAGAAAGGTTGACCAAGAACGAAGAAGAAAGGAAGATGAGGAGCTAGCTGCAGCCAAAGAAGAGCTGAGAAGGAAAGAACAAGAACTTCAACTGCAGAAGATTGCAATGGAGCAGGAGAAGCTGGCTAAACGACTGGAGCGTGAGGCTACTGAGAGAGAAACAACAGCAAATCTTCTTGAGAATTTCATGAAGTTCACCATGGAGAGACTTGCTGATATTCAGAAGGGCAACTCATCGGTTCCAGCGGACAAGCAAGCAGACAAGCCAGCACCCGACTCATAGACGATAAGGTCCAATCTTTATCCTTATTTTTGATTTCTGGATCCAATTTGTACTTGACACTGCTATATCATCTATAAAATTGGATCAGACTTAGACAAATTCTCTTTGTCCACCTCTGATTTTTATTGGTGTGCTCTAGTTGATTTACACTCCTGGTGTATTCAACAAATTTGCATGTGGATATGGAGATTATGTTTTGGTTGATGAATGTTTGCTAATCTTATGGGCGCTAGAATTCCTAGCATATTACTTTGTGCAGCATTCATTTATACTTAATCGAGAAATATTTCCCAGCACTTGTTAAGGGGGAATTATATTGAAACCAAATTTTTTTTTGCTTGAACCTAGTTGGAAAAACTCTGTGTTAGATTGACAGGATAGCATAGTTTTGTAAAACACAGACATTCTTCCATTCATGGTCAGCAAATGACAGTAAGCTTTGATCGCACCAAAAAGGGGGAAATTGTTGGGAAATTATTCCTAAAATCTCCCTTAGGATTTATTTGTAAAAGGTTTTGTTGAATCAAACCTTAGTAGTTGGTCGATCATTTGCTGAACTCTAAATAGTCTAGCATACTCTGTAAAGTCCTGTATAGGTTTTATATTGAGTTGTAATAGACTAGTGTGCTAGAAGAATTCCTAGCAGTCACGGAGAAGATGATGTTTGCTAAAAGACATTGAACAGCAGAATGCTAAGATATTAGCATTCATCAACAACCAGCAAACTGCTAGAGAAGCGAGCTAACAAAGGATAAAAGAGTTATGTATCAACAAGAGTCTTCAGCTGCTAAACAAAGGATCCTAGCAGAGCAATATACAAGATGCTGAAGTCTCATTGCCGTTCTGACAAAAAGCTCACACAAAGGACGAGACTTTCCCGAAGTAGTTTGAAAAGTACAAGTCAAAGACAAAAGCGACTATCACAGACCAAACACTCTCGGATCAAGGAGCCGTTGAGTCTAACGGATATGGAGATTCAAAGTTTGAATCTCCGTCTATAAAAGACAAGTCCGAAAGTGAAGACAACTACTGCTTCTATCACTACCGACATTCGCAAACTACACAAGTGTGAGAATCCTTTGACAAAGCGAACAAGTGAAAAGTAGTCAGTTGAGAGCTCGTGATAAAAAGTGCATTCAAAGATTTCAACAACCTAGAGTGTCTCTTCATTGAATATCTGACACTAACCCTTGAAGATTCTTGAACTTCTGTTAAGAATCTTCAATCATTGGGATAACTTCCTTCCTAGGAAGATCCAACAGTCACTCTTGAGAAAGATTGACTCTGACGGGCTTTAGCCGCACATTTATTGAGTTCAGGGGCAAACTATAAAAGCCTCAATAGCAAAGGACAAGTTTTACGAAGGTGTGCCCTTGACTTGACCGGAGCTGTGATCAGAGAAGTGCAAAGTAACGGAGGATAGTTGTGTTGTGGCCAGTTCGAAAGTTCGCCGCCTACCGCAAGTGTTGGCGATTCCTTGTACTGTTGTATACTTTTCTAGTGAAACACTTAGCATACTGGCTAAGGAGTGGACGTAGATCTATTTCGATCGAACCACTATAAAAATCCTGTGTTCATTTACTGTTTCATTATTTACTGGTCAAGTCCATTTGAAACCTAGCAACAGAGTTGCTAGTGTATATCTGAAAACTAACTTAAATCAAAACTTGAGCTAAGAAACATTTTGTAAACAACGATAAGTGTAAGTGACGTATATCTATTCCGCTGCATTTCGTGTTAAGTTTTAATCACGACGACTCTGATATTTGAGGACCAACAACCCAAGACTCACAAGGTGGTGAAACACATAGGATGTGTGATATCACATCATTCGAGAAATCGTGACAAGAGGTGACGTGAATAAAGTAGGAGTGATTGACAGTATAGACACAGTTAATACTTAAATAAAGCAATGGTATTATGCTTTAAGTATAAGTGGGAGATTGTTGGGATTGTATACTGAAAGCATATATGATTAAGTGTTTTGTACACTGGTCTTCATATATGTTGCTACAACAATGCTCGCTGTCTGATTAAACAAACATACAACGAACCATAATATCCAATTATCTCCCCTATAGGGATGACCATATGGTGTGTAGGAGATCACAGAGGATCATATGAGTAGTTTGACCTAGCGAGATATAAACAGTATCACAGCTGAGACAGTCCCTGGATAGGCTGTCCGTCTAAGCTGCGACACATCGGTTCATAAGTGGGCTTATCCTAGGTACTTGATGTGTCGGTACATGGTTATGTATTGATGGGATCAGCAGTGGGATGTGCCATTCTCATTGACATATGAATGAGCCAGATCCCTAACATACTTCCTATGATCTTAAACCTTACTAAAGGATAAGGGGCACACACAGATTGACCGCACTTTGATTTACCATGGTGGCGAGTCTTACATGTACTCTTATACCCGTATTTGGGGTGTTAGCAATTTGTGTGTGGCCTGCTTAGTCTTGACGTTTAGGTAATCATATCCGTTTCAGGATGGTGACATTCCCTGAGGAGCTCACAAGGTTCATTATGCTAAACCCTGCAGGTTGAATTACTTAATTCAGGCATAAGTGAAAAGGAGTGAGTGGTATTACTCAGGAAATAAGAGATTAATTAATTGTGTCTGATTGTCATAAGCCAAATTAATTAATGAATGTCTAAAACCTTAAATATGTGGATCATGTTAGTTTGGTGCAACCCGTTCCTAATAACGTGGTAATAAAGGGGCGAGTCAGCATTGTTACCGTGGTGAAGGTTAAAACAATGTTTTATTAATTAATTATGTTCTGGGTTGAACAAGGAAGCATTAATTAATAAAGAGGGCCCACTTTATTATTTGCATCTGGTCCCTGGTCTGGCCCATGAACTGCTCACAGCCTATTGGGTTAGGGTTTCTCAAAACCCTAACACCATGTAAAGGCCTTCTCTCTATCAGATCAACTAGGGGTTCTCAGTATATTAAAATTGAGAGAGAATGGCGGCGCCAATCTGAGGGAGGAACTTGATCGATTTCTCCGGATCTCGGATTCAACTTGGTAGATAATCCTCACCAGATTTCTAAGGAGCAAGGGAACAGATCAGATCTGTAGGAACAACTGTTCATCGCCGGCGTTCAGATTCTGATCCAGATCTATTTATTATTGGCTCCGATCTAGATCTGTAGATCAAACGGTGAAATCAGGTATTCTCTAAATCCATCCTCTGCAATTAATATTGTAGGAGCATGCATAGGATCGCATGATTTATTTAATCGAAATTTGTTCCTGGTATCCTAAGAACGATCCTTGGCAAGTATTTAATTAATGGCAACTCGTGTTGTCCATCGTAGACTCAAAACCTACATTAGGGTTAGGGTTTCTTAAAACTCTAACACTATATAAAGGCCTTCTCTCTATCAGATCATTAAGAATTAGGGTTTTCAGTATAGTGAGAGAGAACGGCGGCGGCTGATCTGTGGGAGGAACTGATCTATTTCTCCAGATCTCAGATCCAACTTGGTAGATAATCCTCACCAGATTTCCAAGGAGCAAGGGAACAGATCAGAAGATCAGATCTGTAGGAACAACTGTTCATCGCTGGTGTTCAGATTCAGATCCAGATCTATATTATCGTTATTGGCTCCGATCTAGATCTGTAGATCAAACGGTAAAATCAGGTATTCTCTAAATCCATCCTCTGCAATTAATTTTGTATGAGCATGCATAGGTAGGGGTGTAAATGAACCAAACTGTTCGTGAGCTACTCGGATCTCGACTTGATAAAAACTCGTTCGAATTCGTTTAATAAAGCTCGTTTATTAAATGAACCAAACTTGAGCATCATAGTATTCGACTCGTGAGCTCGTGAGCAGGCTCGTTAGCTAAAATTAGTAAGAAATATAAAATAATTACTTTTATAAAATTAGTATTTTTATGATTTAAGAGTAACAATAATGATAAATCTATCTAATAATGAATAGAATTTAGAATTTGAGTATGAATATGATGTTTTTTTTTGAATAAATAACTTTTTCTTCAAAATAATAATGAAAATCTTAAATATATTCTAAATTTAGAAAGTTCGTTTAGGCTCGATAAAAGCTCGATAACGTTCGTGAACATCAAAGTATTCGATAAAAAAGCTCGAAGCTCGACTCGAAACTAAACGAGTCAAACTTGAGCACGACACTACTCGGATCAGACTCTACGGATTTAAAGTAATCTCTCCATCCACAATTCTAAGAATTAAATTCATAAGAGCATGCTAGGTTTTATTGTGAATTTAATTGTGTGCAATATCCATAAATCGGTCCGGTTCAATTGGATTTTTTTATTCGGTTCACTGGAAATCCCTGTAATTGGTATCAAAGCCAGGTTCTTGATTTATAGCTCTATTGTGCGCAATTAAATTCAATATGCATGTATGAATTTATTTTGTTTTGTGGATGGTTTTTGTTCCTCGTGGCAACCCGTGTAATTCAGCCCGCGGCGGTTTATCCGTGTAGGGCTGAATTAATTTTGTAAAATCACGAGAAAATTTGTGATTAGTATAGATTTGAAAAATGGTAATAGAATAGATTATTCTGTAATTTTTGTATTTTTCAAATCTGTAATTGGACGGGTCGAGGACGAAGAAGGAAGACAAACACGACGACGGTGGCGAGCGCGGCGACGCGGGAGGCCAGCATCGGCGGCGGCGCGAGCTGACACCGGCGACGGCGCGGGCGGCGTGCCCGCGCGTTCGGCGGCGGGCGGCGGGGCGGCGGCGACGGTGGCAGTGGCTGTCGTCAGCGGCTGTTGTCCCTGCGGCGGTGGCTCGTGTTTTGGTGGTTTGTGCAATCCTGTGTAAACCCTAGGGTTTGCATTAGGGTTAGGGCAAATCATCAGATCACAAAGGCCTAAATCCCAAAAGATTTTGAGGTCCTAGAAGATTTGAAAAGATTTGGATTTATCCAAATAGATTCAAAATTCAAATTGTAATAGATAGGATTTGTTTTTCCTATTTTGTGGGGCCCCGAGGAATTATTGTTTGCCTTAATTGTCCTCGTATGATATGTGATTTATTATGTGCGCAATTAAGCATGTGTAGATAATAGGAAAAACATGATTTATCGCTTTTATTATTTACAGCTTTCCAAGCATGCTTATGTGATTAATTTCTTTTGTTTGATTATATTTTGGGAATTTTTGGGCTTGTTTAATTACAAGCAAAAATTTGGAAAATATAATAACAAAGAAATTATATGTGTGTATATAAGAAACCTTTTAAAAGAAAAATACTAAGCTGATTTTTTAATTAAAATCAATAGACCTCCACAAAGCGGTCCTAGGCTGTAAGTGTATCTCTCGTTCTAGTAAACGTCTACGAGTGTAGCTTGCTAGTTCCTAGAGGTGCATGCGTACGGTTGTTGGGATTTCTAGACATACAATTTAAATCATGTGAATAGTGGGAGGGTTTTGCGTAAACGTCTACGAGTGTAGCTTGCGTATTTCTCTTTCATAAGTATTCTAGGATTAATTTAAATAATAGATAACAAAAGCTTTGAGGGATGTGCGGTATGGTTACGTACCATGCTAAACTATCTCTTTTGGCCGGAGTTAAATTTGTGGTTAATGGCTTAGAAGCATCTTAGAATATAATGCAAGAATTGCATCCCTGTTCTTGAGAGATGGCTTGGCCTAAGGTTTTCACTAATTATTAATTTCTAGTGTCAAAAGCTTCCTGACATGGTAGTGAAATTAAATGGATTGGGGCTTAAAACCCGAAGTTCTGGTTGAGGGTGACATCGTAAACGTCTACGAGTGTAGCTTGCGGTGGGAACTCTTGGGCAATTAGTGGAAAACATTTGTATTTGATTTATTAAAAGGTTTTCAATGCATTTGTTTTCGAAGGTCTACTTGTATGTTCTTATTTAAGATTCTTTATTATTTCAGATATGTCTATGTCTACTGTCGATCATTTACTTGCTCTCAATCCTCTAACTAGTCCAAACTTCCATGAATGGAGATACTACATTGAGTATATTCTCCTGACTAAGCAACACATGTTTGTTCTTACTATGATGCCACTTGCCCCACGTTACCATAAAGAACAAAGAAGACAGAAGAACGATAATTAAAGAACAAAGAAGACGACATGAACTAGGGTTCAGCCCTTCACCACCAAATCTCGCCGGCGGCTGCGGCGGCGACCACGACGCCGGAGGGTGGCGGCGGCGCGGCGGAACCCTAGTTCCCCGCGTGGCTGGGTCGCGCAAAGATTGGTTGCTGCGTGTGTTTTCCGGTGAGGTGAGCAGTCCTACAGCTGCAGCACTCGGCGTGTGGCTGCTGCTATGCTCCGGGAAGTGAAGCGAGTGGCCGGCGAGGAACGGCGGTGAAGAGGGAGGCGCGCACGGCAGGCGGTCATGTGCAGACATCTCTGCGCATGCTCGTCATTCTCAACCTTGCGCGAGCTCTGTTCTCGCAGTATCCAGTTCGATGGCGTCGGTCGCAGGCTAGGGCTTCGGCGGAAGGAGCGCGCGGCGAAGGAGGCGGAGCAGCTGGGGCCGTGCGCGACTGTGCACGGTCATGATGGAGCAGCACAGCTCTGCTGTGACTTTGCCACTATTCTGCAACCTCAACGACTCGCCGGCGGGCTGCACCGGCGTCGCGACGTGGCTGGGCTGCGGGCGCGACCGGCAACGATGGTTGGGGTGCAAACTGCGGGGGTGGCACGGCAAAGGGCTGGCGGCGGCGGCTGCTTGCTGCAAGGGTGGTGGCTAGGGTTTGCTGCTCGGGCCTGTCAGCCCGGAGGCGGCCCGCAGTCCTGAAAAATTAGGGTTTGGCTGCTGTTTGGGCCAGAAACCCTAATTTGAAGCCGAGTTGTTGTTGATGCAATTCTAATCAGATTTCAAGTCAAACGGAGGCCCAGTTTGAAGATTTGTATTGCAATTAAATCTTGTAATAGATTAGATTTATTTATTTATCATGTAATCGCATCTGAGGGGCCTCGAGAAATTTATTTATTTATTTATTTATTCTCGTATTGATGTGATTTATTATGTGCGCACTAGTAAATAATAGGAAGCATGCCTATTTGCTTTAATTATTTACTTTTATATGCATGTTGCAATTTAATTTTGGAGCATGTCTTATGTGATTTATTTTATGTTTTAAATTATGTCTATAAATTCCGGGATCATATTAATTTATGATGGAATTTTGGGTTTGGCAAAATTTATGGGAACATAAAATAATATGTGCGTATGAAACCTTTAGAATTAAAAATACTAAGCTGGATTTTGGTTCTTTTCTAACCAAGATCATTAGACCTCCACAAATACGGCCTCTCATTAGAAGTAATGCATTTCGAAGCGTAAACGTCTACTTCAGTAGCTTGCGTTAGAAATAATTTACTTGTCCTAATGCGATGAGGTTTCTAAATAAAACATTTAGTTTAAGATGAGAAGTGGGAGCCTCTGAGCAAACGTCTACTTCAGTAGCTTGCATTGAGACAACTTTCACTGGTCTCTAAGATTAAACTAAATGAGATAACGAATGATGTGAGGGGCATGCAGTATGGGTCGAGTACGTATGCTAAATCGCCTTTTAACATCCTGAGTTAGGATTGTGGTTACTTTGGCTTAGATGTTGCCTGAGCACAACTCATGCATGAGATCCCTGCTCAAGATAGGTGAACATGGTCTAAAGATCTCCAATATTAATTTCTTTTGCCGGCGGATACCTGGCATGGAGAGAAATTAAAGGACCTATTTTGGTCTGGTCGAGCGTTTGCCGTAAACGTCTACTTCAGTAGCTTGCGGTAAATTAGCTTGGGCAATTGGAGGAAGCAAATTGCATTGTTTTATCAAAAGGTTCTATGCGTATTTGTTTCAATTGTTCTTAGTATGTGCTTACTTTAATTCGCTTATTTGTTTTCAGATATGTCTATAAATAATGTCATAAATATCCTCGCTCAAAATCCTCTCAATGGTCCGAATTTCCTTTAATGGAAACGTAATTTGGATTATATCCTTGTTGCGGAAGAACACAAGTTTGTCCTTACTGATCCTTGTCCGCCAGTCCCAACTGCTGATGCTACTATCGAGCGGCAGCAGTCTTACGATAAGTGGATCAAGTCTAATAATGTAGTGAAATGCTACATGATGACCACTATGAGTAAGGTACTGCAGCTGCAGCATCAGCATTATGATAAGGCCTGTGAGATTATGGATAATCTAACAGCGACTTATGGGGAGCGGATAGAACTGTCAGATTCAATCTCATGAGGGAGATTGTGAGTAAGAAAATGTCTGAAGGCAGTTCAGTGAGAGAGCACATGGTTGCCATGACTCACCTCATGGATGAACTAACGTTGCATGGTGGTGGTATTGACGCGGAAGCCCAAGTCGATATCATACTAAACTCTCTTCCCAAGTCCTTTGAAAACTTCAGGTTGAATGCTGTGATGAACAAGAAGGAGTATACTCTTAATGAGTTACTCAGTGACTAGATGGCAGCACAGTCCCTGATGGAACCCGAAAAAGCAGTTTTAGTTTCTTCCGGTAACCGGTCTGCTGCTCCTAAACGGGCAAAACCTTAAAGAACGGCTAGGAATAAGAACAAGAAAACTGCTAGTGGGAACAATGGAGTTTTTGCTCCAAAGAAAAAGGTTGGGAAAGTTAAAGGAAAGGGCGAGTGTTACCGCTGTGGCAAGATAGGACACTGGAAAGCAAATTGTCCAGGTGTTAACACCAATGGACGAGGTACGTCATCATTTACATGTTTAGTATCAGTCTTCTACTCCTTGTGAGTAGTGGCTGCTGGGAATACTAATCATGTTTTGGCTGCGCTGGGCAGAGAATCAAGTTGATGATAATGCTTGAGGATGACGGGACTACCAACTCCAAGGAAGATGCTGGAGATTGTTCTCAAGCTGTTGGAGTTATTTGCTTTAAGTTTATGTTAAAACTCTGTTTTAATTCAAGATCTTTGGAAGAGATATTGGTTTTGTTTTGATAAACAATTTTCATCTATGGATTATTAGTTATTCAGATAGAGTTTTTCTATCACGATGAATAAAGTGTTTTCTATTATGGATGATTGTCTCTTCATTACTTGATTACATAAACTGTCAGTGTTCTAAGGTATGATTTAAAGAATAGCTATAGAGATAGGTTACATAAGTCTAAGTAGTTTTAAGTAATTCATGGAATTATGGATTCAATCCAGGTATTCCTAAGAATGGTACTTATGACAACTACTTAGAGGTATAAGATGGTAACCAGACCTTTCAATAGGCGATTGTATCTCTATAGGTTATTTCGCGTTTGCTCTGGTTTGCTGGTTTGAGTCTACTTCCGCACTTGCCTTAACAGGCATTGATACTGTAATCATTTAAGATTTGGATATGTTTATCTAGTTCACTACAAGTCTTAGTCTCTTGCTTTAATCAAGAGCGTTTAAGACTAAGGTAGAGAATAAGTTAAACAAGACCGTAAAAACATTATAGCTCATTCATAATGGTGTATCTTAAGTGATGGGTTTTTAGAGTATCTTGCAGAGCAAAGGGATTGCATCCCAGTTAACTACACCTATTATCTCTCGATTGTGATAGTGTAGGTAAAACGAAATAAGATTCTTTTAAAGTTTATAAGTTATGCCAACTCTGCCAAATTTTTGTTTTTGGGAAGAGCGCCAAAAGCAGTTGTGTGTTTACTTAATCTAGTGTCTTCTAAATCAGTTCCAAATACCCTAGCAGACCTTGACTCTGTCAAACGGGCAATGATGGGTAATTCGGCTGTTAAGCTGATATAGGAAACTGATTGGTTGGAAGAAAGGTTTAAGCTAGTATTGCTTTGTGGGCTATTCCAGGTAAACGAAAAAGATGGCTGCTTTGTATATCCTAGATACAAGCAAGTTATATAGGATGAAATCATAAATCCAAATGTGAGATTGTTCTCTAACGTTTTAGAGAAGCCAATTCAAATCCATCAGGAAATACCCCATGGCATATTGTGCATACCTTGGAAGGTATGGTACCAATTGCACGGTCACCTGTGTAAGGTGGTAAACCACAAATTAGTGCACCATTAACTGGCAACATAAAGGAGCATCGTTGCAGTGGGTGGTTGCCTTAACTGGCTTAGTGGTACTAGTTCGTGGAAACAGTCTCTGGACTTGTTCCCAGTTTAACGAACAACATCGTACTTATCCCTTAAAGCACAATGAAGCTGTTAAGACAAACGATGCAGTTTAATGACGTCGAGTCATGAGTTCAGAAATGAATCAGTAAAGGTTATGGTTGTGTATCAGGATCAGTGATTGCCAAATAATTTTCCAGCTATAGGCAACTGATTGATATACATGAAAAGTGCACGAATGGCACCTAGTATATTTGAGAGGCTAGGCTATTGAGTAAGGTATGTTTCACAACAAGACCTTCTCAGCGGAAGCGTGGTTTTCCTAGCACATTATGTAGATGGTATTTTCACATTCGGAAACAGTGTGGAGATATTGTCAGGCATAAAGGATGGTTATTGATATGTGTGTAAAATGACCTATTTTTCGATGTGTGAGCGTGCATGTTTGTGGCCATTTTACCCTCATATCATATGCTTTCGTTGTTCTTTTGTCTTGTTTTTGTGTTTCCATGTTTGAAATGATGTAGGATACATTTTGAGCATAATATAGCGTATTTTGGGAAGTTCTGGAGGAAAATAGTCCAAGTATGAAGTCCGAGGAAGCTATGTTCGCCCGAGCGGAGCTTAAGGAGGAGTTTCGGGAGCTTGGAGGAGTCGCCCGGCCGAGCAGGGTGCAGGCTCGGCTGAGCTGCCCAACAGAAAGCAGGCTCGGCCGATCATGGTGCAGGCTCGGCCGAGCCAAGGAACAGAGACCTCGCTCGGTCGAGCGAGACAGGCTCGGCCGAGCCTGGTCGGGTTTTCTCCATTTCCCACGGATTCTTTGGAGGCTCGGGCGAGCCAACTTAGGCTCGGGCGATCCGAGGCCCTGCTAGCTCGTCTATAAAAGGGGGGAAAATCAATTAAATGAAGAACTTTTGCCCAATTGAAGAATAACCGTCACTAACTTCCATCTAGATTCATCTCTACACTTCTTTCCCCACTTGAATCAAGGAGAACCAAGGATCATTCCATCAACTTGGTGACATTTGAAGAGGGAGATTAGGTGGATTGGATTCAACGAAGGCAATC
>JAPKLW010000547.1:273747-290112 GCA_026898455.1 Plectranthus barbatus | reverse complement strand
TTTTTTGGAGGCTCGGGCGAGCCAATTTTGGCTCGGGCGATCCGAGGCCCTGCTAGCTCGTTTATAAAAGGGGGAAAATCAATTAAATGAAGAACTTTTGCCCAATTGAAGAATAATCGTCACTAACTTCCATCTAGATTCATCTCTACACTTCTTTCCCCACTTGAATCAAGGAGAACCAAGGATCATTCCATCAACTTGGTAACATTTGAAGAGGGAGATTAGGTGGATTGGATTCAACGAAGGCAATCATAGAAGATCAATTTTGACCTTGAAGCTTTGTAATGTCAATCCTTATCTTTCAACTTGTATTGCTTCTAATTCAAGGTATGAGGAGCTAAATTCCTAAGTGAGTGTTGTAATATGGATATTGAGATGGATTGAACCTTCTATGCTTGTTTACTTTTCTATGAAGTCTTGATTTGCACTTGAGCTTGTTCATACCTATTAGATGTAGGTAATAGCCAATCTATAGGTAGTTGATGTGACCGTTGCAGCCAATACACGGACAAAAACATCGTGATAAGTGCATAATCATATAGTTTTAGTTCCAATCCATGTGCGGAGCTAGGATTATAGGGCAATAATCGACGGTCGGTTGGGAGTGAGTTAGGGGTCCATAACGTAGTTGTTTGAGATTTCTAATCTCATCAACGGACAATTCACCGGTACAAAGGGGATTGACTAGGATAGTGTCGGTTGCTCAACTTCATTGGAATTAAAATCGTTTACAACATAGCTTGGTTTAATTTGGCTCAATGGAAGTTTACAAACACTCGCTTCATTCTAAGATTGTTGGACTTGTAATTCTAATCTACCCAAACATTTGATAGAAGTAAGTGATTGGTGAATTTAGCAAATTGTTGAATGTTTGATTGTATGCATTTTGTAGTTTAGTTTACAATTTATAGCTAGATAGATAAAGAAAACCAACGACAATTGTATTGCCTAGCTATTGATGCTTCTTTTTACGAGTAAATAGTTACCACGAGTGCGAATAAGAAAAGATCTCGGATTGATAATTTGACGTGAAAATTGTGGGTCACTTCACACGACGATCAGTTATCCAAACAGTTTCAGAAGTAGGACTTATGAGATGTTGGAACTTTTTTTTTTTTGAGTTAAAGTCTTGTTTGGTCAAAAGAAAAAGGATGTACAAGTATCTCAAGTCGCTTAAATTGATTCTGTGGTGTGTCGTTCATAGCAAGAAAGATTGTAGTCTTACTATATTGTAAATGAACGAAGTTAGATATTTGTACTGCTATAAGCATGTTAAACAGATATCAGTTCAACTCTGGATAGGCACATTGGTTAATGAATGAGCCTTGTGAGTTGAATGGCATCGGATATCCAGGAGGATCATAATTAAAGGAAATCGACCTCTAACTATGTGTTGGCCTTAGAGGAGGAGTTATAGGAATCTAACACAGAAGTGTGTTGCAGATTCCGGTAAGAAGGCTGAGTCTTTGACAGCTTCATTAGCTTCGCAAGAAGCAGTATAACTCCGGTGTTATCCTCTAGAGGTGTGTGTTCTGAGTTTGCCTAATAAAATCACATAGAATTGTGATCATGTTGGTGTAATGACAAACTCAAGGGAACCCAAGACTCACAAGGTGGTGAAACACATAGGATGTGCGGTATCACATCATACGAGAAATCGTAACAAGAGGTGACGTGAATGCAGTGGGAGTGATTGACAGTATAGACACACTTAATACTTTGATAAAGCAATGGTATTATGCTTTAAGTATAAGTGGGAGATTGTTGATTATATACTGAAAGCATATATGATTAAGTGTTTTGTACACTGGTCTTCATATATGTGTTGTCACAACAATGCTCGATGTCTGATGAAACAAACATACAACAGACCATAATATCCTATTATCTCGCCTATAGGGATGATCATGTGGTGTGTAGGAGATCACAGAGGATCATATAAATCGTTTGACCTAGCGAGATATAAACAGTATCACAGCTGAGACAGTCCTTGGATAGGCTGTCGGTCTAAGCTACGGCACATCGGTTCATAAGTGGGCTTATCCTAGCTACTTGATGTGTCGGTACATGGTGATGTATTGATGGGATCAACAGTGGTATGTGTCATTCTCATTGACATATGAATGAGCCAGATCCCTAACATACTTCCTATGATCTTAAACCTAACTGAAGGATAAGGGGCACACACAGATTGACCACACTATGATTTACCATGGTGGCAAGTCTTACATGTACTCTTATACCCGTATTTTGAGTGTTAGCAATTTGTGTGTGGCCTGCTTAGTCTTGACGTTTAGGTAAGCATATCCATTTCAGGATGGTGACATTCCCTGAGGAGCTCACAAAGTTCATTATGCTAAACTCTGCAGGTTGAATTATTTAATTCAGGCATAAGTGAAAAGGAGTGAGTGGTATTACTCTGGAAATAAGAGATGAATTAAATGTGGCTGATTCTCATTAGCCAAATTAATTAATGAATGTCTAAAACCTTAAATATGTGGATCATATTAGTTTGGTGCAACCCGTTCCTAATAATGTGGTAATAAAGGGGCGAGTCAGCATTGTTACCGTGGTGAATGTTAAAACAATATTTTATTAATTAATTATGTTCGGTGTTGAACAAGGAAGGATTAATTAATAAAGAGGGCCCACTTTATTATTTGCATCTGGTCCCTGGTCTGGCCCATGAACTGCTCAAACCCATTAGGGTTAGGGTTTCTCTAAACCCTAACACTATATAAAGGCCTTCTCTCTATCAGATCATTAAGAATTAGGGTTTTCAGTATATTGAGAGAGAACGGCGGCGGCTGATCTGTGGGAGGAACTGATCGATTTCTCCAGATCTCAGATCCAACTTGGTAGATAATCCTCGCCAGATTTCCAAGGAGCAAGGGAACAGATCAGAAGATCAGATCTGTAGGAACAACTGTTCATCGCCGGTGTTCAGATTCAGATCCAGATCTATTTCATCGTTATTAGCTCCGATCTAGATCTTTAGATCAAATGGTGAAATCAGGTATTCTCTAAATCCATCCTCTGCAATTAATTTTGTAGGAGCATGCATAGGTTCGCATGGTTTATTTGATTGAAATTTATTCTTGATATCCTAAGAACGATCCTTGGCAAGAAATTAATTAATGGCAACTCGTGTTGTCCATCGTAGACTCAAACCCTACACATTCAAATCACTCAAAACCCTAGAGTAGAGAGAGAGAAGGGCGGCGCCTGTAGAGGGTAGAAGAAAAGTTTTTCTGCTCCGGCCTACAACACAGATCTGTGGAATCCTCACCAATAGCAGATCTGAGCAGCATTGGGACACAGCCCTGAAGATCTAATCTGGAGAACAGATTTCTTTCTTATTCTCTTATGTTTCAATTTTATCTATGAAATTAGGGTTCTAATTTATGTTTCCGCAGATTAAATCGAATCGCGTGGTTGAATTGGATATTCAAATGCGAAAGATCGGATCAGACTCTACGGATTTAAAGTAATCTCTCGATCCACAATTCTAAGAACTAAATTCATAGGAGCATGCTAGGTTTTATTGTGAATTTAACTGTGTGCAATATCCATAAATCAGTTCGGTTCAATTGGATTTTGTGATTCGGTTCACTGGAAATCCCTGTAATTGATATCAAAGCCAGGTTCTTGATTTTTAGCTCTATTGTGCGCAATTAAATTCAATATGCATGTATGAATTTATTTTGTTTTGTGGATGGTTTTTGTTCCTCGTGGCAACCCGTGTAATTCAGCCCGCGGCGGTTTATCCGTGTAAGGCTGAATTAATTTTGTAAAATCACGAGAAAATCCGTGATTAGTATAGATTTGAAAATTTGTAATAGAATAGATTATTCTGTAATTTTTGTATTTTTCAAATCTGTAATTAGACAGGTCGAGGACGAAGAATGAAGTGAGACACGACGACGGTGGCGAGCGCGGCGGCGCGGGAGGCCAGCTTCGGCGGCGCCGGGCGCGCGGAGTTTGTGCAAGTTTAGAATATGGGGTTGTCCGGCACACGTACTGTCGAAGGAACCTGATAAGTTAGAAAGCAGGTCAAAAGTAATGTTGTTCATAGGATATCCAAGGCAAACGAAAGGTGGTTGCTTTTACAGTCCTGAGAGTCAGAGAGTCGTTGTTAGCACCAACACTAGATTCTTGGAGGACGAGTATGTGAGTAATCAAAAGTCAATGAGTGATATCGTTCTTCAAGAAATTGAGAACAAGAATGCGATTCCACGGGAAGGGGAACGTGTAGATGTGGGTGCACCTGTGAGAGGTTCAGCACCACAGACACGTTCTTCAGTGCAAGGTGCAGAACCACAAGTTACTGCACCTACTACTGACACGGCACCAATGTCTCGTCGTGGTGGGCGAGTTATTTTCCAGCCGAAAAGGTACATGTTCGTGGGTGAGTCTTCGTACTTGAGCCCGGAAGACGGACATGAGGACTCTGACCCACTGACTTACGAAGAGGCAGTGCAGGACAAGGATGTTGCCAAATGGCATGTCGCCATGGATTCCGAAATTGAATCCATAACTGCTATGGATGTATACCCGAAAACTTATTTGTCGGATGGCTTTAGGGCTATAGGGTGCAAATGGGTATACTAGAGAAAGAAAGGAACGGACGGAAAGGTCACGGCTTTTAAAGCCAGGCTGGTGGCAAAGGGTTATAGTCAGAAAGAGGGCATTTACTTTAACGAAACCTTTTCACCCGTAGCCATGCTCAAATCCATCCGGATACTCCTTACCATAGTTGCGCATATGGACCTCGAGATATGGCAGATGGATGTCAAAACCGCTTTTCTAAACGGTTACCTTGAAGAAGATAGGAACATCTATATTCAGCAACCCGAGGGTTACATACGCAGGGGCGAAGAACATCTTGTCTGGAAGTTTAAGAAGTCCTTGTATGGACTTAAGCAAGCTTCGAGGTCGTGGAACTTACGTTTCAACGATGTGATTAAATCATATGGATTTGCACAGTTGGAAAACGAAAGTTGTGTTTACCGACTTTGTGTCAGTGGGAGCAAAAGGTTTTCCTTGCACTTTACGTTGATGACATACTCCTATTTGGAAACAACGAGGGAGTGATGTCGGAAATCAAGGTTTGGTTATCCGAGTAGTTCCAAATGAAGGATTTGGGAGAAGCTGGCTACATTCTTGGGATTAAGGTCTTACGAGATTGTAAGAGAAGAATGTTGAGCTTATCCCAGGCATCCTATGTGGATACTGTGATAGCCCGGTTCAGCATGCAACTCGCCAAGAAAGGCTTGCTACCTTTTAGACATGGCGTTCATCTTTCTAGTGGGCAGTGTCCTGAGACACAGCGGGAGAAAGATGAGATGATTCTTGTACCATACGCTTCGGCGGTGGGTAGCCTCATGTATGCGATGATGTGTACCAGGCTAGATATTTGTTATGCCGTTGGCATGGTAGCAAGATATCAGTCTAACCCTGGACAGGCGCATTGGACTGTGGTAAAGCACATCCTCAAGTACTTGAAGACGAAAATGTGTAGCTGAAAAGGAAAGGAGAAGGTACCATAATTTGATGATGAGTCCTCAAAATAGATGATAGAGATTTAGGCAAACACAACGTCCACTATAATATGTGTTGTCACGTTCACGTAATGCATATATTATATATACAAATTTGGGATTGACACACTCAGATGATATACATACAATACATATATATATATATATGTATTTACAAGAAGCTACAATATCAAGATGATTGAGAGAGAGAGAGAAGTTGTTGGAGATAGAAAAGAAAAAAGATATGGAAATGGAAGGGAAATGTGATGCAAAGAAGGTGGAGAGATAAAAAGGGCATGATGGAAATGTTGTATGGTCACAAGTAGCTTTAATTTTGGGCAAGACATGAGTGCTTACTTTTGGGTTTTGGTATATTACCAAACAAATATATTTGTGTGGGAAGGAAAGAATGCGTTGTTTTAAAGCTGACTAAGAGGGTTCTAAACTAAGGATTGAGGAGAGAGTTAAAAGAAGAGTGGGAAGGAGAAGTGGTGGCCCAAGCATGTGTAACCATGCATATATGTGAGTGTAATATACGGACTCGGATTTCCAAGGGGATCAGGATGAGAAGAAATCAACCTCAGGATATGTGTTTACCCTGGGAGGTGGAGCTGTATCTTGGAGGAGCTCAAAACAGAAATGCATTGCTGACTCCACCATGAAGGCGGAATATGTCGTCGCCTCCGACGCCTCGAAAGAGGGGGTATGGCTCAGGAACTACCTTTTAGAGTTAGGCGTGATCCCGAGTTTGCCGAGGAGCATCACAATTTATTGTGATAACTCTGGTGCAGTGGCAAACTCAAAGGAACCGCGGTCTCACAGGGCAAGCAAACACATAGAGAGAAAGTACCATATCATACGATAAATTGTATCGAGAGGTGATGTGCTGATCAAGAAGATTGACACTAAGGACAACCTTGCTGATCCATTTACAAAGATCTTGCCGCAAAAAGTATACGAAAGACATATTCGTGAGCTGGGTCTGAGGTGGATGCCGACCACGGACAGTGGTTAAAGAGATAGCAGGCTAGATAGATGGACTGTATACTCTGTAATAGCTTAGTTATGCTTTGAGTATAAGTGGGAGATTGATGGATTTTGTATACTGAAAGCATTTATTATAATGAGTATACGACGGTTTATTTCTCCTATCTGTTAAACAATCTTACATATATGTAACAATGGTATCCTCTTGTCTCACCGATAGGGACGATTATACGGCGTGTTGTAGATTGCAGAAGACAGTATGATCACTTGACCTAGTGAGACATAAACCTAATCACAGCCGAGACAGCGTATGAGGATACATCTGTCCGGATGGATGCGGCATTGTTGGAATAAGTAGTCTGTCTTAGTTACTTGACATGTTGGTACGCAGGGGTGGCGTATTGATGGACCGCAGTGAGATGTATTCCTATGTCTGACATCAGTGAATACAAGATCTCGATATTGATTGAGTCCAAACCCTAACGAAGGTTCAGGGGTTTGCACGGGTTGACTGTTGCTTTGACTTGCCATGGTGGAGAGCCTGAGTAACGTGCTCGTATATCTGCATCTTGGGTAGCAGCAGTTCGTGTAGTACCGCCTGAGACTGGGTTTAGGTAACCATATCCGAGTAATAGGATGGGGACATTCCCTGTGGAGCTCAATAACATTCATCGTGTCAAAGTCTTGCAGGCTGATTAAGTTCATGCACGAGTGATAAGGATTGAGTGGTACTACTCAGGAATAATAAGATATTAATTAATTGTAGTTAGAGCTTGTCAGAGGCTCCGATTAATTACTGAATGTCCGGTAACCTTAAATATGGGGATTCTCAATTAATGCAGCCCGTTCTCGAAACGTGGTAATAAAGGGGTAGGTCAGTATTAATTATGTGGTGAAAAAGAATTAATATTAATTAATTAATTGTGTCCTGTGTTGTGGACATGGGAATTAATTAATTATAGGCCCACTTTATTATTTGCATTAGGTCCCAGGACTGGCCCAATTAAATATGCTGAAAAAAAGGCTCAGTAGCCCATTAGGGATAAAACCCTGAGTCTATAAATAGACCACTCTCTCTTGGAAACCCTAGCCACTTGTGTGATCATTCAAATCAGTCAAAACCCTAGAGTAGAGAGAGAGAGAGAGAGGGGCGGCGCCTGTAGAGGGGAGAAGAAAAGTTTTTCTGCTCCGGCCTACAACACAGATCTGTGGAATCCTCACCAGTAGCAGATCTGAGCAGCATTGGGACACAACCCTGAAGATCTAATTTGGAGAACATATTTCTTTCTTCTTCTCTTTTGTTTCGATTTTATCTAAGAAATTAGGGTTCTAATTTATGTTTCCACAGATTAAATCGAATCGCGTGGTTCAATTGGAATTGGATATTCAATCGCGAAAGATCGGATCAGACTTTACGGATTTACGGTAATATCTCAATCCACAATTCTAAGAATTAAATTCATAGGAGCATGCTAGGTTTTATTGTGAATTTAACTGTGTGCAATATCCATAAATCGATCCGGTTTAATTGGATTTTGTGATTCGGTTCACTGGAAATCCCTGTATTTGAGTGATACACTATCATGTGAGAAGCAGATTTCTAGAGGTCAAGATTGAAATTGTGAATTATTGCATTTAATTGGCGATAGTTGTGGTTGTTGGTGCGGGAATCACAACCCCCTTTGTGTCTGAAAAAATTTTTTATCAATAAATGCACCCCTCGTGTTTATCCTTTTCTCATATTTGTTTTCCTCATTGTTCGAGGACAAAAAATAGTTTAAGTTTTGGGGGTTGATAAACACTCATTTTGTGCATTTACTACTGTGAATTTGCTAGCTATTTGCCTTGGATTAGATCGTTCAGCGATATTTTTGTGCCTAATTCATATTCTTTTAGAAAATATTACGTTTGGTTTGGTTTTGGGATGTCTATGCATGTTTCACACACAATAAGTTGTTTACAGGATATAATTGAGTGTCATGGAGCCAATCAATGTTCGTTTGTATCGGGAAGAGGAAGAAATGAGAAAATACCGAAGAAAATTCGCAATTCCTGTTCGTGACGGAAACGGCGACCAAAAATACGAACTCGGCGGTCGCCGAATTGGCAATCGGGTTGCCGAATTCTTAATTCTTCTTATTTTCATACGGTACAGAATTGGCGACACGCGTGCACAATTGGAGGTCGCCATTCCTATTTTACGGGTCGCCGAACGTGTTTTAAAGGCAAAAAATTAATGTAAATCTCATATCTTTTTGTATTCAGAGAAGATAGGTATAAATAGAGGCTTCCAAGGTTGCAAAACGTTACTTTCTCATTATTTTCGAGTTTTTATAGTTGGAGAATTGGAAGAACGCTGCAGAATTCGAAGAACCAAGTTTGAAGACTCAAGATTGAAGACCACGGTTCTTTAGTTCTATGTTTTCATTGTTTTTGTTCCTTCTGTCTTTTTTGTAGATGGAATTTAGCATGTCTGTCTAAATCCATATTGGATTCTAGGGTTTCAAACTTGATGAATTTTATGCAAATGTTTATTTAATTCAATTTTCCATTTCCATTCGCATTCTGATTTCCTGGGTTTTCGATTATTAGCTTGATATTGGCCATTGACGGCAAATTAATTGATATTTCTTGAACTAAGAAGTCTAGGTTTATCAATAGGTTTTAAAAGATAATTAGATTTAATAATTTGAATATATGAGAGGACTTTGAATTATTGAAGAGTTTAGGAATCTGAGGTTTTTATCAAGAGTAAAATTCTTTCTGCGCATCTGAGATGAGTCATTAGGATTTTTATTTCTACGTTATGGTTTAGAATTCGAGAGAATTGCATGATAACATAATTGTGATTAATCCATGTATTTGAAAATTAGATTGGAATTGGATTGAATAGATACTTTGTATAATAATTTATCATAGTGGAGTACCCTGGAATCCTGTCTTCTCCATATTTTCAAAGTCAACCTTTTATTTCCGTTTTAATTATTTATTTTAAAAAATTGCACAATTTAATATATCAACTCTTTTTATCAAAATCTCTAGATAATAGTAAAAAAAATTATGCTATAATGCTTGATTATATTTCGAACCTTCAATTCTTGTGTTCGATATAAATTACTATTTGTCATCTACAGTGATCGGTACACTTGCATAATAACGTGTTATAAAACACGCTATCAACAACCTTTCAAGAGGAAAAAATGATATAAACATTGTACATGTATAAATACATTATCTTTAAAAAAAGATATTGTAGTCTCCAAATGACATCGTAATTTGTACAATATTTTGTGCCATATATTTTAAAAATACAGAGGATCCTCTTCGTATGAAGTTGTAAGCAATTTATAAAACAGGCGTAAGGACTCTCTAGGCAACAGTTCCATTAATGCAAATGAATGTAAAAATTATATTTGGTCATTATTATCGCTTAGCAGCTTTCCGCTTTATATAATATTAATATTTATAAATTTATAATAATTAAAAAAAATAAGTTTATTGATTAGACTTCGCTAACTGGTATGCCGTGCCCAAGCGTCAACTAGTCTAAAAGTTTTACAAACAACGTTAATCACAAGGAAAGTGAGACTGGGATGGGGATCATTTGCAGTGTTACTACATATTTTCAGCATTTATTTTTTTCTTAGATAATATTTTATTATTGTTGTGAAACGATGACAATTTGACATACGAATTAAAAACAAGAAAATAAAGAACACAAGATTTACGTGGTTCGGTAATGTGCCTACGTCCACGGCGGAGCAATTGAGTTTTTATTAACTCAGTATATCAAATACATCAATACATCATGTATTTATACTAAAACCCTACAAGGTATAAAATTCCCAAAATACCCTGTACCGTACCGCGGGGGCGGAGCCCCCGCACCCCGGCCCAACTAATCGACCGGCCCCAAAGGGGCAGATGCCTGCGAGTGGAGCTCCCCTCGATGCGCTTGCGCTCCACTCCGCTCGCAGGCATCTGCCTGCCTCCTTCTTTTATCAATATATGAGCCATACTAATAATTATATTTTTTTTTATCAATATTTAAATGGTACGAGAGACCGCACCTCTAGCATTGATTTTAACACTGCAAGGATCCCCCATTCGTGAAACTGGCTCCGGAGTCTGACATCATTGCTTGTGTATTTATGTGGTGATTTTTCTTAAATTCAATTATGTTGTTCTATATTAAGCAATTGTTTGTTTGGTTGATTGTCTTATTTTGCTTTCAAATGGGGACAGCACTAAATTTGTTTGTTGGTTATTTACTTTTGGATTTTTTTAACAGAGAATGAGAGAGAATAAACTTTGTGTAAAAACCTTGAAAGCAGAAGGGAGGGCATTTTAATTTTTAACCATTAACACACTCAAGAATAAGTTCTGCCCAACTTTTTGACAATCTGCTGCAATCTATTATGCTTTTATATTACGTTTTATACAGTGGAACAACATTATTTACGGCATCACAACTCTGTTAATGTATGAACAGAATAATAATTTATTACTGAAATTCTCATTACCGACCTAAACAAAACACAGTTTATAAAACTTGACGAAACCCGTATAAAGGAACACTATAGAGAATCGATGATATGATTTAACGGTTACATGCTAGCTAGAGAGAGCGTAAAGTGGGCAGTCGACAGCATGGAATCTGAAGATAGGGAAGAGAATGAAGCAAGATTTTGTTGATGAAATGCAAGTGTGCTTTTCACATGTGGAATAGAGGGCTTAAAATGTGTGTTCAAAGAGATTGCTCACTGTCAACATCTTCATCTAGTTAAGTCAAACAATGAATGACCCAGGTGCCAACCTTAACTCTCCCATTTTTATTTATTTACTGCCTGAATCTGATACTTTTCTTGCCATCTTCCTGGCCTCTGTTCCCATGCATTACATTATAAAACGCATATCTCAGCCTTCTATTTTTATTACATTTAGTTTACATCTCTCTTACAGATAAAAACTACTCAACGAGCAAATGTCAACCCAGCCTCGCCCATGGTTTCGCTTCTCTTTAGGAAGCCGTGCGCCGGCACCGGCTCCCACTCGACCGCCTCCGCTGCCAGCACCGCCCATAGTGCGCCCTACATTTCCAATTAGGCCAAATCTCATTCCGCAACCACCATCCCAACAGCCGGCACCACCACCACCGCCGCGGTCCCCTTCTCCAACTCCCACCCAACTATCATCCCCAAGGGCTCCAGTTGCATCACCACCACCACCACCACCACCAACTAGGGCCTCTGCCGCATTACCTTTACCAGCTCCAACTCCCTCAACGGCTCCAGTGGCACCACCATCTCCGACTACTGCTCCTCCACCAGCCTCCGTTGCACCACCACCACTAATTACTCCACCTGCCTCCGTTCCAGTAAGGCCCTCTGTTGCACCACCAACAACTACTGCACCTACACCAGCTGCGCCTCCAATAAGGCTCTCTTTCGCCCCACTAATGCCAGCCGCAGCCCAACCGCCGCCGCCACCTGCACCACTGACCAAATCTACACAAACTTCCTCTGTCCAGAAACAAATGTTAACAACTCCACCATCTCCCAAAGAAAAATCACCACAGCCTCCCTCCACCGTCGCTCGAACTCCACCAAAACCACTAGCAATTAGTGAAATAGCAGCCAATGTTAAGGCGCCAACTCCAACACCATCTCCAAAAATAATCAAACCTTTCGAAAGAGCCCCACCTCAATCACCTAATCCAAAACCTCTATCCCGTCCTCCCTCTCCCCTTAAATTACCATCTGCGCAGAAAAACTCAGATTTCGAGCAGAAGATCGTTCGGGAAGACAAAGCTGTGAAAACGGTTAGGGCTCGCAGCAATGGTGCATCACCAAAAGATAATGGCGTGATCAAGAAACTCTCTGATTCCGAAGATAAGCTGGAGATGAGGGTGATCACGCTTACCGGAGAAAACAAAGGAGCTATAATGGATGTGAAACCATGGCTGCAAAACGGGAAGCAATCCATGACTAAAAGTGGGGAAGAAGGAAAAGCAAGAGAGAATAGCAAAGGTAAGGCGGGAACGACAGTGCAGTCTCCAATGGCTGGATACTTCAACAGCAATGTGCAGGGATTAAACAACTCCATTGTTTACAGTAGCCAAGTCCGACATAATGACCCGGGAATCCACATCTCTTTTACCAGAAAACTCAACGGCAACTGAGCCGCCACGGATGCAGATGCACCTGCTGGAATAATAAACTTGGCTGCATCGTGGGAAAAGTTGAGCAAATGGGTGCGAATTGTTTATTTGATTTTCCGATCTGTAATACTTTCTAGTGGGCGTGAATCTTATCTTGTTGCTTGTAATTCAATGAGGAGATTATAATATTCCTGATACGGAATTAATAAACACAATGTTTTGTTTGTATCAACTGCACGGTTTTGTTTGATCAATGGAGCAATATATCTCTCTCTAATACATGATTCGATGATAACATTACATACTCATAAATTTATTAGAGAAATAACGAGAATGAGCGTCAAGTAATTGTTCATAACCTTTATTTGTATGTGATTCTCATGATCCCATGAACCCAGCATTTAACAATTGGTATTAATTTAAAAGTATATAATCTTTCGCATGAAATTTTCATCTCAAATAGTATAAAAAATGTATGAATTGAATGAAAGATTGGTGATACACTATCTTAGACCAGACTATTAAAAATATGTAAATTTAATGCAAAAGAGAATAGTAAGTCTTTTAATGACCTACATCAAACAAAAACTTCATATTTTACTAATAGTTTCAGAATTATGTAATGTCTTCTATCAAAAGTATAATGTGATACATAAAATGAAACTTAAAGTTAAAAATATAATTATGAGAAAAAAAGAAATATATATATTATATATATATATATAGGGGTGTGTTAAAGTGACAAGTACCTCTTTAGATATGGAAGAAGAGAATGGATCTAAGCCCTTTATTTCTAAATTGGATGGTTAGGATCAAATTTAAAATTAAAATTTAGATTTGATTACATGGTATTTTAGTTATTTTTGGATAGATATTAGATTTGACTTATCTAATATTATGGGACCACGTCTCATAATTATGTCTCTTGATAAAACGTAATTGATTTCTCTTTTTTTTCTCTCCTCTTAGATTTATGTAAAATCTTAAATAATCATAATTCATTCAATTTAAATTATTTTTTCATGTATCATATATCAAATTAAAGATAATTTAATTATCTTTAAAATGAAATCCATATTGGATATGCTTTGAATAAAATATTATAGTAAAAATACAAATTAGTGAGTTTATTCATAAATCATGTATTGATGCACAGATAATGCAACAAAATATAAAGGATAATGCAACAACTAAAACTATATAATGCAATATAAAACAATGGCTATGTAAAACTGTAAAATTAATAAGTTGAAATGAATAATACAACAGAATATAAATAATAATGCAATAATTAAAACTAAATAATGCAACATAATATAAAGTTTAGACAATAACATAAGTAAAACTAAAACATTAATTAGTTAAATTGAATAGTGCAACAAAATATAAAGGATAATGCAATAACTAAAACTAAATAATGCAACATTACATAAGGTATAATGTGATGACATATGTAAAGTGACATTAATAAGTTGAATTGAATAATGCAACTTAATATAAAAGTTAATGCAATAACCAAAATTAAATAATACAAAATATAAAGGATGTCGTATGTAAAACTGAAACAATAATAAGAAGAATTAAATAATGCAACATAATATAAAGGATAATACAATAACTAGAAATAAATAATGCAACATAATATGATAGATAATGCAATAACGTATGTAAAACTGAAAAATTACAAAGTTTTTTTTTTTTTTTGCTATGATTTTTTTATGCTAAACATATGCAATATGAATTGCGTTTGAAAGATTATTAAATTATTTTTAATTAGATATATGATACATAAAAAAATAATTTAAATTAAGTGAGTTATGATTATTTGAAGTTTTATAAGAAGTTTAAAGGAGAGAGACTATTGAAAAAAAATAAAACGTTAGTAGGAGAAG
The DNA here is from genome assembly GCA_026898455.1 of Plectranthus barbatus. Classification (NCBI taxonomy): domain Eukaryota; kingdom Viridiplantae; phylum Streptophyta; class Magnoliopsida; order Lamiales; family Lamiaceae; genus Plectranthus; species Plectranthus barbatus. The sequence continues at coordinate 275,533 of JAPKLW010000547.1, read as the reverse complement.
AGAGAGATTATAAGATTCTTTGTAACCACCATATTTTATTTACCTAAATACCCTCAATTATATTTTATAATAAAAAACAAAAATCAACTATAAAATCTAAAATCATATATCAACCATTAGATTTGACAAATCAAAGGTACATATTTATTCTCTTCTTCTATATAAAAGTTTTGAGTTTTTATTTGAGATATATATATATATATATATATATATATATATATATATATATATATATATATATATATATATGAAAATGATATGCTACCCACCTTATGGTGAGCTTTCGTGAGCTACAGCATATATTTTTATGTTTTTTTAATAAAATTTTATTTTGTTAATCATTTATTTTTTATAATTTTAATTTATTATAGTTTTAATTAACTTTTTAAATTCAACCGTATGGTTCATACACCCAATTAGGGTATAATATATTCTTGTAGCTCACGAAAGCTCACCATAAGGTGGGCAGCATATCATTACTCTATATATATATTTATATATATAGAGGTTAGATCATATGAGAATAGATGTTAATGTAAGAAATGAGAATAAATCTCAGCCTTTGATTTCACAAGATCTGCGGTCATGCTTTAATAATTTCCGTTTTCATTTTATGCCCCGCGTACTTCATTATTACATATTTAAGGGTATCTTTGTCATTTAGCCTGATGGTATCTCCCTCAAATAATTTCTATTTTCATTTTATCCTCCGCGAACTTCATTATTACATATTTGGATCTGTAATTCATTTTCTTTTCGATTTTTCATAAGATTTCGATTGCCTTGTTGAGTCATCCAATACTCTAAAATTAAATTTAATTTTATTATTATTTAATTGAATTTTCTAATTTAATGAAGTTTTAAATAAATAAAATGAACTTAACATATTCTTTTGAAAAATTGATTTTATTTTATTTTATTTAATTTTTCCCATTTAATGAAGTATAGAGGAGATAAAATGAAGAGAACTGTTTCTAAAAATTTAATTTTTTTCTTTTAATGATGTATATAGGAGATAAAATGAAGAGAATTGAAATACTTTTTCCGAAAAACTGATTTTATTTTTATTTAATTTAATTTTTTTCATTTAATGAAGTATAGAGGAGATAAAATGAAGAGAACTGTTTCTAAAAATTTGATTTTTTTCATTTAATGATGTATATAGGAGATAAAATGAAGAGAATTGAAATCATTTTGTCCGGAAAATTATTTTTATTTTTATTTAATTTATTTTATAATGAACAATAATTGAGATAAAATGAAGAATAACTAAGATATAATGAAGAATAACTAAGATAAAATGCATGTCACGTGTAACATCAAAAGTCACATCGAATTTATTTTATAATGAATCACAATTGAGATAAAATGAAGAATAACTAAGATATAATGAAGAACTGCTAAGATAAAATGCATGTCACGTGTAACATCAAAATTCGAATCGAAATTATTTTATAATGATTCGCAATTGAGATAAAATGAAGTATAACTAAGATAAAATGAACAAAATACAACTTTTGCACCCTGTACGTTCGTAATGACTATGTTGCCCTTTAATGAAGTAAAATGAGGATATTATGCCGCGTTTTTTGTTAAAGCTCTTATGTAATCTGGATCGTTGATGTTGTCAAATTTATGGACGAGATTTATTCTCATTTCTCATAATAAGGGCTATTCTCACCAGATCAGCCCCCTATATATATATATATATATATATATATATATATATATATATATATTGTAACGCCCCCATCTGACCTTCCGTTATGGAGCCGCGTTACATTGA
>JAPKLW010000547.1:245455-273737 GCA_026898455.1 Plectranthus barbatus | reverse complement strand
CTCCCAAATTGATTTATACAAGATGCTTAAAATTAAGGGTGTTACATATATAGTAGTGATCAGGTGAGAATACACATTACTATGAGAAATGAGAATACATCTCGGTCGTGCATTTCATCAAATTAACGAACAGATTAAATTTTAGAAGCTAAAAAAATAAGACATTTTCCCCTCAATATCATGAATTAAAGGTCAAAACAGTAAAAATACATTATCAAAAATAAAACACTAACCTGCATTTTAAACCTAATTTACTTCATTTTACATAAATACGAATTAAAAAAAATAAAATTACATCGCATTAACTGTCGTAATTAAAACTTCGATTTACACGCAACCACCGCAGACGGGCTTTCATCATTTATAAAGAATATTATATGCAACATAAAAAATCAATACCACTAAATTGTTCAATATTGTCAATCGCACATGCATAGAACTAAGATTCATTAGAATAATAAAAGTGCAGTAATTGAAAAGTTAAAAATTAATAAGTTCATTTTTTTACCATCCTACGTGCATCTATAAGAATGCTATCATGCATTATTGGTTACATTCTTATTGACTTTGTCACAATTCCTTGAAACACGATAGGCCAACTTTTTACATGTTGCACACGTTCTTATTGATTTATCCAACATTCTAAGAGCTTTCTCCTTCCTCGAAGCAATTCGAATTCCACTGCCTTTGGTTTTCACAATAACTAGAGGCAACACTTCAATATTTTCAGGAACCGATCGAACATAAAAACCTTCAAACATCTTCTTCTTCAAAGCAGCAATACGAGCATAGTCCTTATAAAACTCAATATCATTACCAAGAGTTCTAAAAACTCTCCCCTTTAAAGGTTTCATCTCATCAAGACAGTTTGGTTTAATGAACCTGTAATATAATAAAATGCATAAGTTTGTCACTGATAATGCATAATATAAACCTAAAAATGAATATGTCACTACAACAAAAATTTCACGAACCATGATAAAAAAAATGCAAATGTTATAGAACTATAATGAATAAAATACACAGAAAAATGAATAATAGATAAAATCTTTTTAAACTATCTTCACAAACGAACAATCAATAACGTAAAGTTCACAATTCCAAAACCAGCACAAATCATCTCTAAAAATTATAAAACATCAAAACAAATATGAACTCAATCACAAATCAAAAATAAAAACTAGCAAAAGAAATTTATGAATACACCTTCACATCCGCGATCAACCATAACTTCGTCAAACAACATAACTTCACAATGAAAAACAGAATTCAATAACAACCACAAGTAACAAAGACGACTGCAAAGACGAATGCGAAATCCAGAAACAAGAAAAAAAAATCTAATCGAAGGAAGAAATAGAAATCAAATTGCACGAAGAAGAAAGAGGAAATCAGATTGAGTGGAAAAATGAATAAAAATCTGATCAAATATGAAGACAGTTACTATTTCAATATTAAAAAAGCTAAAATTACAAAAATAACCTTAATTATGAAACAATGCAGGATAATGGACTAAAACTGCATACATAATTAAATAGATCTTGAGCGTTGAGATGACAAGATCAAAAATTGAGATTTATTCTCATTTCTCATACTAAAAATAATTCTCATATGACCACCACTATATATAAATATATATTCCCACATCTAATACATTTATTTTTTAAACTATTATTAAATATCTAAAATGTCCTAAATTGGCGGAAAATCTCATATTTCATAAACATATAATAACTACAGGATGTACTTATAATATTTTGACATCCTAGGTGTTGTGATTGGTATTATGAGAAATAATGTGTTTTATTCATTAAAATGAAGTACTTACTGAATTGGAGTAGTATATTGATATTTAACATGGACTCTTATTTTCTGGATTCCAGGCTGCTTCAAGCAATGGACTTTACCATGAAGACGTTATCTCCAATGAATCCATTGAGTCCACTAGCTCACTTTAGTCTTGACAAGCTTTATCATGAATACGTCACTAGACTTGAAGGCTCGATAGGTTGTGATATTTAGTTTTTCACATAACGTTGTGTGGTGATTGATATTTCTCAACTTTTGAGTATGAATAAGAAGTCGTCTCATATTTCTCGGTACCAGAGTGTAGGAAATGAGTTTACAATGGAAAATATGAATTGTCTTTTATTATTTCTTTTTCCTTTGGATCATTCTTAAAATATCAAAATAAATTCACTGGCTAAATAAATAAGGAGAACCTATGCATGCTCATAATATTTAATTGTGAATGATGGATTAAATGAATATCTTAACTCCAATCGTTGATTTCTTGAGACAAAATTGTGGTTTTGATGGAAACAAGAGACGGGGTATTTTAATGATGATTTGTGTTTCAACAGATCTAATCTTCTTACATGTTCCCTTACTCCTTGGAGATCTGGTGAGGATGTGTTACCGACTTGCACCAAAACTGAGAGAATCAATCAGTTCTCTCTTTGATGTAGCAGTCGATCTTCTCTTCTCCTTCTCACAATTCTATTGTGTATTATGTACTGTGTACTCAATATTGTATATAGATATGATAAGAGAAGGACTATTTATAGTACTAGTATGTTGCTTGCGCGATGCGCAACGTGTATATGCTTTTATCAATATTTATTATTTAGTTTGTAAACCCTAATGCTTATGGCCTCACAACAGTTTGTGGGCTAGATCAGGGACCAAACACAAATAATAATGTGAGCTTTCTTTATTAATTAATTCTTCCTTGTCCAATCCAAAATAAAATTAATTAATAAAATGTTAATTAGTTTTTGTAGGATTCGAGTCTACGTTTAACAACATGAGTTGTTATTTAATTCGCAGGACCGTTCTTGGGATATCATAATAAATTCAATTAAATAAACCTAGCGAATCCTATGCATGCTCCTACAAAATTAATTGCATAGGATGGATTCAAGAGAATACCTGATCTTCAATCGTTTGATCTACACATCTAGATCGGAAAATGAACGATGAAGTAAAATCTGAAGCAGAATGGAACGACTACTTTGATTGTGTTCCTTCAGATTTGATCTTCTGATCTATTCCCTTGCTCCTTGGAAATCTGGTGATGATTATCTACCAAGTTGAATCAGGAAACCGGAGGATTTGATCAGAGAAATCCTCCCCTGAAGCGTCGCCGATCTCTCTCTCTCTAAATTCAATATTCTGATTGAATTGTATACTGCGTTGTCTACTTCTGACCTAGAGAGAAATCCTTTATATAGTGTTAGGTTTTTAAGAAAACCCTAACCCTAATGGGCTTGAGCAATGTGTGGGCCAGACCAGGGATCAAATGCAAATAATAAAGTGGGCCCTCTTTATTAATTAATCCTTCCTTGTTCAACCCAGAACATAATTAATTAATAAAACATTGTTTTAACCTTCACCACGGTAACAATGTTGACTCACCCCTTTATTACCACGTTATAAGGAACGGGTAGCATTAAACTAACATGATCCACATATTTAAGGTTTTAAGCATCCATTAATTAATTTGGTTTATGACAATTAACCACAATTAATTAATATCTTATTTCCTGATTAATAACACTCACTCATTTTCTCTTATGCTTGAACAAATCATTCAGCCTGCAGGACTTAGCATAAAGGACCTTGTGAGCTCATCAGGGAATGTCACCATCCTGAAACGGATATGCTTACCTATACATCCAGCCTAAGCAGACCCCACACAAATTGCCAACACCCAAAGTGCAGGTATAAGAGTACATGTAAGACTCGCCACAGTAGCAGATCAAAGTGTGGTCAATCTGTGTGTGCCCCTTATCCTTTAGTAAGGTTTGAGATCATAGGAAGTATGTTAGGGATCTGGCTCATTCATATGTCAATGAGAATGGCACATCCCACTGTTGATCCCATCAATACATAAACATGTACCGACACATCAAGTAGCTAGGATAAGCCCACTTATGAACCGATGTGCCGCAGCTTAAACCAATAGCCTATCCAGGGACTGTTTTAGCTGTGATACTGTTTATATCTTGCTAGGTCAAACGAACCATATGATCCTCTATGATCTCCTACACACCATATGGTCATCCCTATCTACGAGATAAAAGGATATTATAGTTCGTTATATGTTCACATTTATCAGATAGCGAGAATTGTTGATGTAACACATAAAAGAAGGCCAGTATACAAACACTTAATCATTTATGCTTTTTGTATACAATCCCAACAATCTCCCACTTATACTCAAAGCATAATACCATTACTTTTACAGAGTATTAAGTGTGTCTATTCAATCTAGCTATTACAAAATGGGACATAAGATGTCCAGCCTCAGATCTTCAGTCCAAGAGCACGAACGTGTTCCTCGTAGATCTTCTGAGGCAAGCCCTTTGTAAATGGATCAGCTAGATTCTCTTTCTTATCTATCTTTTGGATTTGCACATCGCCTCTTGCTACGATTTCTCGTATGATGTGGTATTTTCTTTCTATGTGGTTTGAAGCCTTGTGAGACCTGGGTTCCTTCGAGTTTGCCACTGCACCAGCATTGTCACAATATATTGTGATTGCTTTAGGCAGACTCGGAACAATATCCAGCTCTAGGAGGAAGTTCCGGAACCATACAGCTTCCTTTGAAGCTTCTGAAGCTGCTACATATTCAGCATCCATGGTAGAGTCTGCGATACATTTCTGTTTCGCACTCCTCCAAGATACAGCTCCTCCTCCCAAGGTAAACACATATCCAGAGGTCGATCTCTTCTCATCTTGATCCGCCTGGAAATCCAAATCCGTGTACCCAACAGGACACAAGTTCTCACACTGATATACAAGACATAAGTCTCGTGTTCTTCTCAGATACTTGAGAATGTGTTTAACCGCATTCCAATGCGCCTGACTGGGATTGGATTGATATCTTGCCGTCATGCCAACAGCATAGCAGATATCTGGCCTAGTACAAAGCATTGCATACATGAGACTTCCCACTGCAGAAGCATATGGTACTAAAGACATCTCATTCTTCTCTTTCTCTGTCACAGAACATTGTGACTTTGAAAGACGTATTCCATGACAGTAAGGCAACAAGCCTCTCTTGGAATTTCGCATGCTAAAACGAGCCAACACAGTATCAATGTAAGATCCCTGAGATAAGCTTAATATCATTTTCCTACGATTCCGTAGGACTTTGATCCCAAGGATGTAACTAGCATTTCCCAGATCTTTCATTTGAAACTGCTCGAATAACCAACCTTTTATGCCTGACAACACTTCCACATCATTTCCGAATAGGAGAATGTCATCTACATAAAGTGCAAGAAAAACCACACTTCCACTGACACATAAACGGTACACACAACTCTCGTTTTCGCACTGTGAAAATCCATAGGATTTGATCACATCGTCAAAACGTTTGTTCCATGACCTTGAAGCTTGTTTAAGTCCATATAGTGACTTCTTAAGCTTCCAGACAAGATGCTCTTGATCATTCTGCACATAACCTTCTGGCTGTTGCATGTAGATGTCACGACCTTCTTCAAGGTACCCGTTCAAGAACGCGGTTTTGACATCCATCTGCCAGATCTCAAGATCCATATGTGCTGCTATGGACAGAAGTATTCGAATGGATTTTAACATTGCAACAGGTGAGAAGGTTTCATCATAGTCAATACCTTCCTTCTGACTATAACCTTTCGCCACCGATCTGGCCTTAAATGCTGTTATGTTACCATTCGAATCCTTCTTTCTCTTGTATACCCACTTGATGCCTATGGCTCAAAAACCTTCCGGCAGCAAGGATTTCTGGTACACATCCATAGCTGTAATTGATTCTATTTCAGAATCCATGGCCTTACGCCACTGATCAGCATCCTTGTCTCTCATAGCTTCGTCGTATGTCCATGGGTCGGTATCATTTAGTCCGTCTTCAGGGATTAAGTCAGAAGACTCTCCCACGAACATATACCGCTCAGGCTGTCGAGGCAACCTCCCACTACGACGAGGCCCCTTTAATGTGTCTGTGTTAGGTGCATTCAATTGTGATTCACCATCTTGCACAGGCGGCCGTGCAACTGGTTCCATACCTATTCCAGGTATGCTCAGACTGCCACGGGGTTCTCCTGATGGATTTGAATTGTTCTCTTCAATTTCTTGAAGTACAATTTCGCTCTTGGTCTTGTGGTTTCTTATGAATTCATCTTCCAGAAATCTTGCGTTGGTACTCACAACGACCTTCTGATCTTTTGGATCATAAAAGAAACTACCCTTTGTTTGCCTGGGATAGCCCACAAACAACATTAACTTAGACCTTCCTTCTAACTTATCAGCTTCCTTATTCAGCACGTATGCTGGACAACCCCAAACTTTTATCTTGGACAAAGTGGGCTTATGTCCATTCCAAAGTTCAACAGGAGTTTTAGGAACTGATTTGGAAGGTACTAAGTTAAGTAAGTACGCTGCTGTTTCTAGTGCATTTCCCCAAAAGGAAATCGGTAAACTGGCGTAGCTCATCATTGATCTAACCATTTCCAATAGAGTTATGTTTCTTCTCTCTCCTACACCATTCTGCTGAGGGGTGCCAGGTGCAGTCCACTGGGAAGTAATCCCTTGATCTGCCAGATACTGGAGAAACTCATTGTTGAGGTACTCCCCACCACGATCAGATCGCAGTGACTTTATGGTCTTGTTCAACTTATTCTCTACCTCAGCCTTGAATTCCTTGAATTTCTCAAGGCATTCAGACTTATAGTGAAGCAAATAAACGCGTCCATATCTGGAGTAGTCATCTATAAAGGTGACAAAGTATCTGTGCCCACCACGGGCTTTTGTTGACATAGGTCCACACAGATCAGAGTGGATGAGGCCCAACACATCATTTGCTTGAGACTCAGTTGCCTTGAAAGGCCTGGTCGTCATCTTCCCCTCTATACAAGATTCACAAACTCTATGTGGAACTACCTGGATTGGATCCATAATTCCACAGTCAACGAGTTTCTTGATTCTCTTAAGATTGATGTGACCTAGTCTGAAGTGCCAAAGATATGTTATATCCTCACTTAAAGAAAACTTTCTTTTACGTTGGTTAGACAAATTATATGCCTCTTTCACTGTAGGTTTGTTTGAACATGTAATAACATAAAGAGAATCTTTCAGTGACCCATGACAGATAACAACGTTATTTCTCATGATAGAAACATCTCTACCAAAAATAACAGAAAATCCATCATCAATAAGTTTGGAAACTGAAATCAAGTTTTGCCGAAAAGACGGTACAAACAAAACATCTCTTAGTGTTAAAACATTATTCTTAAAACATAAAGTAACATCTCCAATTGCTACAGCAGAGACTCTAGCAGCGTTTCCCATGGAGATGGTATTCTCGCCATCTTCAAGCTCTCTAGTCAGCTCGAACCCCTGCATGGAGTAACAAACATGATCAGTAGCTCCAGTGTCCACTATCCACGAATGGATAGAAACTGATGCTAAACATGTTTCAATGACTAGTGCAGAAGATGACGTACCTTGTCCCTTGGTGACAAACACCGGACAATTTACTTTACAGTGACCTTTCCTTTTGCATGCAGAACAGACCTTTCTTTTGTAAACTTTGCCTCCAAATTTTTCTATAGCAACCTCACTAGTCGATTCCTTCATGCTCACATCCTCCACACTCGGAAGTGGAAAGTGATAGTCAAGCACAACAGCAGACAAGTAATCATTGATCTGTTGAGCAGCCTCCAAGAAACTGATCAACTGATCCAGAGTGAACACCTTGTCTTCGACTATGGAAGTGAAGTCATAGAAAGATTCTGGAAGGGATTCGTATATGCATCAGTGAATAACTCATCATTCATATTTCCACCATTTAAGATATAGAATCTTCTGAGGTGATCCATGTGCAACACATGCTCCCTAACCTTACCACCTTCTGCCATTTTACAGTTTACAATTCGCATTATAAACTCGGCACTGGCAGTCTGTCCATGCCTACCATAAGTCCTGATTAGATCTCTCCAAATCTCAACCGCATCAGTACAATACTGATACTTGAGTTGGATCTCCTCAATCATGGATGACCTGAGCATTGATAATAACTTATCGTTGCTCATCATCCACTTTTCAAAAGAGCCCCTAGAGGATCCTGAGAACTCAATGCGAGGTACAGCTGGACGAGGCACAAGTAACACAAAAATAGTCTATGTAGCAAACATGCATCGCTCCACGAGCCATTTCCATTCCAGGAAATTCGAACCCTTCAAGGGATTTTGTGCTAAAATACGAATAATAATAGACATATCTGAAAATGAATAAAATAAATTAAGAAATACAACAGAACAATTGAAACAAATTTGCATAGTAACCTTTAGATAAAAACAATACAATTTGTTTCCTCCAATTGCCCAAGCTAATTCACTGCAAGCTGCCCCAGCAGACGTTTACAGCAAATGCTCAACCAGACCAGAATGATCCTTTAATTTCTTAACATGCCAGGTATCTTAAGCAAAAGAAATTAATATTGAAGATCTCAAGACCATGTTCACCTATCCGGAGCAGGGACATCTCAAAAGAGTTATACTCCAGGCAACATCTAAGCCAACTCTGGACATTAAAAGGCGAATCGACATACGTACTAGACCCATGCGTCCTGCCCTTAACATCCTTTGTTATCCCACTTAGATTAATCTTAGAGATGAGTGAAAGTTGTCTCAATGCAAGCTGCCCCAGCAGACGTTTGCTCAGAGGCTCCCACTTCTCATCTTAAAATAAATGTTTTATCTGGAAACCTCATCGCATTGGAACTAGTGAGGAACCTCTAACGCAAGCTGCCCAAGCAGACGTTTACGCTTCGAGATGCCCCACTTCCAATGAGAGGTCGTATTTGTGGAGGTCTAATGATCTTGGTTAGAAAAGAACCAAAATCCAGCATTGTATTTTAATTCTAAAGGTTTCATGCACACACATTATTTTATGTTGCCATAAATTATGTCAACCCAAAATTCCATCATAAATTAATATGAATCCGAAATTTATAGACATAATTTAAAACATAAAATAAATCACATAAGACATGCTCAAAAATTTAAATAATTGCAACATGCTTATTAAAGTAAATAATTAAAGCAAATAGGCATGCTTTCCTATTATTTACTAGTGCGCACATAATAAATCACATCATACGAGAAAAAATTAAATAAACAAATAAAATTTCTCGTGGCCCCTCATATGCGATTACAACTAAATAAATTAAATCTAACTATTACAAGATTTAATTTTATTACAGATCTTCAAGTTGGGCTCCCACTCTTTAATCTGAAACTGCAACACTTGGGCTGAATTAGGGTTTCAGAAATACGGACTGCCATCAGGTCAACGGGCCCGTACCAAAACCCTAGCAGCGAAACCCAAGCATTAAACTAGGGTTTTGGCCGTTTCCATCCAGCCCACCGCCGCCGTCGATCTCGAGCCGCCGCCTGTGGCTGGTTCACGTTGCCAAGGGGGCGCCGCCGTCTCAGCCCGCCGTCGCCGGCCAACCATGCAGCGAGGGAAGCGGCCAAAACCGCCGCGACACACGCAGGCGCAGCCCAGCCGCGCACGGCGCAACCCTAGGGTTGCAGCCGCACGCCGCCGCCACCCTCGTCACCGCAGCCACCGCCCGCTGCTCGCCTCCATCTGCTGCACAGCCCCGACGGCCGACCGCTGCCTGCAGCCAAGCTGAACGCGCGCGCGCGCGCGGAGGAGTTTGGCCCAGCCGTCCACGGCCAAACCCTAGGGTTTGCCGTGCGCCGCCGTTCTCTGCTGTGCGCCGCCGCCGACGACTCCCACAATGTTGTGTTCTTCGTTCTTCAATTCTCGTCCTTCTCTCCGGATCCAATTTTACAGATTTGAAAAAAAAAAATACAAAGTAGATCTAAATATATTACAATGATTTTCCCTATCAAATCTATCCACGGATTTTCTCGTGGTGAAAAACAGATCCAAAAAAACGAGAAGGCCACGAGAATAAAACATACACAACAATTTAAATCCATCCATGAACATACAAATTTATTTAATTAAATTTATCAAGGATAGAGCCTAAGAACTGGAACCTCGCACTGATACCAATTGTAGGATTCGAGTCTACGTTTAACAAAATGAGTTGTTATTCAATTCGCAGGACCGTTCTTGGGATATCATAATAAATTCAATTAAATAAACCATGCGAATCCTATGCATGCTCCTACAAAATTAATTGCATAGGATGGATTCAAGAGAATACCTGATCTTCAATCGTTTGATCTACAGATCTAGATCGGAGGATGAACGATGAAGTAAAATCTGAAGTGGAATGGAACGACTACTTTGATTGTGTTCCTTCAGATTTGATCTTCTGATCTGTTCCCTTGCTCCTTGGAAATCTGGTGAGGATTATCTACCAAGTTGAATCAGGAAACCGGAGGATTTGATCAGAGAAATCCTCCCCTGAAGCGCCGCCGATCTCTCTCTCTCTAAATTTAATATTCTGATTGAATTGTATACTGCGTTGTCTACTTCTGACCTAGAGAGAAATCCTTTATATAGTGTTAGGGTTTTAAGAAAACCCTAACCCTAATGGGCTTGAGCAATGTGTGGGCCAGACCAGGGATCAAATGCAAATAATAAAGTGGGCCCTCTTTATTAATTAATCCTTCCTTGTTCAACCCAGAACATAATTAATTAATAAAATATTGTTTTAACCTTCACAACGGTAACAATGTTGACTCACCCCTTTATTACCACGTTATAAGGAACGGGTTGCATTAAACTAACATGATCCACATATTTAAGGTTTTAGACATCCAGTAATTAATTAGGTTTATGACAATTAACCACAATTAATTAATATCTTATTTCCTGATTAATAACACTCACTCCTTTTCTCTTATGCTTGAACAAATCATTCAGCCTGCAGGACTTAGCATAAAGAACCTTGTGAGCTCATCAGGGAATGTCACCATCCTGAAACGGATATGCTTACCTATACATCCAGCCTAAGCAGACCCCACACAAATTGCCAACACCCAAAGTGCAGGTATAAGAGTACATGTAAGACTCGCCACAGTAGCAGATCAAAGTGTGGTCAATCTGTGTGTGCCCCTTATCCTTCAGTAAGGTTTAAGATCATAGGAAGTATGTTAGAGATCTGGCTCATTCATATGTCAATGAGAATTGCACATCCCACTGTTGATCCCATCAATACATAAATATGTACCGACACATCAATTAGCTAGGATAAGCCCACTTATGAACCGATGTGCCGCAGCTTAAACCAACAGCCTATCCAGGGACTGTTTCAGCTGTGATACTGTTTATATCTCGCTAGGTCAAACGAACCATATGATCCTCTATGATCTCCTACACACCATATGGTCATCCCTATCTACGAGATAAAAGGATATTATAGTTCGTTATATGTTCACATTTATCAGATAGCGAGAATTGTTGATGTAACACATAAAAGAAGGCCAGTATACAAACACTTAATCATTTATGCTTTCTGTATACAATCCCAACAGTTTTCTCCAAAGAAATCAATATTAACTTATCCCTTTAATACCACGTTATTTGGAACGGGTTTGCATTAGACTTGGATGATTCACATATTTAAGGTTCCGGACATTCATTAAACAATTTGGCATATAATAATTAGCCATAAATAATTAATCTCTTATTTTCCAAGTAGTACCACTCACTTATTTTCTCTTATGCTTGAATTAAAAATTCAACCTACAGGGTTTAGATAAAGAAATTTGTGAGCTTCTTAGGGAATGTCCCCATTTATCTATATGTTGAGTCTAAGCAGGCCACACACAAACTGCCAACACCTAAGATGCATATATAAGAGTACAAGAAAGACTCGTCATCATAACAAATCAAAGTGTGGCCAATTTGCACATGCCCCTTAGCCTTCTATTAGGTTTAAGGTCAGAGAAAATATATTATTCATACATCAATTATAATGGTGCATATCACTATTGATTGCATCAATACATTTATGATCCCATTAGCCTTCTTTGCCTCTTATTTTACTATTCTAAGCATCTCTTTCATCTCCTCTTCTTCCTCTGCATTTTCTGGTAAAGTTCAATGCTTGTTCAGGTCACCATTCTCGGCTATCTTATTTCATTTTCAACATGTATCTTCATTGTGATTTTCCTTTTCCTATATTTCAATGTTGCGTGAGCAGTTATTTTTCCAGTTAGAGTTTGTGGGAGTCTGTGATTCTTTCTCTTTTCTTCTTGTCGTTTATCTTCAGCTGTGAGGTTTTTGATCCATTGTTTAATGTTCAGTGTGTGATGTTTTTAGTTCTGATCGAGACAAGTTCTAGTAGTATGCTCTCCTTTTACGTACCAGGTTCTAGATTATTTTTGTTTTTCTAGGTTGTTGATTTAGGTATTTCTTCTTCCTTTTTTTAATCTAAGGAACCTTAAAGAATTTATTCTCTTCTAGATGGTATACTCCTCCGAGTTGGAATCATAGAATCAGGAACCTACACACCGTATAATCTTAGAACCTACACACCGTATAATCTTCGTATTGACGAGATAAGTAGATAAACCTTCTTAAAGTTTGTTTGTGTCATATATTTGTTAATTTAGATAGGAGGTGTTATTTATTGCAATTCATTATTGATTCCTAGTATATCAAACAATCAATTTATCAATATACAAATCACAATATTTTTATGTATACAATCCCAACACGTAGAGTTCTGAATTTGTTTGGGTCCATTATTCCATCATACGCCTTGATAGAGGGGACCAAGATTTTTTTAGACAATCGGACGGTTGCGATCCGCAGTGTGAATAGAGAATCAATGTAACTGTTTGTTGGTACGATGAGGGTTGGAGTTGGTGTATCTGGGATTAAAGTCATCAAGCACCTCAACTTGACAATATGTGTCTCGATCGAGAGCTTATATCCTTTAAGCAGACTGACCATTATTTTGTCAATTTCTGGGGTGTGTTATTTGTACGAATGAAGTTTTTTTGTAATCCTCCTCATCTTCATCATCTGGATTGCATCCGTATATAGGGTGGTTTGCACGGTTATTTGCTGGAGTTATGCTTCGAAGCTAGCTTGTTGATTCTAGGAAGGCTCTCCTTCAAAGTGTTTGAACCTGTTGTTTTGTTTCGTGTGTTGCTCATTGGTATTTTTCATGAGATTTTTCTCTTTCTTGTCCCACAGTGAACACTAATATATATTGGGTAAAATGTTCATAATGAAAGAAGTTGCTAAAAAAGACATTTAGATATAGAAATAAATGAGATAAAGCAGTAAAATGTACAAAATTATTGTTGTGAGAGCTTTGCACTGATTACAAGCTTTGGGAATTAATATAAAGAGAGAGTGCTCAAGGTTTTCCTTAGTAGTTTGATCGAAAAGTTGGATACTTCGAATAAGCATCGTCTTTCTTAAGTTGAAACACCTTTTGTAAATGTATGCAATTCTTCAATTAGGATGCTTCTCGAAATTGAGCTGAAGGCTTCGAATTCGAAACCGCACATCCATTCAGGAGAGCTCCGATCCTTAGAAAATTTAGCAGATCATGCAATAGAATTTGGGCCATTTATTGAAAAAGCACAAGTTAAGGATCAATGCAGATACCAAATTAAACAGCCAAACCCAATTGAAGCCTTCGCTCCGATAAAATTGTACCTAAGAAGAAAATAAAAAAAAAGGTATATAACTGAGAGGTCATGGGTGTAGTGGTGATAGCACATCCAGGGCCGGCCCTGTAAGTTTTGAGGCCCGGTGCGAAAAAGAATTTAGTGCTCCTCACAACTTCACAATTATTTATGAATTTCACTTCATTTTTAATTAAACCTAAATAAAATAAAAAAAATTAAACAAATGTTATGAGATTTTTGAAGCAAACTTTATGAGATTGTTACATCATCTCTTTTATTTGTTTTTTTTTTTTCAGAGCAAATAAATGTTTACTAGCTCAATAGAAATGATTAGCATAATAGTAATATGATAAATAAAATCAAACAAATTAAAATCTGTTACCACTCTCAAAAAATTAAAAAAAATAAACAAAAAAATTTATAGCAAAAACCTAGGAAATAATGTAAATGCAACAAGAAAATCATATAGGATTAAAAAAATTGCACAACTTTATGATCACAAAAGAATTCATATCAAAGAAAATATTTGTTTAAGGAAAAATGAAGGACTACGTTATCAACTTGTTGTTAGTTGCTATTTAGCAATTGTTTTGTGTTCTAGAACACAAGCCAAATTTTTTGTTGTCGTGTTACGTTAGGAATAATATAAATTTTAATGTCTTTATTGATGTCTAGAATAATTTTAATATATTAGTTGATATCTTAATAAATTTTAATATTTTATTTAATATATTTTGAGCTTAACATCTTTATTAGGTTAAATATAATTTTTTTTGTTAATCTTTTTAGTTAAGTTAAAAGTAAGTTGTTTTATCCTATATTTATTTAAAATAGTGTCCCTACTAAGATAAATTAATAGTGTTATATTACTACTACTATATAATTTTTTTAAAAATGGTGCCCCATTAATTCGGAGGCCCCGGTGCAGCGCACCTCTCGCACGGCCTCAGAGCCGCCACTGAGCACATCGCTTATGATTAAGAAATCATGGGTTCATTCAAGCTTTCTTCGATATATTTGGAATATGAGTTTAAATTAATGCTAAATAATTCAATTAGAAAGAAGATGGAAAGGGAGGTGAAAAAGAAAAGGAGCCGAGACAGAGTCTTAAAATAAGAAGGATTTTTCATCTCCCTCCATTTATTTTCTTGCATGCGTTGAGAGCTGAGACCGTTGGTTACCTAAATCACTTTAAATTTGGTATAAATACAGCTATTTATTAAACTTACTACTTAATCAATGGAATTTAAAACAAGTACACCATTAGTTTAATGCGCATTAATAGTATTCTGTAAAAAGTATTTTTTTATTACTGTTTTCTCCCAACCAAAGTCCATTGTAGGAATTCTATTGTTGATTTCCATATGTCCTTCTCGATTCTCTTTTTTTTTGCATAATACATATTAATGCCGCGTGCTATAGAAGTTTATTTCTTCAAGAATATCCCTCTGATTTTTTTTTATCGATAGTAATATAATTATTTATATATAATATATATTATTATATTTAATTATACTATAGAATGTATATTGATTTTCATATTATGTATTACAAATATTTGCTATCATAAAAATTACTCCCTCCATTTCAATTACATGGTCCAATTTAATCTTACTTGCCAAAAATTATTTATTACTTAAACAAACTTCCAATATTATCCTTAATTAAAGCATTAATTAACCTTTTATTTTTATAATATTATATTTTATATTCCATTGTCCAAAATTATTTAAATATGTAATTGTAAATTACCAGAAAAAAATACTAAATATAAAAATAATTATATAATTGAAATTTCCTAAAACAGTAACCTAAAAAATAATTGAAATGGATAGTGTAGTTAACTATTTAATTAAAATTTGCAAATGCATAACTTTCCTCATACATAAGTTTAAGAAAGACAAAACATCAAAGGCTACACTCGCAAGTCTTGAACTTACACAATTTCCTACTTGAATGTAGGAACAATCCTCATGTGGGTGCACCTCCCCCCAATCGCTTCACATTCGCCAACTCAAATAAAATACGAGACTAAAATAGAGTAATAACTAATAGAGTTATATATAACTTGTTGTGGATGATATAGGGTTAATTCCTCAAAATCATTGCAGCTAGTTTGCAGGTTAGATCTGTTGCAGAGCAAGAGCTTCCAGAGTTTTCAACGAGCCCCCTGCATCATATTCAAACTTATAATCAGAAAAACAAGAAAACAGACATAGATGTTGAGTGGACTTCTTACATATTTGGCTGATCAGAGTCTGATGCATTGTAATAGCAAGCACGGTTCTTCGCATCCATCACTAGTTTTTGCCAAACACAACCACTCTTGGACAAAGTTGTGGCGTCTCCTACTATCATCAGACAGTACCTGCATAAAAATGCTGCATCACATGTCTTTGATATTATACCATACCTAGAGACATTTCATTGTACAAATTACAACGCAGGAGAGCTACCTAGCCCGAGTCAAAGCTACATTAGCCCTTTGTCGATTATCAAGAAACCCAACGGAGCCTGTCCCATTGCTCCTAACTGTGGAGATTATGATCACATCTTCCTCACCACCTTGAAACCCATCAACAGATCTTACATTCACTGTAAATGAATCATTGTTGTAAGACTTTCCGAGTGCTTCCTGGATCGCGTTTACTTGAGCTTTGTAAGGAGATATGCACCCAATCTGGACTTTCTGCTTGGACTCCTTGCATTCTGTCAATTCAAACAAAACCAGAGAAAGAATGAGAAAAGGTTGCAAAGTCGAGCAATATATTAATTGTGATACCTTTGTGGAGTTGGGATACTATCCAAGAGACCACCGAAACCTCTGCTTTGTTCATTGTGCTGTGCCTTTTATCCACCTCCTCTTTCCCACTGGTTACGTTAATGAAAGAATACGCACCAAATATATCTCCCTTGAAGTAGCTTCTGTTATAAACTGCTGCTGCGACATTAGAGCCATCCTTAATCTTGTTTGCATAGAATTCTCTATTTGGAAACAAACTTATGGAAGGATGCATTCTGTATTGAACATTCAGAAGATGCTTGTCGTGTCCTAACATCACAAGCCTCTCGAATAAGCTTCTTCCGAACCCCGCCTTTTCGCATATCTGTCCGTAACACACATGCTCAGTGAAAATTCATGACAGAAACATTAATACTAAAAAATATGAATTCGGTTACCTTGCTTACAACCATTGCAGGGAGCTGTTTCTCATCTCCCACGAGTACAGCATGTCGGATTCCGGGAAGCTGCAGGGGAATTGAAGATTCACATTCTTTGACTTGTGCAGCCTCATCTATGATCACCATTTCAAACGGTGTCATTTTTTTGATGCGGTGCAATTTAGCGGAGCTTGAAACAGTGCAGAAGATTATGCAAGCATTGTTGAGGCAGAGGTCTTGGATTCTTTTACGACCCCTAAATTCTTTAAGTGAGATATTTTTGCTTAGGAATTTGATTGTTTTGAAGCACTCCAATCTAAGCCTGCAGAAATCATCTGTCTCACACGTGATTCCAGTTTCTTCATTTCGGATATATGCCTGATCATGCTGCAGAAGGATATCCATTATTTCGAGCAAGCGAGAAGCTCGACGCATTTTGTCTAAAACCGGTAGAGGAAGTAAACTAGTAGGCATATGCTTGCACAATCCCTTAATATATTCTTGTAACTGCATTTTGATGGAATCAAATTTATTAGCAAAGAGTTCCTCTTCATCTTCGTCTGTACACACACGGGGTTCCTCAAGGATGGAGATCATCTCAACCACGCTGTGTTTCCACCCGAAGGAAAGGCGATCTTGCTCATCAATGCGATACTCAAGAAACACGTCGTGAAGGTCTTCATGCTCATCAATCATCATTCTCTCCACGTTCCCAAACAGAACTACATCTCTCAGTTGGTGGCTTGGCAGGCAACTCAACAACCGCTTAGCCACTCCTACCACGGCCACGTTTGTCGGAGCACAAGTCACTGTCCTGCACTTCAATCTCAACAGTGTGGATACTAATGCAGCGATTGTTTTTGTCTTCCCTGTCCCAGGAGGACCCCATATCAGCTTCACACTCGTTTCATGTACGCATTGTGTTAGCGCGGCGCACTTTGCAACAGCAGCCTTCTGGGAATCATCGAGACTGAATGAGCTAATGAAGTCACTCAACTTGGACATACTATTTCTCTCATCTTTCATGGAGGAGCAATTCTCTTCCACCTGCACGATATAGTTTGAAAAATGAAAACTCAAATTCATTTAAACTTAACATTTATGAAGCAATATCTTACTCTTGGATCAACTCTAAGAACAGAGCTGATGACATTCTTGTTTCCTCCACTGCCTGTGCTCAATGCAGTCCAAATCCGATAGTTGGTGTTCAGATTTGTGAGACATATAACAAACAGTCTCTCTACTGTCTCGAGCGATAATAGATTGGAAGACTTGACTCGTATTACAGGGGCGTTCCGATACACATGCACGTTTTGAACTAACCCAAGAGTGAATGGTGTTTTAGTCCCATTCAAATGAGTAATGCATTTCGGTCTCACATCGGTTAGTGCAATCAAGTCCCAACACTGAGGCGTATACCCCACCTTATTTTTTCCTTTCAATCTAAAGCTGTACAGAAATTTCTCACTCTTATCTGATTTATGTTTCTTCAAGCTGAAGATCTCACGAGCCGGCGCAGTGTCCAGAGCCGTGAGACTGGAATGCAGACCAGCACGCGTTTCTTCAATCAGTGGGATGATAAATGAAGCCAAGTAGTGCTCTGCAGATGAAAATGAATCTGGAATTCTTTCAACCTGTCAACGCCATTCTCCCAAGGAATCGACAAATCAACAAAAAGATTCAATGAAATAGCAAGAAAGCAAAAAGGCTGGTGTAATGATCATACCTTGTCCTTGTAAAGATCTTTGTTCACTATATCAGATATAGACCACGAGAATATGAAATCAATTAACTCCGTAGTTTTATCATTTCCCTTCTTCCTCATCGAGCCCATGATCTAACTTGAACAGTTAACACAAGATTTTAACCCACATTTTATTCAGATTTGTTCAACTACTTAATGCACACCCTTTTTTCCCTATTAACCCAAAGAATAAAAAAATATATCGATAACATGATACAGAAGAAAACACAGCATATGTTGCTTCCTAAAAAAAAAAAAAAAAGTGTAGTTGCAAGAAAAAACTAAACCTTTTTCTAGTTTGGGGATCGCCTAAACGAAAATGCGAAAGCCGAGAAGCAGATAATGAAGAAGAAAAATGGTTTGTTCGTTAAGAGTGATGTGAAGGAAAATGAAGTGAGAGTGAGACTCTTTGGTTTCTTTATGCATTCATAATTTGAATGTTGAAGCTCTCTCTGCACAAGGAGGGAAGCGCTAGAGTTTCCTCCCTTAGCGGCATCATTTCATATCCCTCGATTAATATCCTCTATTTATTTATTTCAAGGAAGATTGATATGTTTTTTAGTGTTCGAGACAGTTCAATATCGGTACAAAAATAAAGAAGATACTGTCTGTATTTGTGGGTTTAATTAATCAACATTAAGTATAATAGGATTGATTCTCATTACCATACTGGACATAGAATGTAAACTCAAATCATTAAACAATTTTGTCGTTTATATTATCTGTTGAGGTTCGATTCAGGAAGGTAAATAGAGCCCTTGGAATTCGTCAAAGAGAACAACAAATAATAACAAGAATATGGCAATCAACGATAGTTAGATTACAAAAATTAAGAACGTGAAGTAACGTTAAAACGATAAGCAGGAAAAAGAATGCTGAAATATGAACCTTCAATCCCTATTCATAGACAGGATAGGGGAGGGGGTGCTAGCTAAACCCTAGTCACCGGCGAGCTTGGTGGCGAGCTCGTGCTCGTCGTAAATCTCTGAACTACCCCGGGATTTTTGGGCTCGGTTAGGGTTTGTAATGGTTGTGCGCCGCTAGACTTTTAAAATAGATTTCATCTTACTCGCTACCGATCCCCGAACATGGTCGATGTCCAGGACTGCTTGGGGTCGGCATCGAACTCCCACCTTAGGCGCTTTTAAGTTCTTCCAATTCTGAGCGGGCTTGCAGCTGTTTGGGCTTGTGGTTGTTTAGACCGTGGAATTGCTGAATGGGCCTAGGCCTCTGGGGCCCTGCCCCAACAATAGCCCCTTTTGATTTTGGGGTCTATCGCAGATAGATGCTTGAATCAAAACTTCTATCCGAATGAGTTACAGAGTGTGGAGTTTTGAGGTGTTCGAGAGACTGTCCTTAGGGCTCGGGAGGTGCTTCCGGAGAAAGGAGCTCCTATGGGTAGTAATTGGGATATTACTCTGAGTCAGTACAAATGATTCCCTGGGAACGTAAGCATCTGACTGTATTGGGTGGCATCAGAATGCCGCCCCATGGGCCAATGCATGGGTCCAGAAGCCACGCAGGTTAGAATCATTCCGAGGAATGTTCTCTTGTTGGTAATGTATACTGAAAGCATAAATGATTAAGTGTTCTCTTTATACTAGCCTTCATTTATGTGTTGCATCAACAATTCTCGCTATCTGATAAATGTGAACATACGACAAACTATAATATCTTTTTATCTCGTAGATAGGGATGACCATATGGTGTGTAGGAGATCACAGAGGATCATATGGCTCGTTTGACCTAGCGAGATATAAACAGTATCGCAGCTGAAACAATCCGTGGATAGGCTGTTGGTTTAAGCTGAGGCACATCGGTTCATAAGTGGGCTTATCCTAGCTACTTGATGTGCCGGTACATATTTATGTATTGATGGGATCAACAGTGGGATGAGCCATTCTCATTGACATATGAATGAGCCAGATCCCTAACATACTTCCTATGATCTTAAACCTTACTGAAGGATAAGGGGCACACACGGATTGACCACACTTTGATTTGCTATGGTGGTGAGTCTTACAGGTACTCTAATATCTGCATTTTGGGTGTTGGTAATTTGTGTGGGGTCTGCTTAGGCTGGATGTATAGGTAAGCATATCCGTTTCAGGATGGTCACATTCCCTGATGAGCTCACAAGGTTCTTTATGCTAAGTCGTGCAGGCTGAATGATTTATTCAAGCATAAGAAAAAAGAGTGAGTGGTATTAATCAGGAAATAAGATATTAATTAAATGTGGTTGATTGTCATAAGCCAAATTAATTAATTAATATCTAAAACCTTAAATATGTGGATCATGTTAGTTTAATGCAACCCGTTCCTAATAACGTGGTAATAAAGGGGCGAGTCAGCATTGTTACCGTGGTGAAGGTTAAAACAATGTTTTATTAATTAATTATGTTCTGGGTTGAACAAAGAAGAATTAATTAATAAAGAGAGCCCATTTTATTATTTGCATTTGATCACTGGTCTGGCCCACAAACTGCTCAAGCCCATTAGGGTTAGGGTTTCTCAAAACCCTAACACTATATAAAGGTTTTCTCTCTCAGATCAGAAGTAGCCACCACAGTATACAATTTGATATTCAAATCAGAATATTGAGTTAGAGTGAGAGAGAGATCGGCGGTGATCAGGAGGGGATTTTTCTGATCAAATCCTCCGGCTTCCTGATTCAACTTGGTAGATAATCCTCACCAGATTTCCAAGGAGCAAGGGAACAGATCAGAAGATCAGATCTTTAGGAACACAATCAAAGAAGGGTTCCATCCCGCTTCAGATTTAACTTCATCGTTCATCCTCCGATCTAGATCTGTAGATCAAACTATTGAAGATCAGGTATTCTCTTGAATCCACCCTATACAATTAGTTATTGTAGAAGCATGAATAGGGTGGCATGGTTTATTTAATTGAATTTGTTTTTGACATCCTAAGAACGGTCCTACAAATTAAATAACAACTCATGTTGTTAGTCGTAGACTCGAATCCTACATCTCTTGCATAGGGTGTTATCCTCATGCGCGCATTCTGTCTAGGCTCTAGGGAGCGCTTGTGGGACGAGTTCCGGCGGATCTCAGGGCACCAATGAGTTCCCTTGGGGAAGTCCCATGATCCTGTTGATTGTACCGATCGCGTCGGAGTTTATCCTATGGCTACAGGCTTTAGCCTACGCCTTCGGTGACCGGATCAATGGCGAGGCAAATTAGGGATCGACAGTGAGCCTGTGTGTGCACGGTGTCGAGCATGAAACTGGTGGGCTTTGGGTTTCGCCGCCCTTGTGGTGGTATTTCGGTAAATGTCCCCAACTTCGGGGTCATTTTTAGAAGTGAAATGGTTTCACAGTTTTAAACCGTGAACGGCTTGGTTGTTTCGCACTCATTTTAAGTTAGACTCTTGTTTTCTCTCTTTGTTGTTTCTCTCTTCTTCCCGGCGATCTTCTCTATATGGGTGTCGTTACTGTTCCGGCGACGTTGTTACTCCAGCACATTTTAACTCTCCCTTTCCACTTCGCTTCCCCTTTTGGTAAGTCTGTCTTTTACCCTCCATCGTTCCTTGAGTTTTCGATTTGTGATTGTGTCTTTGATCGATCGTTCCATGCATGTGGTTGGTGCGATTTTAGTCATTGTTGCCAAGTGCTGTTGATCTAGGTTTTTGTGTTTTTGCTTTATACTTTTTATTTTCATTTCTTGGGGTGGGTGTTTTTGATTTTGATGTGCGGTGGGTGCTGCATCGTTCGGGGTGGCTTCCTAGTTGGATTGGTTTTGCTATAGTCATCGAGTGCTATAGGTTTTGGTTTTTGTGTTTACGTCGTGAGGTTCTCGCCTTGTTAGCGGTCTTTGTACATAAATTGTGTGCAGGCCCTAAGTGTGCGGGCCTTCTCGGATTGTCATGTTCTTGTCTCGTAGAGTTTAATGCATGCTTCAGGTTATGTAATTCAGAGGGTCGAGTGGTCGTATTTTCACATGCTTGAGGTTACTGTTTTGTGTTTACTTGTTGCATTTCGTCGCTTGTCTCCTTCCTATTTTTTGTTGCAGCTCTTTCAATTGGGGTGTTGGTTTTCAGATGCGTGTTGATCGCAAGTTCGATTGATGTTGGTTATTTTTCCCTTTGTATTGGTTAATATGTTCGATCCCCTTCTATTTGTTGTTCTTGTTCCTTTGTCTGCTTTAGATTCTGGTTTTTTGGTTATATTGGCGTGTTTTCGTTTTGGTGTATTTTCTTTGCTATGATTGCATCCCCAATCTTTTGGGTGGATGTGTATTGCCTGCTTTTCGTTGTTCGTGATGTTCTCCATTCCATCGTTTCAATTTCTTCTTCGTGGTTGTCTTGATTTTGAGGTCTTTTCCCAATCGCTTGCTTGCGTGTGTTTTTCTACGATTTGTTTTGCAGGGGACCTCTCTTTTTTTCGTGTTTTGCAGTCTCGCATTTGTCCTCTTTTTGATTTTCAGTACTTAGAATATGAGCAATGGGTTCGTCGGATCGGGAGGTTGAAATCTGGGAGGAGCCTTCTTCATCTTCGGGATTGACCGAGGTCGATACTTGACGTCCTTTTGACCGGGATGAGGTGGCTTCATCAATATCTGAGGGTGGTCGGTTCGACCGCGGGCAGGGCAACAAGAACCTCAGCTCTGAGGGGAGCTGTGACCGTGATGACTTGGGCAACGAGGGTGAGGAGGATAGCGATGACTCCTTTGTGCCGATGGTGGTTGATACCTCCAAGGCCAAGAAGAACGTCATTAATCCCAATAACCCTATTTGGTCGTCCGTGTCCCTGGTCGACGAGGAGCTGGTGAAGAAGTGCTCGATGGGTGTGGCATGTCACAAGATGGTGAACACATTGCCCTCGCCTACCGACTGATGTTGTTCCCCCGCCGCCGATGATGTGGCTTTTTTTTTTTTCAGGTGATCAAGTACAGGGTCGATGTTCCAGCCAATCCATTCTTTCAAGCCATGCTCCAATCCCACAGCCTTGCTCCCTTCCAGTTAGCCCCGGTGAGTTGATGCTACATGCTCAGCATGCTAGTTTTTTTATGCGGGGCTCCGCTCGCCAATACTTCGAGAGTGGCACTTCTTGTATCAGCTGAGTAGATATAAGGAAGGGTACTATTATTTTACGAAGAGGGATTCGCTGAGGGAGGTCATGATCACCAAGTGTGCTCAAATACTCCTCGTTGGAAGAACCATTGGGTCTGTATGAAGATGACCCATTCCGACCCCGGGTTTCTCGCCGAGAGGGGAATTCCCATAAATGCAATTTTCCTTCAAGGATTGTGCTCGGTCGATTTTGTTGTGTTCTAACCTTTTGTTATTGTTCGATTCACAAGTTACAAGCAGACGGTCCTTACAGCCAAGGAGGAATCGAGGATCGACGTTGCTTTCTCATGTTTGAACCACGAGTTCAACTTGGTTCGAGGGAAGAGGCGTGTGGGAGCCAAATTTTGGACCAACGACCGAGGGAAGAAAGAGCCCCTTATTGCCGATATGGTTGGTCTATCACCATCCGACCTTCTGGCAACAATGATGGCGCAGAAAAAGCCGCACAAAGAGGTTTCCTCGAGTCCAACCGAGGATCAACCTCCGATGAAGAAGCACACAATGGAGTCATCTCGGACATCCCAAGGCCTGCACTCATCTGGGTCGGGAGCTAGGCGGCCTCCTGAGAAAGGGACCAACAGGTCTTTCTCGTCGAAGCTGCCGACTCCACTTCCTCCCTCTCCACCTACGTCCTCTCCAAAGAAAATCAAGGACGAGAGGAGGAAGAAAAAGGTGCACGAGGACTCCTCGGACTCCAGGGGTCGGTCAGATTTGGCCAACCAAAAGAAGTTGGAGCTGGTCTTGTCCGGCTCAGGTCGACCGACCTTGCCTCCTCCTCCGCCGCATACACTGCTCAATTGATGAAGATCCATGATGGTGAGTTCAAGGCCGATGACTTCTCGAGCTCGGATGCTCGGGAGTCTTTTTTATAAAGAAGAGCTTGCTCATGGTACTTTCTCTCACCAAGTCTTTGCCTCAATACTTCTCATGAAGTGTTTGCTAATTAATCGTTGCTCTTGTTTGTAGATCACTCGTCGGTTTGCACTGTACACCAAGGGACTGATCAAGTCTCTCGACACGGCTAGTAAGGGGGCTAGTCGGTCGAGAACGGACGTCACAATCGAAAGGGAGAAACGGGTCGAGTTAGCCAACAAGCTGGCCTCAGTCTCTGACGAGCTGAAAGATTCTCAGCTCAAGTCCCAATCCATCTCAGCTAAATATGATGAACTAAAGAGGGAAAGGGCCGAGCTGTCAAACTGATTTAAGGTCCTCGGTAATGAGCTCCATAAGGCTGTACATAACTTCAAGACTACGCACACCAAGAAGGAGCTCGAGCTGGAGTCCTTCAAGACTCGGTTCCACCGAAGTCAATAGGAGAGGTTGCACTACCAGAAGCCTCACGAGGAGGAGATCGAGGCACTAAAGTCAGGGGATGACGTCGATCTGAACAAGGTCATCGCGCACCTCTCGTTGATGCCCCAACTTCAACTTAGGGCATATCACCCACCGTCCAACTTCAGTTTGGGTCAATGCTGAGGACAAGGAGGCTGAGAAGAAGGATGTCGAGGACAAAGACATCGAGCAGAAGGAAACTGAGGGCGAGGATGCTGAGGGTGGTGGTGGCAGAGACCAAAAGGCCGAGGAGAACAAGGAGGAAGATGCCGAGCAGACCAAGGACGACTAGACCGACACTACCACTTAGATTTTGCTGCTTTGTAAAAATTCATTGATATTGTTTTCTGATTTTGCTTTATGTTTTTTTGTTGATGCTCAAACCTGCTTTGATTAACGAATTTTCTTTTAATGCTCACATCGTTAATCATCATTTCTCTTTGGTTGATTTGTTTTCATGTCCTATTATATTTGTGTTGCTTACATTCCGCTGACATTTGGTTGCATTTTATTCCTCGATGCTTCTCATGTTGTTTATGCATTTGTATCATGTGCGTTGCTCGGTCATATTATTTTCTTCTTTCTCGTTAGGCGTCGACCACGGTAGGTGCTCGAGTGTAGTCACCGCTGGTCGACCTCAAGCTTTGTTTATGGTCGATGGCGAGCTCGACTGCTAGGCTGAAAAGCATGAAGCGATGGGTCAGGGTGGGTGATGCCAAAGTATCGGCCCTCTGACGCTTAAGTTAGTAAGGGTTTTTATAGAATAATCTAATTGAAATAAATTCATGGATAAAATGAGCGTATCTATGTATTAATGGTAGTATTTTTTCAAATGCTTGACATTCCAACTGTTGGGTACTTCTCTTCCCTCTACCATTTCGAGTCGGTAATCCCCGTTCCACACCACCTTTGTGACCTTGTAGGGGCCTTCCTAGTTAGAGGCTAGTTTTCCCGCTCTGGACTTCTTAGTGTTTTGAAACACTCTTCGTAGCACTAGGTCGCCTACTTGAAAGATTTGTAGTTTGAGCTTTTTGTTGTAGAATCTCTCGACTTGTCGCCGTCGTTGGGAGGCTTTTGACAAAGTGTTGTCTCTTATTTCATTGATGAGCTCCAGGTTGGCCTCGAGGCACTCGGCGTTTGTTTGTTCATCAGTTTTGTCTAGTCTCGGGCTACGAATTATTACCTCTACAGGTGCCACTACTTCGACCCTATAAGCCAAGGAAAAGGGAATGGTGCCAGTTGCGGTTCTTGGAGTGGTCCAACATGACCATAGTACTGCTGACAATTCTTCCTCCCATCTTGATCCATGAGGGTTCAGCTTCCTTTTCATGGTGTTTATCACCGTTTTGCTTGTCGACTCTGCTAGCCCGTTGGCTTTTGGGTACTGGGGTGTTGAGAACGTAAGTTTTAATCTATAAGTGTTGCAGAAGGATTGCACCCTGTTACTGGCGAATTGTCGTCTGTTTTCGGTGCGTATTGTTGGGTATTGTATACAGAAAGCATTTATTACAATGAGTATACATTCAGCTTTATTTCCTATCTGTTAAACAAACTTACATGCGAGTAATAATGGTATTCTCTTATCTCACCGATAGGGACGATCATACGATGTGTTGTAGATCACAGAAGACAGTATGTGTAATATTCTATGTTTAATTAAGTGATAATTAGCTTAATTAATTATTTAAATAAAGGGGTTATATTATTTTTGCCCTTTTAATTTATTCGTTACTCAATTAATGACACCCGTTGTAGCACGCATATCCGTTTCATGCAAACAAAATGCCTATGATTATGTTTTGGGAAACCCTAGGCAACCCTACAAATGAATTTCATGAAGGAAAATTGTGCGCGATGAATCACAGATTCTAATGTATTTGGAGTACGTTAAAATTAACAACTTGAACCTGAGAGCTCCATTTCTTTTACCGAGCTAGAGTATGCTTGAGAATGATTTATGAGAATTTTAGTAACAACCGGAATGATATTCTGAGACTTGCAATATTTTATGATATTTCGAACTATTAAGTTCGGAGTGAAAAATGAGAAATTCAAAAAACTATGGAATTAAACAAACGAGTAGAGCTCATTATTTGGAGTATTTCTATGGATGTCCATATTCCGAAATGGACAATACATGTCGAATTAAAAGTCAAAAAAGGGTGATTAACGGAGTTATTACATGAAATAACAAATCCAGAACCGCGGCAAATGAAGCAGTGACATGTCTCACTTTATCCTTTACCCACTTCCTTCTCAATCATTGTCTAGGGTAGTTAAGTGCGGCGCATGGGTTGGAAATCGAGCAAAAAGGAATTGAGAGCAAGCAACTGCATTTTAGACTCCCTTCTGCCGCACACCTGCTTCCTACCTAAAATTTCCTTCGCGTTTTCCATTCAATACGTCAAGAATTGGTCCACGATTTCTGAAAACCAAACCAAGATCTTGCTTCAAGCTTTTTATAGAATTTGGAAGCAGTCAATTTCATTGAGTATCACGAGAGATACAACACGGTTTACAAGCCCTGTTGGAGTATATTCGTAGTCTTGGATCATCACCATCATTCGTCGATCACCGGAAAAAGTTGCGGCAGGTGTAGGGTTTGAGTCTACGATGGACAACACGAGTTGCCATTAATAAATTTCTAGCAAAGGATCGTTCTTAGGATACCAGGAACAAATTTCAATTAAATAAACCATGCAATCCTATGCATGCTCCTAAAATATTAATTGCAGAGGATGGATTTAGGAAATACC
Organism: Plectranthus barbatus; assembly: GCA_026898455.1. NCBI lineage: Eukaryota > Viridiplantae > Streptophyta > Magnoliopsida > Lamiales > Lamiaceae > Plectranthus > Plectranthus barbatus. The sequence goes on along the minus strand of JAPKLW010000547.1, from coordinate 246,033 downwards.
TAATTTCACCGTTTGATCTACAGATCTAGATCGGAGCTAATAAAGATGAAATAACCTTAGATCTGAGATAGAACGCCGACAATGGATAGTTGTTCCTACAGATCTGATCTTCTAATCTGTTCCCTTGCTCCTTGGAAATCTGGTGAGGATTATCTACCAGGTTGGATCCGAGATCTGGAGAAGACGATCAATTTCTCCCACCGGATCAGCCATGCCACCGTTCTCTCTCAATATACTGAAAACCCTAATTCTTAATGATCTGATAGAGAGAAGGCCTTTATATAGTGTTAGGGTTTTGAGAAACCCTAACCCTAATGGGCTTGAGCAGTTCGTGGGCCAGACCAGGGACCAGATGCAAATAATAAAGTGGGCCCTCTTTATTAATTAATCCTTCTTTGTTCAACCCAGAACATAATTAATTAATAAAACATTTTTTAACCTTGACCACGGTAACAATGCTGACTCGCCCCTTTATTACCACGTTATTAGGAACGGGTTGCACCAAACTAACATGATCCACATATTTAAGGTTTTAGACATTCATTAATTAATTTGGCTTATGACAATCAGCCATAATT
>JAPKLW010000547.1:183629-209104 GCA_026898455.1 Plectranthus barbatus | reverse complement strand
AGTTGCCAGTTGTCAGCTGAGTGTAAGTAGCGTGCAAGAAAACACTTGACATTATTTCCGCTGCGTAACGCTTTATACTCTGAAAAACCGGGACCAACAACGGTCTTCTCCGTCCAAAAGAGTTACTTGTTTTTTCTTCCTTTCTAGTGTGGTACATTGTCTTTTTACCAACTTCGGGTAAGGCATTCGTCCTTTGTTGTACGTTCTGTCAGAACGGGCGTTATTATCAAGTGTTGCTAGGTTTTTCTTTGCTTAGCATTCTATCGGAGAATGCTGGGAATGGTCTGCTAAGTCATTTGACTCTTTTGATTGCTAAGTACTTCTAGCAATCTGTCTTCGTAGCCAATCTGCTGACTCCTCAGCAGTTGCTTACACAACACTTGAGTCTTGGTTCTTGATTGCTATATCTTCTAGCAATCTTTTCCGTAGTAGCGAATGCTGACTCCTTCAGCATTCTGCTATCTTCTTACTATAGTAGCGAATGCTGACTCGTTCAGCATTCCACTATCTTCATTCTGCCGACTGCTAAGAGAATGCTCCTAGCAGTCTCTTCTTTCTGCATATGATTGCTAGCACTTTGCAATCATTCTTCTTAGCACATGACTACTTTCTTCTTTAGCAGTCGTTTCTTTCTGCTAACTTCTTTAGCAATCGGCTTGATTGCTGAGAACGTTCCTAGCATTCAGAATTTTCGAAGTCTTCGTTCCAATTGTTGAATCCTCAGCAGTCTTCCGCAAATACTTCTAATATATTACAACTCGAAATATTTCTTACATAGGACATTACACATGAGTTGCTAGACTCTCTAGACTTCAGCAATGATCGACCAAACTACTAAGGCTTTGATTCAACAAAACCTTTTACAATTTTGATCTAAGGGAGAATTACAACATAATTCCCAATAAGACCCAATCACACTCGTTGGGTTCAGCGGGAAAAATATAAATTCTCTTGGAGAAACCACACTGCCGGTAATTGCCGAAGGACTAAACTTATCGACCCCGTTTCCAAGTGGTTGATGCTCTTTCGGCATATAACATCCTGATAAACCGACCATGGATTCATGCAATGAAGGCCGTACCATCCTCCTACCATTAGATGATTGAATTCCCAACCTCTTTGGGAGTTCAAACCATAAAAGGGGATCAACTCGCTTCTAGGAGTTGCTACGAAGTAACTCTTCGAATTGTTCATATGATGGAGCCCAAGTCGATTTAAGGTTGCTCGACGCAGAGGACCAATCTTGAACTACCTTTGTCGGAGAAAGGTTATCCGAAGAGCAGAAATTCGAGATGCAATCCTTCCTCTCACAAAACAAGGGGAACTTTGCATTCTCTCATGTGGATATGTCGGGCATTGATCCTTCGATCATCTCTCATAGACTACGAGTCGATCCAAAGTATAAGCCCGTGAGGAAAAAAAGGAGAAGATTTGTCCCTGAACGAAATGAGGCCATCGCCGAAGAGGTCAAGAATCTTCTCAAGGTGGGATTCATTCGAGAAGTGAAATATCCCAAATGGCTCGCAAATGTGGTCGTAGTAAAAAAAATGGGAAAAACGAAATCTATGTGGATTACACAGATTTAATTAAAGATTGTCTGAAAGATCCTTTCCCACTCGCTGCAATTATGCATGGCGATTTCAGAAAAAGCTATAATTGCTATACTCGTTCGATAGGAAAATAGAAATAAACATCCCATACATTATGTTAGCCGAACACTTCCTGATGCCAAGACGAGGTATCCGACCTTAGAAAAGCTTGTCCTTGCCCTCGTCATGGCTTCAAGGAAGTTGAGACCGTACTTTGAGTCTCATCAAATCAAACTAGTCTCATAATTTCCAATTCATCATGTTTTGTCCAAACCATATTTATCTGGCCAGATGATGAAATGAGCCATCGAGCCCGGGGGCTACGGACCTCAATTCGAACTAAGAAGCACTATAAAGTCTCAGATCTTGACTGATTTTATCGCGAACTACACACCCGAACTCCAAGTCATGGGAGAGATCAAGCTCGGACCCACTTCGAACAGTATAAAATTCTGGACCCTTGCTATAGATGGCTCCAATAATTCTAGGGGGAGTGGAGCTGGGCTACTACTTGAATCCCCTGAAAGATGGGTCATCAAAAGAGCTATACATTTTGAATTCCGAACTACGAACAACATCGCGGAGTACGAAGCATTAATTGCTGGGCTGCATTTAGCACTGGATCTAAAAGTTCGAAAATTGAAAAATTGAATCTGACTCTCAGCTCATCATCAACCAAGTTCGGGGCGAGTTCCAAGCAAGGGATGCTCGAATTTTAGAATATCACGAACTCGCGAAGGAGCTCGAATCCAAGTTCGAAGAAGTGGAAGTCTTTTATGTACCTCGAGAAGAAAACTCGCATGCTAACGCCCTTGCAAATCTGGCCGCGGCTGCAAGTTCAGGGGGAATCCAAACTATCTCACTCACCGTAGCACTCTGGCCAGCAACCAGGGACCGCGAGTCCAAACCAATGGAAGTTTTCCCGGTGCATGACCTCCAAGAATCATGGATGATTCCAATCATAAAGTATCTATCAGAGGGAGCTCTACCACAACAAAAGGCTAAAGTCGTCAGATTAACCTGAAGAGCCGCACGGTTCATCCTCTTGGACGACCAACTCTATAAGAAATCCTTCGAAGGGCCACTATTAAAATGTGTGTCCGAAGAAGACATCTTTTTAGTCTTTTGGAAATTCACTCTTGGAGTTGTGGAAATCCTTTTGGCTCTAGGAGTTTGGCCCATAAAACCATCACAACCGGATTTTATTGGCCGACCATGAAGAATGATGCCGAGGAGGTAGTTCGAAAATGTGATAGCTGCTAGAGGTTCGCAGGACTGACACATTTGCATGCCTAACCTCTTCACTGGAACATACCTGCTGGGCCGTTTTCTCGATGGGGAATCGACATTGTGGGAAAACTACTAAAGGCCAAGGGTCAGAAAGAATATTTGGTAGTCGCCACAGATTCGTTCACTAAGTGGGTCGAGGCCGAACCACTTTCCTGAGAATGAGACACCGAGATGATTAACTTCCCATGGGAAAAAATTATTTGCCGCTTCGAACTATCTCGTGAAATAATTACGAACAATGGGCATCAATTCATCGGAAAAAGTTTAAGGATTATTGTGAGACAATCGGAGCTCATTTGCTGTTCTCGACCCCGAGATATCCCTAAGCCAATGGCCTGGCCAAGTCATCTAACAAAACAATCATCAACATCTTTATAAGGAAATTGGCAGCTAAGAAATTGGCCTGGGTCAAGGAAGTTCCAGCGGTACTATGGGCATACCGAACTACATTCAAAACTGCTACAGGAGAAACCCCTTTTTCCTTCGCCTATGAAGTAGATGTTGTGTCCCCCTTCGAAGTCATCCAACGAAGTCCAAGAGTCGAGCTATTTTATGAAGAGAAAAATAAAGAAAAACTCTTCAACTCACTAGAATTGCTCTACGAACGAGGAATTGAGGCTTCAGGTCGAATGACTCGAGTTCAGAGAACTATAGAAAAAGTTTATAACAAATTATTTCGACTAAGGTCTTTTTGGAAAGGGGATTGGGTACTTCAGCAAGTCTTCCAAAATACTCAAGAACTTAACGCTGATGGAGACCGAGCTGCAAAGAACCCTACATCATTGATTCAGTAGTTGGAAAGGGTGCCTATAGACTTCGAACTCCCAAAGGAAAATCTATTCTGAACACATGGAATATCAAATAATTGTAAAAAACACTATTTTTAAATTTCATGCTAGTTCGAACTAATAGTTTGGTCGATAGTCAAGCTAGTTCGAATATTGATGTTCGAACAAGGGTTGTAAAATAGTTCGAATCAAACTCTTGATTCGAATTATTAGAAGTTAAGTATTAGTAAATGTTCATTCAAAGCGAGTTCGGTTACAAATCTTGTACAACTCTCTAAAACAATTAGAGTTATTGATAGTTGAATATTAAATTCCCAAAGTTTTCTCGAGTATTTGGTTCAACCTAGTCCAGTTCGATCAAAATAAGAACAAGTGCACAGGAAAAGCATTCACATTGCAATAAGAGTAGAAAAAAAGAAATTAGATACTTTTCGGAACAGAAGAGTTAAACAAATCCTTCAGTACAAATTTAAAGATGATTTCAAGGGTTAGGGTTCGACTGCTCTTGATTCAACTAGTTCGGGCCCTCCCGCTCGTTCCGGTTCTGCTTGTCTCTTTCAAGAACATCCTCTAGGTGTTTCGAGAAGGTCTCATCCTCTTAGTTTTCATCCTCCTCGTCCTCAGATCCTTCGGCAGCAGCCGAAGTGGAGTTGACAAATCCAAGATCGAGCTCTAGGAACTTCTCCTTCACGGCCGACCTAATGTTTTTCAGATCAGTTCCTCCATCACATTGAATGTGTCCGAGCCGGAACGAGTTGTCAGCAGCTGGGCAATATCGAGACCCTCACCAATTGTCCGAGCAAGTTCTAGAGCAGCCATCGCCTCTGCAACCTTGGCCTTCAACTTTTGCTTAGTCTCCATGCGTATTTGGACCTCGGCTGAGAGTTCCTCAAAGAGCTTGTCGGAGTGGTCCATAATCTAGGCCAGCTCTTCGATTGCCGGCTGTCAGTCCTTAGTCAATTGCTCAACTAAGTCCTGCAAATTTTTTAATTCCACAGTGGCAACCGACAGCTTGGATACCAGTTGGTTCCGCTCCTTGAGGATCCCATCTCATTCCTACTCGGTTAGGACGAGGTCTTTTCATTCATCGTGAAGGCTCAAGAAAACAGCAATCGAAGTCCTCCACCATACAACAAAAACCCTAAAGATACGAAGGAAATAATCAGTTTGGAATCAGACTAAATCAAACACAGTTAAATAATAGAGGAAAGGATCGAAATCAAAACATCAACATTACTTACTAGAAGATTATTTTGGGCATTGTCGAAGATGAATATTCGAGCCGAAGACCTCATCGGCCATGGCGGACTTGCTAAGAGCATGTCTACGAACTTATGGAAGGTAGAAATGGACTTCTCGTTCTGCAGACATTCGACTTCGGTCTCATCTCTGGTTATTGCCATCTCCTTGCTTGACCGATGTCCAGCTTCTGTACCAGCTATCTCGGACCATGTAAGGTCGAGAACCTCCCTTTTCATAGTTCGGGTCCTCTTCAGGCGATAAAAAAGAAGATCTCCTGAATCTTCTACAGAGTGCTCCTGATCTCGGTTCCTCTTATCAGTTCGGGTAGATGGGTTGGCAGTTGGGTTATTCAAATAACCACCAATATCTCGGTCCTTCATCCTTTGAGTTTCGACATCCTTATATTGTGGCTTCGTGGCATGAGGATCCTTGTTCTTCGGGACAACCTCTTTCTTCTAGCCCCGGTTCATCTTTTTCTTCTGCTTCTCCTGCTCGAACCTCAACAACTCTTCTGGTGTAAGCCTTTCTATCGGATCATCGAGTCCGTGGTGCTCAGAGTTTGATGCCTGAGGAGTTGGCCGAAGTTTCTGGTCTCATGCCTGTAAGCCTTCCGAATTCGGTTGGCTTTAAGATCTGTAAAGATCGGCCTTCTTTGCTTTGCAAAAAAAAAAGAACATCAGCTCGAGAGAAAAGCATAAAAGTGTTATGAAAACAGTAAAAATGTACTATTGGGAGTTCGGATAATTCCACTCAAACCCGCAAAGTCATTCGTGATTTGGACATAAAAAAACTCTTGAATCCACTTCTTCGAGTTCAATTTGGTTCCAAGAACGAGGGGGCTTGGATTTTTCGAACCTTTGGAAAAATAGTAGTAATCTTGCCCACTCTTATTCACTAAGTTGTACACTGCATTCCATTCTCGGATTGTTGGCTCTTCGAGCCCGACATCATGGAAAATTAAGTAAGTTCCGATCACGTGACACCAAGAAATGGGAGGGAGCTGAATAGGAGCAATATTATATTGTTCTATAATATGTATAAATAGGTGAAGAGGAAGGCGAATCCCGAACTCAAAAACCCGGGCAGAGAAGGGCATGAACCCATATGGTGGTTGATAAGCGCGCTGGTGTTCTTCGATTGCAATAGGGTTTAGCCTTACGGACCATCCTTACTTTATAAGCACCACATCGAGCTTCATCTTGTCCAAATCAAAGGGGATCTCTTTCAAAGAGCCTTTGGAAATTTGATCGTAAAGAGGTGGAAATTTACTAGGGGCTAAACCCGAGGAAACATCAAGAGAAAAAGCGGAGTTAGATTGTTTGTTGGAGTCGTCCTGACCAGCAGAGTTCCGTTCTTCTGCCATTTCTTTCTGCTCGGCTAGGTTATGATGCTCGACATTATCGTGCTGCTCAATATCATTGTGCCGCTCGACATTATCGTGTTGCTAAGCAGAACCTTCTTGTTCGGCAAAAGAGAGAGATGCTGAAAGCTCGAGGTGTTGCTCGACAGAGCCCGAAGGCTGAGGATCTTCCCATCTCATCCTCCACTACTCACTTAGGTATCCCCGCTAGAGTCTACACCACTACCCCTACTGCTTGAACTAACCCTTGGTCGAAGTGATTGAAGTAGCTCGATATTAGTCTTTTGTCCGAAGAAGCGCTCCGAAGTAGGAAGAAAATGAAAATTAGAAAATGAGAAAATTTGGGTATTTATAGACGAATATGCCTCGATTTTTGCAAAAGTCCATTAAGTTTGACAAACCAAAATGGGACACGTGTCAAATTTTAAAAATTTAAAATTTGGAAAAAATTCCGCTCATGGAAGTTCAACCATCTTTTGGCAGCAGTTCAACCTAGGAAGATTTACAGTTCAGAATATGATCTTGGACTGGGACACATGTATCTGAACTAAATTTGTTCGAACATTGTGATTGTTCTCGTATTATCTTTTAATTGTGACTCGAACACATAGGTTGTTTGTTTGTAAAAATAGTATAGTGAAAAGGTTCGAACATAAAGATTGTTCAAATTCTATTTTAAATTGGTTCGAACACGAAGATTGTTCGACCACAAAAAAAAAAAAGAAGAAGAAGCAAAAAAGCTTCTCTAAACGCAATGATGCTCTTGGCCGGGTTAGCCAATTTTTTCCGAGGAACTTAGGATATCGAAGTCGTAGATTCTTCTATTTGCACAGTTCCTCGATAACTGTGAAATCGAAACAAATAATCCAAGAAATAGTAAGGTGCATTTCGGCGTGGTATGCCCACGGGTCTCGGGGTCGCTCCTCGCTTGATTTGTAAATTGTTTTTGCATTTCAGTTTTTGAAATCCTGCAGAGTGTAATCTTTGTAGACTGGTCGAGCCTAGCTAGCCAGGGACTTAAGGATATTCGTAAGTACTATAAGCTTCCCAGATACACCCAAAAACAAAAACATTCCTAAATCTTGTCGAGCTATGCCTCACGATATGGGAATAATTTAATCTCCTGAATATCCCAAGGATGTAGTTCAGGGTAGGGAAAAGTTCTTTCTTCTTTGATATTTTGTAGGTATTATACTGCTCGAAATCCAACTACTTTGGCTTCGTCGAACTCCAAGTAGTTTGCACGAAAGCCGGGGGGCTATTGTTGTGACCCAAATCTAAGCAGACCTATTTTGGAGTCCACCAAATAAGAAAGCCCACTAAAGGAGGCCCAAAGCACAAAATATTTACTCAAGGAAAATATGCACTGGATGTTATTTTCCTTCGTCTTCTCGTATTAGTACTGCTCCCATAGCCTGATCGGATACAAAGAGATAAAGTAACAAAGTTTCGCCGTTAGTGTGTTTAGAGAGCAAGGGTGGACTGGAGAGGTAGGTCTTTAGTTCCTCGAGTGCCTTTGCATATTCATCTATCCATTCAAAGTGTTTCCCTTTTTAGAGCGTGTTAAAGAAGGAGCGAGTGCAATCTGAATACCGTGAGATGAAGTGACTGAGTACAGCAAGGCTGCCAGTGAGCTTTTGCGCTACTTTGGGCATTTTAGGATGCTCTATACCCTGGATGGCTTTGATCTGAGTGGGATCTGCCTCGATCCCCCTCCGGGATACTATGTGTCACAGGAACTTGCCAGAGGATACCCCGAACAAGCCTTTAGCGGGGTTCAATTTCATGTTGTATGTTTAGAGTGTCTGAAATGCCTCCTCGAGGTGGTTCACATGGTCCTGGGATTTAAGAGACTTGACGAGCATGTCTTCGATGTAAACCTTCATGGTTTTACCATTGATCAAGCGCTGGTAGGTCGACCCTTCAGCTTGAATGAAAACTCTTAGTAACAATAAATGCTATGACTGGTTATGAATGCGGTCTTTTCCTGGTCATCATGGTGCATTTTTATTTAGTTTTACCCCGAGAATGCATCCATCAAGCTAAGGAGCTCGTGGTTGGCGGTTGTGTTGACGATTGCGTCGATATGTGGCAGTGGGTACGGATTCTTAGGGCAGGCCTTGTTGAGATCTCTGAATTCTATGCATACACGAGTCTTGTCATTTTTCTTTTTCACTACCACCCCGTTTGCTAGCCATGTGGGGTAGTGGACCTCCCGTACTGATCCGATATCGATGAGATTATTGACCTCTTAATTTTTGGCCTGGTTCTTTTCTGCAGACAACTTCCGTCTTCTTTGCTGGACCGGCCTGCAGTTAGGGTCGACTGGCAGCCGATGGGTGATTACTATTGGGTCTATGCCTGTCATGTCACGATGCATCCATGCAAATACATGGACCTTTCCTTGGAGGAAATGTATTAAGGAAGTTCAGACGTCCGACGTAAGCTCTGACCCAATGAATGTCGTGCGCGTTGGGTCTAATTTGTCAATGATGATTTCTTTAAGCTCATCGAATTTGGGTCGGGCAACGGGAGGCGCCTACTCTGTGTGTTTCTGGGTGCACACTACTTTGAAGCACATGTTATGTTGTAGCAATCTCGTGTAGTTTTCTATTTGCCCGGGATTGTTTGGATTCCCGAAGGTGTTGGGAATTTCAGAACTTGGTGGTAGGTGATAACCGCAGAAACGGTGAGAAAATAATATTTTACACCCTAAGGTGGTCGATCTCACAGGGATTGTGCAACGAAATAGCCAAAGTACTAGTCACAATTTCTAGAACATAGAAGTTTGAGGATTTTGGAAAGGGGATATTATTTGGAAATTGAAAGATAACAATGCTATAAAATAAAGATTTTGAAAGACAATAAATAAAGATACAGATCCTAGGGCAGATATTCTCAACTTCAACATGCAAATTTATCAACTCGGCCAATGGGGAAAGATTAGATTTTTGTGGATTTAACTCCTTGGTTAGGCAATTAAATCCTAGACTACTAAAAAATGATTATCTCCTCTCGGTCTAAAGAACACAAATTAGTAAATCTCGATAATCATCTAATTAATTCCTACAAATTAATCTTCTTTTTGAGACAAAAATAATTGCATTCAAATCCTTTTTCCTATTATCAATTTTCATTTCTCGGTCCTTCAATTAATAACTACAAACCTAGATTCAAATTTATCTCTCGATCCTTCTTTAAATCTAGATTCGATAAATTAAGCACAAGGAATTGAACCATGCTATTGAGTTGATTTTAATTAAACATGCATCAGAAAAGAATACACATAACCCTAGAACCTGTTAGGGTTCTAGCAACAAAACATGACTAAAACAAAAGCAAACATATTATTACCTTAGCAGTTGAAATGAGAACATTGAATGTCTTCAAAAACTCCAATGTCTTCAATATTCTAAGTAAAATAATGCATAAAAGATAACCTAATTTTGTGCATCATAATAGAGTACTTATAGAGGGGCTAAAATATCTAAAATGGGTATTAGGCTAAAATAGCAAAAATTGCCAAAATAGGTGGAAACAACCATCACGAGAATTTGTGTTGATCGATAGATATCCTGTCGATCGACACAAGTGTCAGATCAAAATTTGGGCTTGCTTCTTGTGTCGATTTGCATCCTAGTCCTCCCAATCGATCGACAGGGAGTATTTTGGTCCACAGAAATGCCAGTGTCGAGCTCTCCTTCTCCTGTCTTGCTCTTGATCGACATCCAACCTCTGTGTGGATCGACATGCACCACGTCGATCGACACAGAGGTTCTGTTTTGGGTTTTTGGCTTCGTCTTCCAAGTTGGTCGACTTCTCGTGCGTCAATCGAAGCAGCAACTCTTTGTAACGCAACTCTTTCATCATTTCACATCTTTTCTACCATAAATACCTGCAAAACCGACCATGAATAGCATAACATCCTCTAAAGTAGTCTCATGCACAAAAATAATGAAAAACATAATAAAATGCACTTGAAATAATGGAGAAAAATATAGATAAGTGAGTAATAATATGAGCTTATCAAACCCCGCCAACTTGAATGTAAGATTGTCCTCAATCGAAGAAAAGAAGAAAAGAAATCTCAAGAAGTTGAAAGTACAATGCCTCACAAGATTCATCACAATCTAGGTTCATCAATCCACATCACACAAGCAATTGTAAGAGATAAGATGTTCATCAACTTTGGAAGACTCACAAGAAAGTGTATCGCTCATTCACACAAGTGATTAGGTTTCAATGAAAGCACTCACAACATGTATGAATAAATTTTTAACATATGCTTAGTTCTAAAATCTCCACTACTCAAATGTGCACACAAATCAAGAATAAAAATTGACTTTGATAAAGATGTTATGTAGGCTTTTTGTGAAAGGTAGGGAAATATGGCCAAGTGACTAAACCAATAGAGTTAGCTACTCTCAATAAATCCAACCACTATCTTCTCATCATCCACCAATCTCCTAATATTTTCAACATAAACCAAGGCTCAATTTTTTTTCCTTTTTCTTTTCCTTTTTTTTCCTAGTCCTTTCATGCTCTTAAGAATTTCATTTAATCATTTGAGCTTATAAGGACACACAAATTCTCTTCTTTTTTTTCAAGAGCCCAACCCTTTTTGTAGACTAATTAATTATTTCTCATCCTCTTATAATTTTTGGTTCACCTCAACTTATTGACAAGCAGGAATCCAAGTTTTCACTCATAGACAAGTACAGAAACCTAGGACTCAAAGGTTACTTATGAACAATGAACATCAATCTACCCTTATCTCACCCAACTCTTATAGACAAGAAACAGTTCAGCTGTTTATAGCACTTCACATAGACAAGATAGAACTACAATGCTTCTCTTAACTCATGGACAATAAAGAAAAGTAACAGGCTCAAAGGGGCTTAACTAAGGATAAATTTTTTATAAGGGACAGTGTTTGGGATAATATGGCTAACAAGGATGGCCTAATATCATTTTCTATCATTGTGCACACTATGCAGTCTCAAAACAAAACAAAAGCAAGTTATAGAGAAACAAAAACATACATGCGAATCTCTCATGAACAAATAAAGGCTCAAAAACTCACTTAGGTTCAATTATTTTCTTCCTTAGTCAATTGCAATCCACTCAATCAAAATGCAAGTGTAAGTTTCAATCAGACTCTATCATGTGGTATTCTACTTTCATTGGCAAATCAACCACAATTAATATCAAAACAAACTCATCAAAGACCGATTCCAAATTCATACATAATCTAAGAGGGTTCAATTACTCGAAAATTTTCCTCAACATAATATCTATTTTTTTTCTAGACTAAAATTCAAACAAAGCAAATGAAAACAATTAGAAGCAATAAAAAGATAAAGAGATAAATACATTCAACTTCTTGTCCACATCCCCCCAAACATATTTCGAACTCTGATAATAAGAAAAAGTTTGAAAATCAGACAAGAAGGAGAGCAGGTACCTCACTGTCGATCTTTGACATCGACGTTTTTATCCACCAGAGGGATCAACTTATCGCGATGAAGAGGTTGGTGCTGCTGACACTCTGTGTCAATCGACAGGGGCCCTATTAATCGACACAGAGCCTACTGTCGACTGCTCTGTTGGTCGAAATTATTCTCCGCGTGCTGACCTCTATCTCGATCGACAGGGGGCCTGGTCGATCGAGACAGAGGTATATTCTCCCTATTCAATTTTTTTTCGAAAATAATTTAAAATAAAAGAAAAACAGATAACTGAATTTAGAGTTAAGCACACCAATGGAAATAAAAACGATAATTAAAAAGACAAACAATAGAAATTGAAAGAAAAACATGTAAAAGTTGGGTTACCTCCCAACAAGTGCTTTAGTTAACATCCTAGCTCGACGATACCTCTTTTTAGAACCAAGGTGGGCTAGATCGCACTCGCCTTCCTTGAGAATCCACCATGTAAACCCACCAATCTTGGATGATAGCAATGAGCTCGGGTTGAGATGGTGTAATTGACAATTTCCCGACTCATTCCCTCGCTCCCATCTTTGAGTGCTGCGGTCTTCTTTGATCTCCTCACTTGCTTCTTCGTCCTCCTCTTCATCAGTTTCCTTTGGCTGTAATCCTGAAGCACTCTAACTACTACCGGCTTCTGTCAAGCTTGAATGTGATCTTCTCCTCATTAGCTCGCAAAGTGATCTCTCCTCCTCAGCATTCGATCAAGGCAACACTTGTGTCCAAGAACAAAGGTGTGCTTCCTTCTTCTTTCATATCCAAGACCACAAAATCTATAGGAAAAATTAGATGACCCACATGATGGATTTATATACTGAAAGCATTATGATTGGTATATTATGTACAAGGTCGATTGGTTAATATATTGGGAATCATAAATGTTGTATGTTCATCTCCTGTCTGAATTAACAAACATGTGTCGCAAATGCAATTATCCTCTTATCTCGTCAATAAGGAGATCATACGGTGTGTAGAAGATCACGGAAGATTGTATGGATCATTTGACCTAGCGAGATATAAATAGCTATCACAGCTGAGACAGTTCCAGGATAAACTGTCGGTGTAGGCTGCAGCATACGCAGTAATAAGCATCTTATCTTGGATGGCTTGGTATGCTGGTGTGGGGCACACATTGATAAGGACCTAAGTCGAGATCGATTCTTTTATCTAACATTAAAAGAATCTAGCTCTATATGGCTTGATGAGATCCTAAGCCTATATGAAGGTACAAAAGTATATGCGGATTGTGTATTACTTTGAGTTGCAGTGACAGGCTCTAGTTGAGCTTGTATATCTGTATCTTGGGTAATAGCAGTTTGTGTATGACTGTCTGGTACTGGAACTAGGCAACCACATCCAGTATAGGATGGTGACATTCCCTGAACAGCTCAAAAGGTTCGTTATGCTAAGTCCTGCAGGCTGATTAAGTTCAAGCATAAGTGAAAAGGTTTGAGTGGATTGATTCAGGAATATAAGATGTTAATTAATTAAATAGCTTGTCAGAGCTTAAATTAATTAATGAATGTCTGTAACCTTAAATTTGGGGATATACCGATCCCATGCAACCCGTACCTCAAAACGTGGTAGCCAATAGGTAGGACAGTATTCATTCTCTAGTGGAATGAATCAATATTAATTAATTAATTATATTCTGGGTCGAATATGGGAATTAATTAATTGATAGGCCTTATTTGCTATTTGCATTCTGGTCCCTGGTCTGGCCCATGAAACTCAAGCCCAATAGAAGTCCAGTATTTTCCTATAAATAGGCCTCAGTTCCTCAGATCTCAACACACCAAAAGATCATAAGTTGCACACAGCAAACCAGGTTTTGGGAGCTGTGGTGATCGACTAGATCTGAGAAACGAGGAGGAAATTCTGCTTCTCAACCGGGCATCAAATCTGAAGGGAATCTTCACCAGATATTCAGATTGAGTTGGGATACAGATCAGAAGATCAAACCAGGAGGATTTTTCTTCTCCCTCTCTCCTTGTTTTTCGAAAATAATTATATTATTTTCATAAGATTTATTTCCTCAATCTGTTAGGAATTAAATCTTTGTGCGTGGGAAAGATCAAAGGGAATCTCCGCGCACTCGTTCTTCAAGGATTCGCAATCCAAATATTCCTCATAAACCCCCTTTATGCATATGCAATAGGAGCATGCTAGGATTAATCATAGGCATAACAATTTATTTTTGATATTCCAATTAACGATCCTTTGCAAACGGACTTCGTGATTCAGTTCACGAATTCCTTCAACTGGTATCAAAGCCAGGTTAAATTAATTGGCTCTATCGGAAAAATAATATTGCCCATGATCTGCATGATAATTATTATTGAATGATTGCATGGGTTTTGGATTGTATGTTCATGTTTTTTCGTCCTCGGGGTTCTCGGGTTAATCCACCCTTTTATATGGATTCGTTTTTCACCCACGAGATAAATCCCTGGTTAGATTTAGATTTTTAGATTGTAATTAGGATTATTCTATGTAATCTTTTATTTCAAATATTAAATCTGTAAAATGAAGAACGAAGAACGCAAAGAACACGAAGAACGAAGAACACGAAGAACGAAGGGCTGCACAATGCATGACAATGCCAGCTCGACAGCACGGCCGTACACAGCGGTCAGGCACGACGACGGCACGGCGGCAGGGCGCACTGCAGCGGCATAGCCGCGCGCGCGCACACAGGCGAGGGCTGCGCGGCCCATGGCCGGCCAGGGCTGGGGTGCGGCGGCTCTGGGCACGGCCGACGACGCGAGGGAGGGCAGGGCGGGCTGGGACGGCGGCGCGTGCACGACGCGGTGGAACCCTAGATTCCGTGCGCACGTGCCGGTGATGCATCTCCCCCCTCGGTCGACGTCGGCAGGCGGAGCAGGTGGTGACGGTGGTGGCTCGGGTGGCCGGAGATGCGGGCTAAGGCGGCGACGGGGCTGGGCGTGCGGCCGGAAATGCGGAAAACCCTAGGGTTTTTCGCGTGGTTCGCGGGAGCTCCTTATTCCCTTCTTGCGCAATTTCGGTGAGTCACGGAGGCCGACGGTGGAGAAGAAGGGTGAACGGCGGTTTGGGCGACGGTCAGGGCAAGCTGGGGCAGCGGCATGCGAAACGGGCAACGGCCGGAGGAGGCGGCATC
The DNA here is from genome assembly GCA_026898455.1 of Plectranthus barbatus. Classification (NCBI taxonomy): domain Eukaryota; kingdom Viridiplantae; phylum Streptophyta; class Magnoliopsida; order Lamiales; family Lamiaceae; genus Plectranthus; species Plectranthus barbatus. The sequence continues at coordinate 194,207 of JAPKLW010000547.1, read as the reverse complement.
GCGGGTTGCCACCATGCACGTACGTGCATGGTTGTTGCGCATGCTGGGAGCCTTCACGGCGGCGGTGAGTCGCCGGCGGTGGTGTTTTGCCGATGGTGGCTCGTCGGGCTAAATTCTCTCGGGCTATTGGGCTTGCAATGTATGCCTAGGCCCGCGATTTGGTTAACTGGCCCAATTGTCCGATTTTTTTATGGATCAAATCGTGGAGGCCTAGATTCAGAAAATAAATTCAGATCACAGTCCAAGTAGTGGGAGCCCAGTCGAAGTTCAGTACAATTAATTTCAACTTGTAATTGTTAGAATTAATTTTATTTCATATCATGGGGCCACGAGGACGTTTTTTATTTGTTTTATTATCTATCTTAGCATGATATATGTGTTTAATTTAATTGCGCAGCATATAAGAATGTTGTAGATAATAGGGGCACTTTTACTGCTTTTATTTACAGCTTTAAAACATGCTATGTGATTTATTTTTTGTAATTAATTATAACTAAAAATTCGGGGTTCATGCTATGCATGATAGAATTTTAGCAATGTTATAATTATGGCTACATAAAATAATCTGTGCAATTGAACCTTATGAACTAAAAATTACTAAGCTCATAATTTAGTAAGACTTCCACAAAGCGATCCTTTATTGGAAGGGGGTAATTTATTTGGTAAACGTCTACATGTGTAGCTTACTTAATTTATTACTCATAAGTTCTAATAGATAGGATTTCTTAAAACAAACTTTTATTTCATGTGAGAAGTGGGAGTTTATGCGTAAACGTCTACATGTGTAGATTGCGTATTGAATTTTCATAAGTTCTCTAGGGATTGAATTAAATGAGACAACCTTATTATAGGGATCAGGTGTGTTCTAATAGATCCTTATATGGGATGGTTGACTTTAGTGGTAAGCTAGCTTAGATGTTATCCAGAGTATAACTCATTTTGTAATGTCCCTGCTGAGTAGGATAATATGGTCTTAAGTTAGTCTCCAATTATTAATTCCATTTGTCCAAGGAACCCAGACATGGATTGGAATTAAAGGACTGAAATTGAAAGATGCAGTCTGGTTAAGAGTTTTGTTGTAAACATCCACATGTGTGGCTTGCAATAGTAATACTTGGGCAAATTGGAGGAAACATTAATATTGCTTTATCATAAGGTTTCAATATTTAATTGTTTCAATAGTTTGCGACTATGTTTTAATTTTTGCTTTAATTTATTATTTTCAGACATGTCTATTGCTCACGTTGTCAACCTCTTAATAACAAACCCTTTAACTAGTCCGAATTTTCCTGAGTGGAAGTTATGCTTCATGGAAATACTCTGCACTGCAAAACATGCCCATATACTTTACATGGACCCTCTAACTCCCATGTATTGGAACTGTACTTGTTATGAGCGAGTGTTCTATGACAGATGGGTAGCTTCTGATGAGTTTGCCCGCAGACTCATCATGAAGAGTCTGTCTAGAGAATTAAAGCTCAAGTACAAGAAGTTCCGAACTGCTGTTGAGATATGGAGGGACCTTGTGAAATTTTATGGGAAGGTGAGACGAACTATCAGTTATAATCTTGTAGAGGACCTGATCTGCAAGAGGATGACTGATGGGAGTTCGTTGCTTCTGCACTTTATCAGTATCATGAGAATTATCAGAAAGTACAGAAAGAGAGGTGGACAAGTCAGTAAGCGGGCATAAATAAACATTGTCCTGCACTCTCTGTCTGATTCTTATGATGATTTCATCAAGTCCCTCGGTACCAGGTGCGAGTTTACTCTTCCAGAGTTACTCTTAGCCCTGATGCGAGAGTAATCTGACCTTAGGGCATTGGAATTTGCTCCAACTTTGTCAGCTTTTGATAAGACAGTTGTTGAAGCAAAGGAAATGCTTAAAAGGTTAGATGAAGCTGATTTAGCAGAAGATATCATCAGACCATGGAAACGCAAGCGAAGTGAAGTAGATTGTCTAGTGCTCGGCACGGGTAGAGAAGGTACGTCATGTGCACTTATAACGGAAACATGTTTAGCATCGGTTTCTACCCATTCTTGGGTAGTGGATACTGGTGCTACTGATCATGTTTGTTATAGTTTGCAGGGGTTCAGGCCGACAAGGCAGCTGAAGCATGATAAGATTACCATCTCAATGGGTAGCAGAGAGCGAGTCTCAGCAGTAGCCATTGGAGATTTTACTTTATGCTTTGAAAATAATGTTTTGATTTTGAGAGATGTTTTATATGTGCCGGTTTTTTGGCGGAACTTAATTTCAGTTTCCAAGTTATTCTGTGATGGATATTCAGTTATTTTTGATAGTGGAGTTTCTATCATTGGTAATAACGGTGTCATCTGTCATGGCAAACTGATTGACTCTCTCTATATCATTGATTGTATGCATAAATCTTCCGTGAATGTTGCAAACTCATCCAATAATAAAAATCATTTAAAGAGAAAGTTTTCTTCCGATGAGGATCAAACATATCTCTGGATTCTTTCCAAGTGGTACCGCATCAATTCTGTGAGTCCTATATAGAAGGAAAGATGACGACCAGGCCTTTTAAGGCAAGTCAGTCTTGAGCAGAGAATGTGTTGGAATTGATCCACTCTGACTAATGTGGACAAATGTCCACGCAAGCTCATGGAGGTTATGAGTACTTCACCACATTCATTGATGTTTACTCAAGATTCGGATATGTCTATTTGCTTCGCCATAAGTCTGAATGCTTTGAGAAATTCAAAGAGTTTAGGACTGAGGTAGAAAAGAAGCTAGGAAAGACTATCAAGACACTACGATCAGATCGTGGTGGAGAATACCTCAGTAACGAGTTCTTGCAGTACTTGTCAGATAACGGGATTACATCCCAGTGGACTGCACCAGGAACCCCTCAACAAAACGGTGTAGCGGAAAAAAGAAATAGAACTCTCTTGGAAATGGTCAGGTCGATGATGAGTTATGCAAGCTTACCTATTTCATTTTAGGGATATGTCTTGGAGACAGCGGCCTACTTGCTTATCCTGGTACCTTCTAAATCAGTTCCTAAAACACCTCTGGAACTCTGGTATGGGCGAAAGCCAAGTTTGAACAGAGTGAGGGTTTGGGGTTGTCCAGCATATGTGCTGACAAAGGAACCTGATAAGTTAGAAATTAGGTGTAAGCTGATGTTGTTTGTAGGATATCCCAGGCAAACGAAAGGTGGTTAATTCTATTGTCCTGAGAATCAGAAAGTCGTTGTCAGTACCAATGCGAGATTCTTGGAGGACGAATATGTAAGAAACCACAGATCCAAGAGTGAAATTGTCCTCCACGAGCTTGAGGACAAGGAAGCAATTCCATCAGGAAAGCCCAGTGTAATGGTAAATCCACCTACAACAGGTGAGGCTATACCAACACTGCCACTAATGCAAGGTATGGGACTAACGCGTACTGTGCCAACTACTGACACGGTTCAGATGCCTCGTCGCAGTGGGAGGGTTATCCACCAGCCCAAAAGGTACATGTTCATGGGAGAGTCTTCTGACTTGATCCCAAAAAACGGACTGGATGATACCAATCCCTGGACATATGATGAGGCGATATCTGATAAAGATGCAGACAAATGGCTGATTGCCTTGTTTTCGGAAATAGAATCCATTACGGCTATGGATGTATACCAGAAAACTGATTTGCCAGATGGCTGTCGAGCCATAGGGTGCAAATGGTAAAATTACAGCTTTCAAAGCAAGGATGGTGGCGAAGGGTTATAGTCAGAAAGAAGGTGTAGACTATGAAGAGACCTTCTCACCGGTAGCCATGCTTAAGTCCATTCGTATACTCCTAACCATAGCAGCACATAAGGACCTAGAAATCTGGAAAATGGATGTCAAAACCGCATTTCTAAACGGGTACCTTGATGAAGGTAGGGACATCTATATGCAACAACCTGAAGGTTAAGTGCAGAAGGGCGAAGAACATTTGGTCTGGTAGCTAAGGAAGTCGCTGTATGGACTTAAACAAGCTTCAAGGTCATGGAATCTGTGTTTTGATAAAGTGATTAAATCCTATGGATTTTCACAATGCTCAAACGAGAGTTGCGTGTACCGTCTATGTGTCAGCGGAAGCGTGGTGTTCCTTGCACTTTATGTAGATGATATTCTCTTATTTTGGAGATAATGTGGAAGTATTGTCCGGCATAAAGGGGTGGTTATCCGAGCAGTTTTATATGAAGGACTTTGGGGAGGCAGGATACATCCTAGGGGTAAAAGTATTGCGGGAGCGCAATAAGAGGATGCTGACCTTGTCTCAAGGATCATATGTGGATACTGTGATTGCCCGTTTCAGCATGCAAACTGCCAAGAAAGGTCTGTTACCCTTCAGACATGGCATATATCTTTCCAAGGATCAGTGTCTGGTGAAACAAAGGGAGAAAGATGAAATGAGGAACGTGCCGTATGCATCGGCCGTGGGGAGCCTCATTTATGCAATGCTATGTACGAGGCTAGATATCATTTTTGCTTTAGGCATGATAGCGAGATACCAGTCTAACCCTGGACAGGCGCATTGGACCGCGGTAAAGCACATACTCAAATTCCTGAAAAGGACTAGAGACTATTGTCTCGTCTATCAGTGTGAGGAGTTGTGCCCTGTGGGTTATACGGATTCGGATTTCCAGGCAGACCGAGACGAAAAGAAGTCCACCTCTGGCTATGTGTTTACATTGGGAGGTGGGGCCATATCATGGAGGAGTGCAAAGCAGAAGTGCATTGCGGACTCCACCATGGAAGTAGAGTACGTGGCAGCTTCTGAAGCTTCGAAAGAAGTAGTATGGTTTCGAAACTTCCTTCTGGAGTTGGACGTGATTCCTAAGCTTCCTAAGACAATTACGATATATTGTGATAATTCGGGAGCTGTGGCTAATTCAAAGGAACCACGAACTCACAGAGCAAGAAAACACATTGAAAGGAAGTACCATATTATACGAGAATCGTAGCAAGGGGTGATGTGCTAGTAGAGAAGATTGATACAAGAAATAATCTAGCGGATCCATTCACAAAGGCTCTGCCTCAGAAGGTCTACGAGATGCATGTACGTAACCTTGGGCTGAGGGCAAAGCTATCCAAATAGAATGTTTGATGTAATAGCTAGATTAGTTTAGACGCGTTATACTCTGGAAAGCACCTGTATAATGCTTTCAATATAAGTAGGAGATTGATGGATTTATATACTGAAAGCATTATGATTGGTATATTATGTACAAGGTCGATTGGTTAATATACTGGGAATCATAAATGTTGTATGTTCATCTGCTGTCTGAATTAACAAACATGTGTCGCAAATGCAATTATCCTCTCATCTCGTCGATAGGGAGATCATACGGTGTGTAGAAGATCACGAAAGATCGTATGGATCGTTTGACCTAGCGAGATATAAATAGTTATCATAGCTGAGACAATTCTAGGATAAACTGTCGGTGTAGGCTGCAGCATACGCAGTAATAAGCATCTTATCTTGGATGGCTTGGTATGCTGGTGTGGGACACACATTGATAAGGACCTAATTCGAGATAGATTCTTTTATCTGACATTAAAAGAATCTAGATCTCTATGGCTTGATGAGATCCTAAGCCTATACGAAGGTACAAAAGTATATGCGGATTGTGTATTACTTTGAGTTGCAGTGAAAGGATCTAGTTGAGCTTGTATATCTGTATCTTGGGTAATAGCAGTTTGTGTATGACTGTCTGGTACTGGAACTAGGCAACCACATCCAGTATAGGATGATGACATTCCCTGAACAGCTCAAAAGGTTCGTTATGCTAAGTCCTGCAGGCTGATTAAGTTCAAGCATAAGTGAAAAGGTTTGAGTGGATTGATTCAGTAATATAAGATGTTAATTAATTAAATAGCTTGTCAGAGCTTAAATTAATTAACGAATGTCTGTAACCTTAAATGTGGGGATATACCGAGCCCATGCAACCCGTACCTCAAAACGTGGTAGCAAATAGGTAGGACAATATTTATTCTCTGGTGGAATGAATCAATATTAATTAATTATATTCTGGGTTGAATATGGGAATTAATTAATTGATAGTCCTTATTTGCTATTTGCATTCTGGTCCCTAGTCTGGCCCATGAAACTCAAGCCTAATAGAAGTCCAGTATTTTCCTATAAATAGGCCTTAGTTCCTCAGATCTCATTACACCAACAGATCATAAGTTGCACATAGCAAACCAGGTTTTGGGAGCTGTGGTGATCGATTAGATCTGAGAAACCAGGAGGAAATTCTGCTTCTCAACCGGGCAAGGAATCTGAAGGGAATCTTCACCAGATAGTCAGATTGAGTTGGGATACAAATCAGAAGATTAAATCAGGAGGATTTTTCTTCTCCCTCTCTTCTTGTTTTTCAAAAATAATTATATTATTTTCATAAGATTTATTCCTCAATCTGTGAGGAATTAAATCTTTGTGCGTGGGAAAGATCAAAGGGAATCTCGACGCACTAGTTCTTCAGGGTTTCGCAATCCAGGTATTCCGCATAAACCCCCTTTATGAATATTCAATAGGAGCATGCTAGGATTTATCATAGGCATAGCAATTTATTTTTTATATTCCAATTAACGTTCCTTGGTAAATGGACTTCGTGATTCAGTTCACGAATCCCTTCACCACACGAATGAGAACATCTTCAATTATACCTTTTGGGTGAGATACGTAGCGGTCTGCCATCTGTAATGTGATGGTGGTCTGCATCGATTCTCCAATCTTGAGGCGCTGGAATTGGAGTAGGGCATCAGGTTGATGCTGGCACCAGTGTCGCACAACACTTTTTCAAATGAAATCCCCGCAATCTCGACTAGGATGTGAAGCACCCTGGATTACTTCTCTTGATCAGCATCTTCTTTTGGAGGAGTAAGCTGCACTACTCATGAAGCTTCACGGTTGCATTCTCTACGAAGTGTTTCTTCTTGCTCATCAGCTTGCGGAGATATCGCATATAATCTGGAATTTCAGAAAGAGCTACTGTTAGTGGCAGATTAATGCTTACTTTCTTCAAGTTCTCGACAAAGCGCGAGAACTTGGAATCCTACTTTTGCTTGACGAATCGCTGAGGAAAAGGCATCAGAGGTGTCTTGGCAGCTTTGGAAGTTGAGCAATGGTGCAGAAGTTGTGTCTGTGTCGACTGGAAGGTATTTCTGCATGTCTGACCTACCTGTTGATCGACAGGGGGTGTGTCAATTGACACACCCGTTGCAGTCCTGTTGATCGAAGGCTCATCCTATGAATTTGTGTCGATATCTCCTTCATGGCCTCTGTGTTGATCGACAGGCTGTCGATTATCAAAACAGAGGCTGGCTCTACGGGTTGAATCTCCTTTTCCCCCCAAACTTGCTTTGGGGCATGCTCGGGCTTGAGTAGCGGGTTCCGGATCTCAACATCACAGCTTTGCAGTCCTTCTGGTTCTTTGGATTCACCTCGGTGGTGCTTGGCAGCTTTCCAGGAGTGTGTTGCGCACCAAGTGAGATGGCAATCTGACTGACTTGAGTCTCGATGATCTGCAAGTGCTTTCCAAGCCTGTCCACCTTGGTATTGACCCCTGCTACTTCCTGCTCAATTTTCCAACCCGGTAGTCGAAAGCTTTGATGAAATTCTTGAGCACCTCATCGAGGCTCTCCTTATTCTTTTCCACAATCTTGCCGTTCAGCACATCAAAATCTGGTGGAGATTGTTCGACAGCTTCGGGCTGAGAGTAAGAGAAGCCTGGATGAGGTCTAGGATGGTAGTGCTGGTATCCCCCTTTCCGGAAATGATTCTGGTAGCCACCATGATGCAAGTAGTTCACGTTGGTGATAGGGTCAACCTGTGCAACAGAAACAGAAGCACAATTAGTAAGTTTTTCAACCTCCTTCTTTAGCTTCTCAACCTCTTTTTTCAGTGCATCATCCTCCTTTTTCTCCACCGCTCAGACTTGTGGCCTCCTTGGATTGCCCCACTGCTGAGTATGTAAGGCCATCCTCTTGAACAACTTCAAGGCCTTTTCTGGTGATTTGCTCATCAATGATCCCCCAACTGCATTGTCCACTGACTCTTGGGTCATTTCAATCAACCCTCGGTACATGGGCCTGCTCCTCGGTGTCTACTCCATGGCCTGGGCAACTCCGCAACAACTCCTTGAACCTGCTCCACGCCTCAAAAGAGGACTCATCCATCTTCTAGTGGAACTGCAAAAATCTTCATCTTCTTTTAAATGATGACTGATGGTGGGAAGAAGGTGGTGAAGAACTCTGCTCTGATATCGGCCCAAGTACGGATGCTGCTGCAGTAAAGGGCTGTAAACTACGTCCGAGCCTGATCCCTAAGTGAGAAGGGGAACAAGTGTAGACGGATGACATCCTGGGTAACTCCTCCTTGCTTGATGGTATCACACACCTCCACGAACATCCTGAGGTGGGTGTGGGGATCCTCCACTGCTCGGCCTCCGAACTGGTTCTGCTGAACCATCTGAATCAAGCCGCTCTTAAGTTCAAAGTTATTGGCGATGATGCCAATAACCGATCCCTCATTCCCGGGCTGTGGTCTGTACTTCTTGGCCATCACATTGGGGTCCTCATCATCTGAGTCATCCTGTCGGTGCCTTTCTCTCTCTCTTTCTCTTTCCCTTCTTTCGGCCTCACGCCTTTCTGCTTCCCTCTCTGCCATGAGCTGCTTGATGATGTCCTTCATTTGATTGACTTCTTGGATAAGTAGAGTGGCACTTTCTTGAGCTATAAGTTGTGTCTCGGGATCCTCCAAGGGTGGCATGTTGTCCCTGGTTGTGCTTGTGCTTTGTTTCTATTTGCTTTTCCTTCTCCAGACTGTGGCCTCGATTTCTGGATCAAAATTATTGAGTGGTTTGCCCTGAGGCCTTGTGTTCATGCACCTGAAAACAAAAAACAAAATCACACAAAATCAGTGGCTGTGTTGATCGACAGGGAGACTGTCGATCGACATTGAAGTTGCTGCTGTGTCGATCGACATGCGTGCCATCGATCGAAACAGAGCGCAAAGCTCCAAAAACTCACAAGAACTGAAACACAAAATTCAAACACCAAAACTAGATTCAAACCCTAAAATGCAAAATTAAAAACACAAAAACCAACAAAAACGAAATTGAAATAAAATTATAGCCTCAATCTATCAGAATTAAAAATAAACTAAGAATTAGATAAATTTGACAAGTCCCTAGCAACGACACTAATTTGATAACCGCATAAACAGTGAGCAAATAATATTTTTACACCCTAAGGTGGTCGATCCCACAGGGACTGTTCAATGAAATAGCCAAAGTACTAGTCACAATTTTCTAAAACATAGAAGTTTGAGGATTTTGGAAAAGGGATTTTTTTTTGAAAATTTAAAGATAGCAATGCGATAAAATAAAGGTTTTGAAAGACAATAAAGAAAGATACAAATCCTAGGGCAGATATTCTCAATTTCAACATGCAAATTTATCAACTCAGCAATGGGGAAATATTAGATTTTTGTGGATTAAACTCATTGGTTAGGCAATTAAATCCTATATTACTAAAAAGTGACAGTCTCCTCTTGGTCTCAAGAACACAAATTAGTCAATCTTGATAATCATCTAATTAATTCCTATAAATTAATTCTTCTTTATAAGACTAAAAATAATTGCATTAAATTCCTTTTTCCTATTACCAATTTTCACCTCTCTGTCCTTCAATTAATAACTAAAAACCTAGATTCAAATTCATCTTTCGATCATTCTTTAGATCTTGATTTGATAAATTAAGCACAAGGAATTGAACTATGCTATTGAGTTGATTTTAATTAAACATACATCAGAAAATAATACACATAACCATAGAACCTGTTAGGGTTCTAGCCACAAAACATGACTTAAACAAAAGCAAACATATTATTACCTTTGCAATTGAAATAGGAACCTTAAATGTCTTCAGAAACTCCAATGTCTTCAATATTCTAAGTAAAATAATGCATAAAACATAACCTAATTTCGTGCATCATAATAGAGTACTTATAGAGGGGCTAAAATATCTAAACTGGGTAATAGGTTAAAATAGCAAAAATTGCCAAAACAGGTGAAAACAACCATCGCGGGAAATTTTGTCGATCGACACTAGCATCATATCGAAATCCGGGCTTGCTTCTTGTGTCAATTTGCATCCTAGTCCCCCCAGTCGATCGACATGGAGTATTTCGGTCGACAGAAATGCCACTGTCGAGCTCTCCTTCTCCTGCCTTGCTCCCGATTGACATCCGACCTGTGTGTCGATCGACATGCACCACGTTGATCAACACAGAGGTTCTGCTTCGTGTTTTTGGCTTCTTCTTCCAACTTGGTTGACTTCCCGTGCGTCAATCGAAGCGGTAACTCTGTATAACTCTGCTCTTTCATCATTTCACCTCTTTTCTACCCTAAACACCTGCAAAACTTGCCATGCACGGCATAACATTCTCTAAAGTAGTCTCATGCACAAAAATAATGAAAAACATAATAAAATGCACTTGAAATAATAGAGAAAAATATGTTTCCCTCTTGTCCAGTGATAAGTTAGGATTTTCACCAACTTATCTTATGGTTCTTTGACTGA
>JAPKLW010000547.1:141493-183619 GCA_026898455.1 Plectranthus barbatus | reverse complement strand
AAGGAGATTGATTGTAGGAATAAATCTGTAGATCTTTGAAGTTAGTTAATTTATCTTGAGACCGAGCGGAGATAGGTAATTAATTAATATACTTTACGAATTGTCCAACAAAGAAGTTCGTAATACTTTTCTAATGTTTCACTATGAAGAGGAATTAAAATTGGGAATTAATCGATTCATTCATACATGTCATACTTGATAGGTAGATATCCCTGGAATCTGTGCTTCTCTTATATGAACCTAAAAGCTTTTTAATTTCCTGTTTAATTTCCATTAGCAAATATTGCGATTTTCAAAACAACAAAACTTTTTATCTGATTTTCCTAATCAGTGTTTTCAAGAACGTTTGACTTAGTACTTAAAGATTATTCGTTATTTCTTTCCCTGTGGGATCGATAATTTCATTTGTCGCTATGTTATTAGCTTTGCTAAGTCGCTGTTAAATAATTAAGCGATCATCCAGATGTTCTTTCCCTTGTTGGTCAGGTATTCCATGAGGAACCTGTTTTGTAGCAATTCGATGACATCTAGGCTTAGTGCCTGACATTTCTCTGTCTTGTGCCCATGGTCATTGTGGAAATCGTAGAACTTCTTTTGATCGCGCAACTTTGGCTCATATTTCATCTTTCTGGGCCATTTCACCGCGTTCCCCAAGTTCTTGAGGACGTTGTTGACTAGATAGTTCTGATCGATGCTCAGGTTGTAGGGGGCCGAGGCACTTCACCGACCCTGGGTGTTCGATAATAGGGGTGGTCCCTTCTCGACCGTCGGTCATACGGTAGTCTCTGCAATCCACATATCTCGAACTCCAGGACTCAGGCCACGATCAATCTTGTTTCTAGGCCTCAGCAAGCTCGACTACCTTCTACTCTTTCATCTCGGCAATGCAGTTCGGCTCATCCTCTTCCCAATTGATTTCTGCCCATGTCTGGGCGAGCACCGAATCTATGTCGTAACATGGGTGGCTGATCAGATCACGGTATAACTAAGATGTGACGTTGAGCCCATTCTTAAATGTGTAAACCGCGGTCTGGGGAGGGCAGTGAGGAATGGACGTGAGTTCGCGGTTAAGTCATCCGACATACAATCTTAACGACTCCCCTTTTTGATACACATATTGTTGAGCATGCTAGGATGTTTGGCTACGCGTCTGTAGTTAGAGTATTGTTTCTGAAGGCGTAGTGTAGCTCCGAGAAAGTTGAAATGGAATTTTTCGACAAGTTGACAAACCACTGGAGCGCCGGACCATTGATGCTAGAACTGAAGCTTTTACCTTTGCATGCCACGCGGAGATTCTCCGACACTGAAGTGGTCAACGTCTCCTACTTGTATAGTGAAATTTTGTCTTCAGGATTCGTCGTGCTATCATACAGCGTGAATGACGAGGGAGTGAACTTTGCTTAAATGTCTGTATTGGTAATATCCGGTGTGAAAGGTGAATCAGTGTAGATATAGCGAGGAATCATCGGGTCTGGGGGTAAGGCACCCAACATCCTAGTCAGTACGGACTCGAATATGGACATGCGAGCCACCAAACATTTTTCTAAATCACTCCTCGGGTGGGGTCTCCTTTCTTGGTCGTTGGTGAGCTAAAGGATTGGTATTGTTCTTGCTCTGCCGGGGGGAGAGTGTTCGGTATCGACCCATTTAGGGGGGTCGGTGATGACCATATCATTGAGCTCATTCATGAGATTTCTCCTCGGGTTGGTTTGTTTCCATCTGGTCGAACTGTGCTCCTCGATGATCGGATGGCTCCTGAGGGTATCCACCTCTATACAAAGCTATTGGTCTTCTTTTCGTAGTTCGTGATTTGTCGTGTGGAGTTCTATAACTCTATTTCCATTTCTTTTAGTTGGCACTAGTTTTCCTTCATTTTTTCAACGAAGAGGGCCAGTGCCGTTTTCATCGCTTCTGATGATGGTGTTTGCATTCATGTTGCTTGTTGGGTTCGCTAAATTACTTCTTCCAAGGGGATAAGTCCGATCACACCATCTGGCCCCTTGGGGAGATCCCCAATTTTCTCATCGTTACCTACCATTCAAAGAGAAAATTGATTCCAAGGGCCCTACGGTGGGCGCCAAATGTTGAGGTTTGATTCAGAAAGGTAAATGGAACCCTTGGAATTTGTCACAAAGAACAACAAATAATAACAAGAATATGGAAATCAACGATAATTAGATTACAGAAATTGAGAACGTGAAGTAACATTAAAACAATATGAAGGAAAACGGAACGACAGGCGTACTTAAGTAATGATTTTGTACTATTTTGGCAGAGTTTTCGTACAGCTAATTAGCAGGAAAAAGAATGCAGTAAAATGAACCCTCAAACCCTATTTATAGACAAGATAGGGGAGGTTGTGCAAGCTGAACCCTAGCCACCGGTGAGCTCGTGCTCGCCGTGAATCTCGGAACGACCCCGAGATTTTCGAGCTCGATTAGGGTTTATAATGGTTGTGCACCACCAAACATCGAGAATGGATTTCATCTTCCTCGCTACGGACCCTCAAACATGGTCGATGTTCAGGACTTCTTGGTGTCGGCGTCAATCTCTTGCCTTAGGTGCTTTTGAGTTCTTCCAATTCCAAGCGGGCTTGCGGCTGTTTGGGCTTGTGACTATTTAGGCTGCGGAACTGCTGAATGGGTCTGAACCTCTGAAGCCTGGCCCCAACATTATCTATCAATTATATTATATAACTCAATTATTTTTAATTTGGTATGAATCTCATCTATTTATACAAGTTACTATTAAAATATCCAATTAATGGAAATTTATATGTTGGTAATTTGGGTACTTTGTGGTAAATTCCCGATGTGAAATATTTAATTTCATCATAATTAAATATTACCAACATAATCTACGTGAAGCGTAGATGATCGTGGTATATTTGTTTTCTCAAAACCAAATTCATGTGAGTGAGAAATGAGTCCACGAAGTGACACGGAGTTGACGTGGTGTACACGTTGCATGTGACGAGGCTGATGAGTCAGCCACGTGATGCAATTGAGTGTGGAAAGTTACACCACATTTTGCACATGAGAAATTAAACATATGAGTGTTGAACGCATTTTTCACATGTTGAAATTGCATTGAAAAGTTGTAACGGCTCCATTGATGGCGTCGGTTACTCCATGTCTCATGCCTTGTAACGGTTCAGCATTGATGCTGAAACAAGCTCCCCCTGGGTGGACATGTATATAAATAGGCAAACATTATGTTGTCTCCTGTCCCCCGAACATCCGACATCAGACAACTCACTTAGTCAGAGATACTGCAACTTTTCCCTCATATTGCTGCATTTTGGTGTTGTTCTTCTGCAACTCAGTTTTGCCTCCATTCAGTTCGCCGGAGCCTTTGCGATTTGCAGTGCTGCCTCGTAAAGGATGAAGCCATTTTACCTTTGGGGAAAAACTGCCGTTAGACGAGCACTACATCGGCGAATTTGTCTTGCGGGAAGAGGGCTTCCTTGACTTGGCTGGGATTTATTCCATTTTATTTAAATTTATTTAATTTCTTTTTATTTCTATTGTTCTCGTACTAGCAGTACCTACAGATATAGTGGTAAAAACTTGTTGTACTAGACATAATAACTTGCAGTGTTTTCAGTTCTTCTTCACAGATCTTGTAACCAACAATCGGAAGACAAATTTTTACTTCTCAAGATCCTAGATGGCTGATCACACTCTCAATGGTGCCGGTGGAAGCAACTCCAACAATGGTCCTAATCTCCCTCCGAATGCCCAAGCCGAAAAGCCCTTCAAGTTTGGAGGCGTGGACTTCAAGACTTGGCAACAAAAAATGCTATTCTACCTTACAACTCTTGGATTAGTGGCTTACTTGATGGAAGTCAAGCCGGAGCTTGCCGATAATGAGGCCGATCAAAACAAGAGAATAGCTTTTGATAATTGGTTTCAAGGGGACTTTCTTTGTCAAAACTTTGTATTAAATTGTCTAGTAGACCACCTATACGCCGTGTATTGTAATGTAAACACCGCAAAAGTGTTATGGGAACAACTAGAAAAGAAATACAAAACGGAGGACGCGGGTACTAAGAAGTACACCGTGGCCAAGTACCTGTAATACCTTATGGTTGACGATCGTTCGGTGGTGGAACAAGTGCAAGAGTTTCAACTTATTTTGTACAATGTTCACGCCGAGGGGATGTTACTCCCCGATTCCTTCAACGTGGCTGCGGTCATTGAGAAGTTGCCTCCTTCGTGGAAGGATTTCAAGTGCTACCTTAAGCATAAGCAAAAGGCTATGTCTCTTGAAGATTTGATTATCGAGCTTCGTATTGAAGAGGACAATCGAAAGGTGGATCCTAAGCCGAGAGCTATGGATGCCAAGGCCAATTTGATGGAACGTGGTGGTCCATCAAATAAAAGGCAAAGGCCTAACCCATCGAACAAGGGGATTGAACTACAAGAACCTAAGTTCAAGGGTGTTTGCTACAATTGTGGCAAAAGTGGGCATATGGCAAGTCAATGCAAAAAGCCTAAGAATAAAAATAAAGTCAAAGCAAAGATGAATTCCAATAATGTTGAAACCGATAATTATTGGGAAGATGACTTGTGTGTTGTGGTTTTCCGAGGTTCACCATGTTGACAATCCACGTGAATGGTTTGTTGATACAGGCGCAACATGTCATGTGGCTTCAGATAGGAATGTGTTTGTCTCCTATAAGTTTGTTGAAGGAAGAAAGCTCCATATGGGAAATCAAGCTTTTTCAGATGTGGTTGGAGTGGGCAATGTTGTGCTCAAACTCACTAGTGGCAAGGATTTGACCTTGAAGGATGTGCTGCATGTCCCAGACATCCGAAAGAACCTCGTTTCGGGCTCTTTAGTTGTAAATCATGGATTTAAACTTGTATTTAAGTCTGAAAAGTTTATCTTGTCAAAGTTTGGAAAGTTCCTTGGTAGAGGTTATCTAGCCAATGGTCTTTTCAAGTTGAATGTAATGGCACGGCGCCTAGCCGGAAAGAATATCAATTAAGTTGAATCTACTTCTTCTTATTTGATTGAGTGCTCTTCTTTGTGACATGTAAGATTGGGACATGTACATCTTAATGCAATAAAAAGATTAGTAAATATGAATTTACTAAAAGTGGCTGAATTCAAACAAACTAAATGTGAAGTTTGTGTTGAGGAGAAAATGACAAGAACGCCATTTAATTCAGTCGAGAGGAGCACTAAACCTCTGGAGTTGATACACACAGATTTGTGTGATTTCAAAATGGTGCAAACTAGAGGTGGGAAAAAATATTTTATTACTTTTATTGACGATTGCACCAGATATTGTTATATCTACTCATTGAAAAGTAAAGATGAAGCAATTGATGCCTTTAAAAATTATAAAGAAGAGGTTGAAAATCAGTTTAGAACTCGGATCAAGATGATTCGAAGTGATAGAGGTGGACAGTATGTTGCACCGTTTGAAGAACAATGCGCCGCTTCGGGCATTATTCATCAAACAACGACACCTTACTCACCTCAGTCCAATGGTGTTGCTGAAAGGAAAAATCGAACACTAATGGAAAGGATAAATGCCCTGTTAATAAGTTCGGGGTTACCCCAAAATATGTGGGGTGAAGCTGTCTTGACAGCTAACTATATTTTGAATAAGATACCTTTTAAAGGTAAAGAGGAGACACCTTATGAGTTGTGGAAAGATCGAAAACCTTCCTACAAGTATCTAAAGGTGTGGGGTTGTTTAGCAAAGGTCAAAGTACCTTTACCCAAACAAGTTGCAATTGGACCTAAAACAATCGATTGCATCTTTATAGGGTATGCTTTGAATAGTGCTGCCTATCGATTTTTGGTGCACAAGTCGGATAATCCGAATGTGACCGAAGGCACCACTATAGAATCAAGGAACGCTACATTCTTTGAGCACATCTACCCTTGTAAAGTTAAGGAAGGTTTACCGACTATGTCTAGATAAACGACATACAAAGAGGCTACTAGTTCTACTCCTATGGAGGAAGAACTGAGACGTAGTTAGAGGGCTAGTGTGGCTAAAAGCTTTGGTCTGGATTTTATCACCTATATTGTAGATGATGAACCTCGAACCAATAGAGAAGCCTTAGTTAGACCCGATGCCTCACTGTTGCAAGAAGCCATTAATAGTGAGATTGAATCGATTATGCAAAATCATACTTGGATTTTGGCCGATCTCCCAAAAGATTGTAAGCCCTTAGGATGCAAGTGGATCCTGAAAGAAAGTACAAAGCCGATGGTTCCGTTGATAAGTATAAAGCTCGCCTTGTGGCGAAAGGCTTTAAACAAAGGGAGGGAGATGATTTCTTCGCTACCTATTCACCTGTGACTAGGATCACGTCCATTAGGGTGCTTATAGCCATTGATGCTTTGCACAATCTCGAAATACACAAAATAGATGTGAAGACAACCTTCTTAAATTGAGAGCTAGAAGAATAAATCTATATGGATCAACCCGAAGGATTTGTAGTACCCGGACATGAAAGAAAGGTGTGCAAATTGGTAAGATCCTTATACGATCTTAAACAAGCGCCCAAGCAGTGGCATGTTCGGTTTGACAATGCGATGTTGTCAAATGGATTCAAGTATAATGAATGTGACAAATGTGTGTACTACAAAGGCACGTTTGAAAATTTTGTGATTGTATGCCTTTATGTAGACGACATGTTGATCATGGGTAGGAATCAACAAGTGATTGTTGATACCTAACGAAAGTTGGAGAAGAACTTCGACATGAAAGATATGGGTGTGGCTGATGTGATTCTTGGAATCAAAAATCATAAGGCAACCTAATGGAATTGTCCTATCACAATCTCACTATGTTGAGAAAGTGCTAAGGAAATTCAATGCCTATGATAGTTCACCAGCCAATGTTCACTTTGTTAAAAACAAAGGTGACCGTATTGGTCAAGAAGAATATGCAAGGGTCATTGGTAGTCTAATGTATTTAACTAACTGTGCTAGACCAGATCTTGCATATGCAGTGAACAAATTGAGCCGATACACGAGCAATCCTAGTAATCATCACTAGAAAGCTCTTGTGAGAGTTTTGAGATACTTGAAGTATACTCTTAACTTGGGATTACGTTATACAGATTTTCCACCTGTACTTAAGGGTACAATGACGCAAATTGGATCTCTGATTCAAATGACTCCCACTCCATAAGTGGATACGTATTTACGATCGGTGGAGGGCAGTGCCGTGGAAATCCACGAAGCAAACTTGTATAGCTCGTTCCACGATGGAATCGGAGTTTATCGCTCTAGATAAAGCAGGTGAAGAAGCGGAGTGGTTTCGACACTTTCTAGAGGATGTTCCTTGTTGGAACAAGCCTGTGCCATCAGTGATGATTCACTGTGATAGCCAAGTGGCTATTGGTCGAGCACAAAATAATATGTACAATGGGAAGTCGAGACATATACGTCATCGACATAATACCGTTAGACAATTGATCTCGAATGGTGTGATATCCATTGATTATGTGAAAT
The DNA here is from genome assembly GCA_026898455.1 of Plectranthus barbatus. Lineage (NCBI taxonomy): Eukaryota > Viridiplantae > Streptophyta > Magnoliopsida > Lamiales > Lamiaceae > Plectranthus > Plectranthus barbatus. Next base: position 176,134 of record JAPKLW010000547.1, on the reverse strand, counting down.
CAATTGATAACCTTGCGGATCCGCTAACCAAAGGGTTAAACCGAAATCAAATGTGTAAATTGCAAGAGGGAATGGGATTGAAATCCACATTATGAATGAGTGTAGTGGATACCCAACCTAGATGATTGGAGATCCCAAGAAGTAGGTTCAATGGGACAACTAAAGTACACAAGTTCGAGTGATAATACCGACGAGAAATTATCTTCTCTAGTGGCGATGCCTTGGAGAATAACATATCTACCCTTCCCTAAAGAAAGTAAGTGAGGTGTTATGAGACTGCATTTGGTATAGGTTATGTCCTAAGTGACTTTTAATGACTCCTGTAAACCTCATGATGGTTGAGCTCGGCAGGAATGCTCGAAATAGGAGGTCACCTTTATAAGTGGAAGTGGGGGCCGCTTCAAATGAACACTTATGAAACAAAAGGGGGTGTCCTCTGCCTGTAACGGAACCAAACATGAGAACGAATAGAGGTTGAAATTTTAATGTTTCAATGTTGTTGTCTCGATACACACGATGTTGGATTAGTTCAAGGTATCCCTGCCACTAAACTGCCAGTGTGCCCGATGACATAGAAGATGAACGGTTCAAAGCCATAAGCTACCTATTCAGGTGCATTAATAGTTCTCGAAACTGAGTTAGCTATGCATCATGCATTTCGGCATTTCCACTCATGGGGGGATTGATGGTAATTCGGGTACTTTGTGATAAATTCCACATGTGAAATATTCAATATTGTCGTAATTAAATATTACCAACATAATCTATGTGAAGTGTATATGATCGTGGTATATTTTTTTTCTCAAAACCGAATCTCGGTGAATGAGAAATGAGTCCACGAAGTGACACGAAGTTGACGTGGTGTACACGTTACATGTGACGTGGGTGATGAGTCAGCCACATGTTGCAATTGAGTGTGGACAGTTACACCACATTTTGCACATGGGGAATTACACATATGAGTGTTGAACGCATTTTCCACATGTTGAAATTGCATTCAAAAGTTGTAACGGCTCCATTGATGGCGTAGGTTACTCCGTGTCTCATGCCTTGTAACGTTTCAGCATTGATGCTGACACAGGCTCCCCCTGGGTGGACATGTCTATAAATAGGCAAACATTGTGTTGTCTCCTGTCCCCCGAACATCCGACATCAGACAGCTCACTTTGCCAGAGATACTACAACTTTTCCCTCATATTGCTCCATCTTTTTTGTTGTTCTTCTACAACTCAGTTTCACCTCTGTTCAGTTCACCGGAGCCTTTGTGATTTGCGGTGCTGCCTCGTAAAGGACAAAGCCATTTTACCTTTGGGGACAAACCACCATTAGACGAGCACTACATCGGCGAATTTGTCTTGCAGGAAGAGGGCTTCCTCGACTCGGCTGGGATTTATTCCATTTTATTTCAATTTATTTAATTTCTTTTTATTTCTGTTGTTCTCGTACTAGCACTACCTACAGATATAGTTGTAAAAACTTGCTAAACTAGACATAATTAGTTGCAATGTTTTAAGTTCTTTTTCACAGATCTTGTAACCAACAATCGCAAGACTAATTTATACTTCTCAAGATCCTAGATGGCTGATCACACTCTCAATGGTGCCGGTGGAAGCAACTCCAACATGATGGATTTATATACTGAAAGCATTATGATTGGTATATTATGTACAAGGTCGATTGGTTCATATATGTTATAGGCTGCAACATACGCAGTAATAAGCATCTTATCTTGGATAGCGTGGTATGCTGGTTTGGGGAACACATTGGTAAGGACCTAAGTCAAGATCGATTCTTTTTTCTGACATTAAAAGAATCTAGATCTCCATGGCTTAACGAGATCCAAAGCCTAAATGAAGGTACAGAAGTATATGCTGATTGTGTATTACTTTGAGTTGCAGTGAAAGGCTCTAGTTGAGCTTGTATATCTATATCTTGGGTAATAGCAGTTTGTGTATGACTGTCTGGTACTGGAACTAGGTAACCACATCAAGTATAGGATGGTGACATTCCCTGAACAGCTCAAAAGGTTCGTTATGCTAAGTCCTGCAGGCTGATTAAGTTCAAGCATAAGTGAAAAGGTTTGAGTGGATTGATTCAGGAATATAAGATGTTAATTAATTAAATAGCTTGTCAGAGCTTAAATTAATTAACGAATGTCAGTAACCTTAAATGTGGGGATATACCGAGCCCATGCAACCCGTACCTTAAAACGTGGTAGCAAATAGGTAGGACAATATTGATTCTCTGGTGGAATGAATCAATATTAATCAATTAATTATATTCTGGGTAGAATATGGGAATTAAATAATTGATAGGCCTTATTTGCTATTTGCATTTTGGTCCCTGGTCTGGCCCATGAAACTCAAGCCCAATAGAAGTCTAGTATTTCCTATAAATAGGCCTCAGTTCCTCAGATCTCAACACACCACAAGATCATAAGTTGCACACAGCAAACCAGTTTTTGGAGCTGTGGTGATCGACTAAGGTCTGAGAACGAGGAGGAAATTCTGCTTCTCAACTGGGCAAGGGATCTGATAGAGAATCTTCACCAGATTTTCAGATCGAGTTGGGATACAGATCAGAAGATCAAATCAGGAGGATTTTTCTTCTTCTCTCTCTCCTTGTTTTTGGAAAAATTATTATTATTTTCATAGATTTATTTCCTCAATCTGTTAGGAATTAAATCTTTGTGCGTGGGAAAGATCAAAGGGAATCTCCGCGCATGCGTTCTTCAGGTTTCATCAATCTAGGTATTCCGCATAAACCTTCTTATGCATAATAATATAGGAGCATGCTAGGATTGTTCATAGGCATAGCAATTTATTTTTGATATTCCAATTAACGATCCTTGGCAAACGGACTTCGTGATTCAGTTCATGAATCCCTTCAATTGGTATAAGAGCGAGGTTTAATTAATTGGCTCTATCGGAAAAATAATATTGCCTATGATTATGCATGATTATTATTATTAATGGCATGCAATGAATGGTTTTGGATTGATTGTATGTTTTTCTTCCTCGTGGTTCTCGGGTTTATCCGCCCTTTTATATGGATTCGTTTTTCACCCACGAGATAAATCCGTGGCTAGATTTAGATTTTTTAGATTGTAATTAGGATTATTCAATGTAATCTTTTATTTAAAAATTAAATCTGTAAAACGGAAAAACGAAGAACATGAAGAACACGAAGAACGAAAAACACGAAGAACGAAGGACCGCTTGACATCACACGATGGCGCCGGCATGGCTGGGCGCCATGCACGGCGGTCGACAGTGTGGCACGGTAGACCGGCACGCAGCGGAGCAGGCGGCGGTGCTGGAAACCCTACGGTTTTCCGGCGCGCGCACGCACGCACGATGCGGGCGAGCTACGCGGCCATGACCTGCAGGGCCAGCGCGCGGGGCCCCAATGCAGGCACCGGCAGCGCGAGGCGAGCGGGCGAGGCAGGCCGAGAACGGCGGCGCGCGAACGCGTCGGAACCCTAGGGTTCACGCGCGCGCGGCAGGCCAGCGCGGCCCTGCGTGCACGCTGGCGGCAGCCCCTCCTCCCTCGGTCGACGTCGGCTGGGGGGCAAGGTGGTGTGGTGGTGGCTCAGTCGTCGGGGGCGCGGGTGGACGGCAACGGGGGCTAGGCCGCGGGCCGGGCATGCGAAAACTCTAGGTTTTTGCGTGGTTTGCGCGAGCTTTCGATTCCGATCTTGCGCGATTCCGGTGAGTCACGGAGGCCGATGATGGAGAAGAAGACTGAACGGCGGTTTGGGCAACGGTCGGGGCAAGCCGGGGCAGCGGCATGCGAAATGGGCAATGGCCGGAGGAGGCGGATCGCGGGCTACAACCATGCACGTACGTGCATGGCTGTTGCGCGATTCCGAGAGCCCTCATGGTGGCGGCGAGTCGCCGGCGGCGGTGATTCGTCGGTGGTGGCTCGTCGGGCTAAGTTCTCGCGGGCTATTGGGCTTGCAATGTGTGCCTAGGTCCGCGATTTGGTTAACTGGCCCAGTTGTCCAATTTTCTAATAAATCAAATCTTGGAGGCCCAAATTCGGAAAATGAATTCAGATCTCAGTCCAAGTAGTGGGAGCCCAGTCGAAGATCTGTATTATTAATTCCAACTTGTAATAGTAAGAATTAATTTTATTTCGAATCATGGGGCCATGAGGACATTTTTTATTTGTTTTATTATCTGTCTTCGCATGATATACGTGTTCTATTTAATTGCGCAGCATACAAGCATGTTGTAGATAATAGGAGCACGTTTACTGCTTTTATTTACAGCTTTAAAGCATGCTATGTGATATATTTTATGTAATTAATTATAACTATAAATTCGGGGTTCATGCCATGCATGATAGAATTTTAGCAATGTTATAATTATGGCTACATAAAATAATCTGTGCAATTGAACCTTATGAACCAAAAATTACGAATCTCATAATTTAGTAAGACCTCCACAAAACGATCCTTTATTGGAAGTGGATAATTTATTAAGTAAACGTCTACATGTGTAGCTTACTTAATTTATTATTCATAAGTTCTAATAGGTAGGATTTCTTAAAACAAACATTTACTTCATGTGAGAAGTGGGAGTTCATGCGTAAACGTCTACATGTGTAGCTTGCGTATTGAATTTTTTATAAGTTCTCTAGGGATTGAATTAAATGAGACAACCTTATTATAGGGATCGGGTATGTTCTAATAGATCCTTATATGGGAGGGTTGGCTTTGGTGGTAAGCTAGCTTAGATGTTATCCAAAGTATAACTCATTTGTGATGTCCCTGCTCAGTAGGATAATATGGTCTTAAGTTAGTCTCCAATTATTAATTCCATTTGTGTAAGGAACCCGGGCATGGATTGGAATTAAAGGACTGGAATTGAAAAATGCAGTCTGGTTAAGTGTTTTGTTGTAAACATCCACATGTGTGGCTTGCAATAGTAATACTTAGGCAAATTGGAGGAAACATTAATATTGCTTTATCATAAGGTTTCAATATTTAATAGTTTCAATAGTTTGCGACTATGTTTTAATTTCTGCTTTAATTTATTTTTTTCAGACATGTCTATTCATATTGTAAACCTCTTAGCACTAAACCCTTTAACCGGTCCCAATTTTCCTGAATGGAAGTCTTGCTTCATGGAAATGCTCTGTACTGCAAAACATGTCTATGTACTTTACATGGACCCACTGTCTCCTCAGTATAGGAACTGTACTAGGTATGAGCGAGAATTCTATGACAGATGGGTAACTTCTGATGAGTTTGCCCGCAGACTCATCATGAACAGTCTGTTTAGAGAATTAAAGCTAAAGTACAAGAAATACCAGACTGCTGTTGAGATATGGAGGGACCTTGTGAAAGTATATGGGAAGGTGAGACAAACTATCAGTTATGATCTTGTGAAGGACCTGGTTTGCAAGAAAATGACTGAGGGGAGTTCGTTAGTTCTGCACTTCAACAGTATGATGAGAATCATGAGAAAGTACAGAAAGAGAGGTGGCCAAATTAATAAGCGGGCAGAAATAAACATTGTCTTGCACTCTCTATCTGATTCTTATGTTGATTTCATCAAATCTCTCGATGCCAGACGTGAGTTTCCTCTTCATGAGTTACTCAGGGCCCTGTTGCGAGAGAAATCTGACATGATGGCATTTGAGTTTGCTCCAACTTTGTCAGCTTTTGACAAGGCAGTTGCTGAAGCAAAAGAAATGCTTAAGAAGTTGGATGAAATACATGAGGCAGAAATTATCACCAGGCCATGCAAACGCAAGCGAAGTGAAGTAAATTGTCTAGTGCCTAGCACGGGTAGACAAGGTACGTCATGTGCATTTATAACGGAAACATGTTTAGCATCGGTTTCTACCCATTTTTGGGTAGTGGATACTGGAGCTACGGATCATGTTTGTTATACTTTGCAGGGGTTCAGGCCAACAAGGCAGCTGAAGCATGACGAGATTACCATCTCAATGGGCAGCGGAGAGCGAGTCTCAGCAGTAGCCATTGGAGATTTTACTTTATGCTTTGAAAACAATGTTTTGATTTTGAGAGATGTTTTATATGTGCCGGTTTTTCGGCGAAACGTAATTTTAGTTTCCAAGTTATTTTGGGATGGATATTCAATTATTTTTTATAGTGGAGTTTCTATCATTGGTAATAACGGTGTTATCTGTCATGACAAACTGATTGACTCTCTCTACATCATAGATTGTATGCATAAATCTTCCGTGAATGTTGCAAACTGATCCAATAATAATAATCATTTAAAGAGAAAGTTTTCTTCCGATGAGGATCAAACATATCTCTGGCACTTGAGACTAGGTCACATCAATCTAAAGAGGATTAAAATATTAGCATGCGATGGGCTCTTGGATTCTTTCCAAGTGGTACAGCATAAAATCTGTGAGTCCTGTATAGAAGGAAAGATGACGACCAGGCCTTTTAAGGCAAGTCAGTCTCGAGCAGAGAATGTGTTGGAATTGATCCACTATGACTTATGTGGACCAATGTCCACGCATGCTCGTGGAGGTTATGAGTACTTCGCCACATTCATTGACGATTACTCAAGATTCGGATATGTCTATTTGCTTCGCCATAAGTCTGAATGCTTTGAGAAATTCAAAGAGTTTAGGACTAAGGTAGAAAAGAAGCTAGGTAAGACTATCAAGACACTACGATCAGATCGTGGTGGAGAATACCTCAGTAATGAGTTCTTGCAGTACTTGTCAGATAACGGGATTACATCCCAGTGGACTGCACCAGGAACCCCTCAACAAAATGGTGTAGTGGAAAGAAGAAATAGAACTCTCTTTGAAATGGTCAGGTCGATCATGAGTTATGCAAGCTTGCCGATTTCGTTTTGGGGATATGCCTTGGAGACAGCTGCCTATTTGCTTAACCTGGTACATTCTAAATCAGTTCCTAAAACACCTCTGGAACTCTGGTATGGGCGAAACCCAAGTTTGAACAGAGTGAGGGTTTGGGGTTGTCCAGTATATGTGCTGACAAAGGAACCTAATAAGTTAGAAAGTAGGTGTAAGCTGATGCTGTTTGTAGGATATCCCAGGCAAACGAAAGGTGGTTACTTCTACTGTCCTGAGAATCAGAAAGTCGTTGTCAGTACCAACGCGAGATTCTTGGAGGACGAATATGTAAGAAACCAAAGATCCAAGAGTGAAATTGTCCTTCACGAGCTTGAGGACAAGGAAGCAACTCCATCAGAAAAGCCCAGTGTAATGGTAAATCCACCTACAACAGGTGAGGCTATACCAACACTGCCACTAATGCAAGGTATGGGACCAACGCGTACTGTGCCAACTACTGACACAGTTCAGATGCCTCGTCGCAGTGGGAGGGTTATCCACCAACCCGAAAGGTACATGTTCGTGGGAGAGTCTTCTGACTTGATCCTGGAAAACGGACTGGATGGTACCGATCCCTGGACATATGACGAGGCGGTATCTAATAAAGATGTAGACAAATGGCTGATCGCCATGGATTCTGAATTAGAATCCATTACGGCTATGGATGTATACCTGAAAACTAATTTGCCAGATGGTTGTCGAGCCATAGGGTGCAAATGGGTATACAAAAGGAAGAAAGGAGCGAATGGTGAAATTACAACTTTCAAAGCAAGGCTGGTGGCGAAGGGTTATAGTCAGAAAGAAGGTGTAGACTATGACGAGACCTTCTCACCGGTAGCCATGCTTAAGTTCATTCGTATACTCCTAGCCATAGCAACACATTAGGACCTAGAAATCTGGCAGATGGATGTCAAAACCGCCTTTCTAAACGGGTACCTTGAAGAAGGTATGGACATCTATCTACAACAGCCAGAAGGTTATGTGCAGAAGGGCGAAGAACATTTGGTCTGGAAGCTAAGGAAGTCGCTGTATGGACTTAAACAAGCTTCACGGTCATGGAATCTGCTTTTTGATGAAGTGATTAAATCCTATGGATTTTCACAATGCTCAAACGAGAGTTGCGTGTACCGTCTATGTGTCAGCGGAAGCGTGGTGTTCCTTGCACTTTATGTAGATGATATTCTCCTATTTGGCGACAATGTGGAAGTATTGTCGGGCATAAAGGGGTGGTTATCCGAGCAGTTTCATATGAAGGACCTTGGGGAGGCAGGATACATCCTAGGGGTAAAAGTATTGCGGGAGCGCAATAAGAGGATGCTGACCTTGTCTCAAGGATCATATGTTGATACTGTGATTGCCCGTTTCAGCATGCAAACTGCCAAGAAAGGCCTGTTACCTTTCAGACATGGCATATATCTTTCCAAGGATCAGTGTCCGGTGACACAAAGGGAGAAAGATGAAATGAGGAACGTGCCATATGCATCGGCCGTGGGGAGCCTCATGTATGCAATGCTATGTACGAGGCCAGATATCTGCTTTGCTGTAGGCATGGTAGCGAGATACCAGTCTAACCCTGGACAGGCGCATTGGACCGCGGTAAAGCACATATTCAAATACTTGAAAAGGACTAGAGACTATTGTCTCGTCTATCAGTGTGAGGAGTTGTGCCCTGTAGGTTATACTGATTCGGATTTCCAGGCAGACCGAGACGAAAAGAAGTCCACCTCTGGCTATGTGTTTACATTGGGTGGTGGGGCCATATCATGGAGGAGTGCAAAGCAGAAGTGCATTGCGGACTCCACCATGGAAGCAGAATATGTGGCAGCTTCTGAAGCTTCGAAAGAAGCAGTATGGTTTTGAAACTTCCTTCTGGAGTTGGACGTGATTCCTAAGCTGCCCAAGACAATCACGATATACTGTGATAATTCGGGAGCTGTAGCTAATTCAAAGGAACCGCGAACTCACAGAGCAACAAAACACATTGAAAGGAAGTACCATATTATACGAGAAATCGTAGCAAGGGGTGATGTGCTAGTAGAGAAGATTGATACAAGAAATAATCTACCGGATCCATTCACAAAGGCTCTGCCGCAAAAGGTCTACGAGATGCATGTACATAACCTTGGGCTGAGGGCAAAGCTATCCACGTAGAATGTTTGATGTAATGGCTAGATTAGTTTAGACGCGTTATACTCTGGAAAGCACCTGTATAATGCTTTGAGTATAAGTGGGAGATTGATGGATTTATATACTGAAAGCATTAGGGTTGGTATATTATGTACAAGGTCAATTGGTTAATATACTGGGAATCATAAATGTTGTATGTTCATCTCCTGTCTGAATTAACAAACGTGTGTCGCAAACGCAATTATCCTCTTATCTCGTCGATAGGGAGATCATATGGTGTGTAGAAGATCATGGAAGATCATATGGATCGTTTGACCTAGCGAGATATAAATAGTTATCACAGCTGAGACAGTTCCAGGATAAACTGTCGGTGTAGGCTGCAGCATACGCAGTAATAAGCATCTTATCTTGGATGGCTTGGTATGCTGGTGTGGGGCACACATTGATAAGGACCTAAGTCGAGATCGATTCTTTTATCTGACATTAAAAGAATCTAGATCTCCATGGCTTGACGAGATCCTAAGCCTAAATGAAGGTACAGAAGTATATGCAGATTGTGTATTACTTTGAGTTGCAGTGAAAGGCTTTAGTTGAGCTTGTATATCTGTATCTTGGGTAATAGCAGTTTGTGTATGACTGTCTGGTATTAGAACTTGGTAACCACATCTAGTATAGGATGGTGACATTCCCTGAACAACTCAAAAGGTTCGTTATGCTAAGTCCTGCAGGCTGATAAAGTTCAAGCATAAGTGAAAAGGTTTGAGTGGATTGATTCAGGAATATAAGATTTTAATTAATTAAATAGCTTGTCAGAGCTTAAATTAATTAACGAATGTCTATAACATTAAATGTGGGGATATACCGAGCCCATGCAACCCGTACCTCTAAACGTGGTAGCAAATAGGTAGGACAGTATTGATTCTCTGGTGGAATGAATCAATATTAATTATTTAATTATATTATGGGTTGAATATGGGAATTAATTAATTGATAGGCCTTATTTGCTATTTGCATTTTGGTCCCTGGTCTGGCCCATGAAACTGAAGCCCAATAGAAGTCCAATATTTTCCTATAAATAGGCCTCAGTTCCTCAGATCTCAACACACCACAAGATCATAAGTTGCACACAGCAAACCAGTTTTGGGAGCTGTGGTGATCGACTAAGATCTGAGAACGAGGAGGAAATTCTGCTTCTCAACCGGGTAAGGGATCTGATAGAGAATCTTCACCATATTTTCAGATCGAGTTGGGATACAGATCAGAAGATCGAATCAAGAGGATTTTTCTTCTTCTCTCTCTCCTTGTTTTTCGAAAATATTATTATTATTTTCATAGATTTATTTCCTCAATCTGTTAGGAATTAAATCTTTGTGCGTGGGAAAGATCAAAGGGAATCTCCGCGCACGCATTCTTCAGGTTTCATCAATCCAGGTATTCCGCATAAACCTACTCATGCATAGTAATATAGGAGCATGCTAGGATTGTTCATAGGCATAGCAATTTATTTTTGATATTCCAATTAACGATCCTTGGCAAACGGACTTCGTGATTCAGTTCACGAATCCCTTCACAACAATAGTCCTAAGCTCCCTCCGAATGCCCAAGACGAAAAGCCCTTCAAGTTTGCAGGTGTGGACTTCAAGACTTGGCTACAAAAAATGCTATTCTACCTTACAACTCTTGGATTGGCGGCTTAGTTGAAGGAAGACAAGCCGGAGCTTGTCGATGATGAGGCCGATCAAAACAAGAGAGTAGCTTTTGATAATTGGTTTCAAGGGGACTTTCTTTGTCAAAACTTTGTATTAAATTGTCTAGTAGATCCCCTATACGCCGTGTATTGTAATGTAAACGCCGTATATTGTTGTTTTCTCTCTCTTCAGCTAGTGACGATATCGCCAGCCCACCCCGCCACATGTTAACCTATCTGCAGCAAAGAAAATGAAGATGGTGCAACGAGATCGGTTGGAAAGAGTACGTATGGCTGCAAAACCGAACCAATTCATTCAAGAATCTCTTACATCATGTCTTCCCAACTAAACAAGATGTTGGGAATTTGATATTGCAGTTAACAACACCAAAATTGAAGAAACAACTTGACAGATGAATGAGCATTGTTAATTTTCGCCTCAACAATTTAATTGTTTATTGAGGGACTTTTTTTATTTTTTTAGATATAAGTTGCATTGTTTAAGCCTGTAAATTTGCATTATGTAGGCGTGTAAAGTTCCAGTATTTTTAATGGGATGATTGAAGATTTTAGAACATAACTATTTCTTTATTTGATGTAAGTTGCATTATTTAAGCCTGTAAATTTACATTATATACGTCTATACAGTTGTATTATCTTTAATGCGATGATTGAAAATTTTAGAATATAGCTGTTTATTTCTTTGATTTAAGTTGCATTATTTAAGCCTGTAAATATGCATTATAAACACCTATAAAGTTGCATTATTTCATAGATTGATTGAGGTTTTAGAACATAGTTATTTACTTTTCAAAAGTAAGTAGCATTATGTAAGCTTAAAAATATGCATGTACAGTTGCAGTATTTCATGGATTTATTGAGGTTTTGAGAACATAGTTATTCATTTTTATTATATAAGTTGCATTGTGTAAGCCTGTAAACATGCTCTATTTACACATGTACGATTAAAGTATGTTTCAAGGAATGATTGAGGTTTTGTGCACATAATTATTTTTAAATATTATGGACAATTCAATATTTATATTCTAGATAATGCAATCAAATATAAAATATAATGTAACTGAACCTTGTTAACTTGATTTTTACAGGATGAATTTATTGTGTTAAGCGACGAAAATAAATGTGTTGAAAAAATTTTAATTTTTATATTTTACGAAATAAAATTTAATTCAAAATTTGAATTTCCTAGAAATTTGGGATTATCCTACATGAATTTAAGATTTTCCCATTTTTATATATAATGGGTGTGGCAAAAGGGAAAAAATTATTTTATAAAGATTTTTTCATTAAAATTTGAAATCCCTAAAAAGTAGGGATAATGGAGCATAAAATTAGGGATTTTCCTTTTTTTTAGATTTAATGGTGTGAAAAAGGATTAAAAAATTAATTTTGACAGATTTTTATCAAAATTCGAAATCCCTAAAAAGTAGGGATAATGAAGCATAAAATCATGAATTTTCTTATTTTGTAGATATGAGGGGAGTGAAAAATGAAAAATTAACCCCGGTAATGCAACAAATTTTTTGAGGTTAAAAAAAATCACAACCATTAATTTAATGATTTGATGGCCCATATTCATTCTCATCTCCTATCTGAGGGGTCACTTGTGACTTTAACGCACATATATATATATATATATATATATACCCAAATTGTACGTAGTGAACACATGCCCAAAAACATACATATATAATTTTGTCATGCTATTTTCATTGGGTCGCACATGGGGTTTTAAGTTTGAAATCCTCCCATGGCACCAAAATATTTTATGAATTAGCTAGCTCTTTTACACAGTTAAACTATCTTCAAAATCATATGACTGGGAGGTGGCCGCCTACCACAGTTACGATACTAGTCCAAGTAGGGCGCGACCCCTAACTTGTTAGAATCACAGTGCACTAACCTGTAGTATCCTTTCACTACAAAAAAATGGTTTATAATGGCGACATAAATTGTCACTGCAAGTATGAATTTTGTCATTATAATATCTTAGTGACAATATTGTGTGTTGTCGCTATGCCGTGGCTACTGAATAGTGGCTAAAGGGTTTAGCGACGAACTACGATAGTTGCCAATATTGCTCTATTTTATTGTGACTCTAATTTTTGTCACTAATTCATTATTATTTAGTTACAAACTATAATCGTCACTAAAATGTCATGATATAGTCACACACATGTGTTGTCACTAAATAAACGTGTTTTAGCCACTACAATAATTATCAAGAAAACTCAATAATATAGTAGCATAATTTGTCGTCACTAAAATATCATGATATCGTCACACATATATGTCGTCACTAAATAAACACCTTTAAGCCATAACACTAATTATCACAAAAACTTCGAATTTAGTAGCAAAATTTATCGTCACTAAAACACCTAGCCGTTGTTGACCAGATCTTCTAAACCCACCTACACCGCACCTAACCGTCGATCGAGCCACCAGCAAGACACAATGCCTTGAACCGTTCCCAACTATTACATCGCACCTAGCCCGCCAACATCATCGAGCCACAGCTAACCACCCGCACCACACCCAACCATTGAACCGCACCTAGCCTACCACCACCGAGCCGCAACCAACCATCATCTAAATCCACTTGTATCGTGCCGCACCACAAGCCATCAGGACTATTGACACCAAGCCATCATCGCCCGCACCTATGAATAATTAGGACCCTACACATAATCATATAAAAAATTAATAATTAAAGCTTCCAACAGGATTTGAACCATCCACCTCTTAATTCAATCCTTTATATCCATCCACTGCACCAAGTGATTAATTATTAATATTTTGGATAATTAATATATATAAGGTAATAGTGTCTATCTATCAAAACTTAATAAATTTATAGAATTTATTTCACACTTTATAAATTTAATTCTTACAATCTTATAAATTAAAAATCTACTACCACATCAGCAAATTCTTAGAAATAAAAGTAAAATGTAAATATTTATAAAATGAAATTTTATACAATTTTATATTAAAAAACTACTACACAATATTTATTTTTTCTTCATTATTTAGAATGTGCCGAAGTGGTAGTAGTTTTTTATTTTATAAGATAAGTAATAATTAAATTTGAACAAGAAATAAATTTTAATCAAAAATTTATAACGTAAGATTTTAATTTATATTAGTATAAATTTAAATAATTATATAATTGAAAATAATTTAACTAAATAATTAAAATTTATGCAAAATTTAATATTTTGAATATGTAAACTCATTAAAAATTTAATAATCTTAATTAATTGCGTGTATTTTTTTAAATCACATAATTAAATTTTTAATTCAAATTTGGTTTTGACTTAATTACACAATTTGAATCGTATTACCTTTAAACAGATTAATTTTAAATATAATAATATAATCTTTAATCATATTTTAAATATAATTAAATTTAAATTTCATTAATAATTAATAATTATGTAAAAATATTTATATAATTTAATTACTTAAATATATAAAATCAATATTCAATTGCTATTTAATTGCCACATTAAGAATTTTTTAAGATGGGTAAATATCATAATAGTCTTAACAAAAAAATGTAATGAAATCTTAATGGTGTTAAGTTGGTGGGGATCAAATTACTTAATAGAACATAATATAGGATATAATTTCTTAAATTTTGAGGTATGAAATAGATTTTCATAAATTTTAAAAGTTTTAAATATTACGTAACCAAAAGCCAATTGATAGCTTATAAAAGTCATTAATAATGAGTTAGTGGAGTTTATAAAATTTTAAATTTTTTTTAAAACATCATCAAAAATATTATTGTTGTTCAATTCAATAATAATATATTAAATTATCACTATTTATAATTTTTTGTGACAAATTTGGTTACTATCACTATAAAGTTATTTTAGTAACAAAAAAAATTATTGTCATTGACTTTAGTGACGGTAAATACTAACAACATATGAAATTGTCACAAATTAAAAAAAATTGTGATGAAAAATTAATTGTAGCTAAAATAGTATTTTTAGTTACAAAAAATTTATTGTCACTAATATTAGTGACAATAATTATTGACAACTTATGAAATAGTCACAAATCATATTTTTTGTGATGATTAAATTTATTGTTGCAATAGATATATGTTTAGTCACAAAAATATTATTGTCATTAACTTTAGTGACAATAAATATTCGCAGCTAATAAAATTGTCACAAATTATATTTTTTGTGACGAAAGAATTTATTGTTGCTATACATATATATTTAGTCACAAAAATATCATTGACACCAGCTTTAGTGACAATAAATATCCGCGACCAACAATATTGTCACAAATTGTATTTTTTGTGACAAAATGCATAGTTGTTACTATAAATGTAGTTTTAGCCACAAAAATTTAAATGTCACCCACATTATTGTCACTAGACATAATTTTTTTTAGTGTTTCATACTATCCGGGCACGATCGCTAAAAACTTGCAATACACGCAGTCAACATCCACATTCCCACGTGTAATGTTCTTCTCTATGTGGGGTTCCCCCACAAAGATGACAAATAGGAAACACCAAAAAGTAGACAATGACAAAGCAGCTAAAAATAGAACAATTTATATTTCATGCTTGATTTCTTTGAAAAAAATACATTAATTTGATTTTATTTTGGCCCAAGATATAGGGATAAAAAAAGCCCACCTAAGTTGGTATGGTCACGGATGATTGCTCTAGCTGTCAATCCTTTCCTTGCCCTTTCCTATGAATAAGGAATACGAGTAAATCCTCATGGATTAATAGATTATCTATAATTGGACACGACACATAGTTCTAGATTCTTAATCAATCGTGGACTTCTCAAGTTGAGCCATCGGATAAAGATATGAAAGAATGATTCAACAATTTAGTTTGACGAACAAGGTAGTGAAACGTTAATTCAATAGCTCGTGATTCAAATGAATTTACAAATGAATTTCATGGTTCATTTCAATTGAACAAATACGTGACTTCGTCAAATGATAGAACATTACTTTGAAGATTATGATTGAAAGAATTTCATAATCCATTATACATTGCTTTAGAGTATGAGAATTCATCAAGTCTCTTCGAGAGAAGATTATGTTATGGTTAACCGAATCAAATAATCTTAGTTGGTTTCAATCAAAAAGGTTTTAAAGAGAGTCAGAGAGAGAGGAATAGCTCTCAATGTCGATTGATAAAAGAGGTGTCGAATGATATCGAAGATAAGTCAATTTGGTCGAAGAAAAAAGAATTGAAAAACTGAGACTTGTGTCTGTGTCGATCCACATGGAGGATGTTGATCGACATAGGTGTGTTGACAGAAACAAATATTAACTGATACGCATGCCGACATACATGCATGATGTGTCGACCAAAATTCATGTGTGTCGATCAACACCGAGTGTGTTGACCGGTGATCATGTGTGTTGAACGACACAAAGTTTGTCGATCGATATTGGAGGTTGCATCGACTGAACAAGTGATTGACAACATAGAATTCAAAACATACATCTATGTCGATCTACATGTGTGTATGTCGATCGACATGCTCTGTGTCGATCGACACCACGTATGTCGACCGAAACATAAGCTTTTTATCTTCCACAAAAATTGTAGTTTTTGGTTCAAACGGTTATCCGGGCTCGTCCAATCGATTTTTAACAATACTAAAAGGTTTTCTAACAAGTATAACGAGTCTAGACATGTTTTTAAACGTAAAAAACATGTTGTAATTGAAATTAAACCTCAATATTTCCAAATAGGGAAAATATACCAAACATGCTCCAAAATCACCACAACTTGATTCCTAGGTCGATATATGGTTTCTAGGCTCACAATATAACATGCTAAACGTGCATATGTACTCATAAACTCAAGAACAAGCATAGATCATGCCATTTATCAACTAGGGCAAAACCATAAAATGCTTAAACGTAAGAAATAGCTAGAGAGAGGTTCGATTTACACCTCCTTTACGTTTATAGAACCTCGTAGACTTGATCAACACTTGATCTCTTAACTTGCAACTTCTAAATCACGAAAAATTGAGAAACTAAGGTTGGAAGTGGAAAGGAACGAAGAGAGGGTCCTAAAAAGGTATAGGTTTACCTCAAAATCTTCTCGCCGGAACTTCTTTGGTGAAATTTGTGAGAGGGAGTGAAAGTGAAAATTGTGAAGGAAGCCTTATATATATAGAAGAGGGGCGGGGGGTAATTTCAGAATTACCGAAAGTAAAAAAGGTTAAAGTGGTTGTAATTCGCTTGTCACATCGGTCACTTTAACATCACCTCACGTCAACTCCACATCTCTTCGCGTTATTACACGGGAGACTGTGACATCTCGCTTTACAAAATTTATTGATCGATGTTATCCCGATAAGAAAATATCGGGTCCTTGAATAATTAATCGGCGTTAATCAAGTCCATAATTTATAATTAATTTCCTTCAATAAAGAAAAGGTGGCAAAAAAATAATGCCAAAATAATAATTTTCCAAATTGAATCGATCGTGAAATCTCGAATTAATTTAATAAACAAATATAAATTTTGGAATTTTGATAATTAAAATCAATATTTCACGAGGGGTATTACAATTATAGTATATAATACATTTTCTTAGGTATATATTGAATGTTATGATATGAATATTCGATATTTAGTTCATATAGTTTCATTTTTCTTTTTATTAAAATTATAAAGAATCAAAACTCTCTAAATTTAAATTATTTTTTTATGTACCTTTTGTTGAGGTTCGATTTGTGATTAGATAGGGACCCTTGGAACTTGTGATAATTCAAATGGAATATGATCAAAAAGACAAAGCAAAGTAAAGATATCTTATTCAAGATAAAAACATTCGGCTACATAAAATTGAGCGTACAAGTGTATAAAGCAAAAAAACGTGTGTGAAAATGAACTACTGGTGCCCCTTTTATAGGTCAAGGGGGACCGTTACAACCCTAGCTGAATTAGGAGGTGGTTCCAATTTCAACAGGAGTCGTTGGCGTGCGGTTGCTGCAATTTCTCTGGGTTCCTAGAGCTAGGGTTTCAGCTATGCAGAAGGTCCTATCCATAGGTGACTCGAGGTATCTGGATGTGGTTCTGACTTTCACAGGGGCCGTTGGCGTGTGGTTTCTCAACCTCCTTCCGAATTCCATGCATCTCGGAGCTCGGGTCTGCCATCTTCGTAGGAGGTCGTGTACTGGTACTGGAGCTCGACACTTGGTCCTAAGGGTCCTGATTCTGGAGCTCCTGAGGTCGTGTTGTTGTCCGGGAGCCGGACTTTGTTGGTGGTCGGCTGGAGTTGTGGCGAGAGGCGGGTCCGATGGGTCAAAAGAAGCTTGGGAGGTGATCTCCTTTCGGGCCGTTGCCGCCACTATTAGGCCTGGGCCTGGTTCTTACAACCTAATCACTTTTGGGCCCAACAATAGCCCCTTCGGGCTTGGTGTCGAGTGCTTGGGAGGCCCCAAGTTCGAATAGTTGGGTTGTACCCGTTGTATACAAGTGCTCAAAGCGCGGAAGTTCCGAGCTCCTCGTACGGAGGCATTGGAAGCCCTGGAGGGGACCTCGTGAGGTTCCTATCTCTTTTGGATGGTTGGTTCCCCGGGGGTGTACTCTACGAATGTAACATCCTACTTGGTGAGTTCTTACATGGGAGTGCAAGTGGCTCCGTAGAGATATCTTGTGGCTCTAGTCGTGGGTCCGGAACCACGAGGTAGGAGAGGGGGAATCTTGTGAGATGCCTCGCTTTATGGGAGCTAGGCTTTCATGTACAGTGCTTTGTGCATCCCCGTAGGGTATTCATGCGTAGAGGTTTGAGGTTTTATGAGGTTGCTCTGGGGGCTTTAGGGTTCCTTGAGTAAACTAGACCCTGAGATTGTGTTGGATCTTAGTTTTTGGATGTGTTGGTTTGTGCGGATCCGGTTTTGTTAACTGAGTAGCATTTTTTGAAAAATGCATGCAAGAGTAATAGGCGAATTTGCCGCCTAGTGCTGGCCTCACCGTAAATATGGGGAAGAGTTAGGGCAATCGTGGATGGATCGTGGGAATATGAACTGTCACCGGATACACATGTCACATCACATCTCCCTCTCTTAATTCTCGTGTGGCCTTCCCTCTCCAGAGTCCTTGGAGGTTTACCCAGTATTTCAATGATTATAATTGGGGAGATTTCTTTCAACGTATGGTTTGTTGTGTTTGCCCATTCCCCCTTCTTTAATTATTTTCTTCTGGGTGGTGTTACGGTCGCTGGTTTTACGTTTCTAGGGTTCTTTAGAAGTTCTCGATCATTTTTTAATGTCTTTCGCCTCAGATTCCCAAAATAGGGGGAGTATTTCTCCCCCCTTTTTTTGGTTCTTCACCATTAGAATCTTCAGCCTCAGAAGAAGTGGGATCCCTTTCTTTGGGCCGTGGCTCGCCGGAGGTTGAGGCGAGCGAGAAGGCGATTCCGGCTCCTGAGGGTCACATTGTGGAAGTTTCATCTTCTTCGGGAGGTGAGCCCCCGGTGCAATCCACTGTTAATATGAAGGGGAGGCAGGCGGCATCCAAGAAGGGCCAGGTACTGGATGCAAGGTCCAACGTAATAGAATTGCAGCTACGGGAGATGATGAAGCAAGTCTCAAGGGAGGCAGTCCCATTTTGGGTTCCTTTGGCTACAGATAGGTGCAATAATCCTGCCTCTCAGGTTACATAGCTTTTTACCTCCCCATAATTGAGAAGGGAGTGGATTTGCCCTTACATCTTTTGTTTTATGACGTCCTTAATTCCTATGGCCTCTCTCCTTATAATTTGTCCCCTGTTACTTGATGTAATTTGGTGGCTACCTTTTTTATCTTCAAGGACAACGGTTTGGGTCTTCCCACCGTTAGAGAATGGCATTATATGTATAGGCTGATTCCCTTCCGCCCTGGGTATTACTCTGCGACGAAGTGGATGGGAGACCTTCCTTCGCTGTGCAGGTCCCTCTGAACTACTCGTCAAAATGGTGGAACAGATAGTTCTTCTTAGGGATGGATCCTGTAGACTTGGAGTGTACTCCTATCGTCGAAGAAGTTTTAAGTTAGTGCTCTTTCGCAGGTAATTTTATTACGCACTCACGTCCTTCTTTCTGATGCTAGTTTTCTTTGTTGTGTGTGCAGGTTTGC
This sequence comes from Plectranthus barbatus, assembly GCA_026898455.1. NCBI lineage: Eukaryota > Viridiplantae > Streptophyta > Magnoliopsida > Lamiales > Lamiaceae > Plectranthus > Plectranthus barbatus. The sequence goes on along the minus strand of JAPKLW010000547.1, from coordinate 156,319 downwards.
GTCAGATTGAGCTGACTAGGGCATAACTTTGAAGGGTGGACAAAGCGCACGCCGACAAAGTAAGATCGTGGAAGGAGGTCTGAGCATGTAGAAGTGTGTCTACTTATTGCATTCGTACCTGGACGGTAGAGTGGTTGATCTTCCAGTGAAAATGAGAGGGAGTAAGGCTACGAGGGCTACTTTGGCAGAGGCATTGACGATAATGGAGCGTGGCCGAGAAGAGGTTGGGCAGTCCGATAGGAAGCACCCGTCCTCTGGTTGCAAAGCAGGGTCCTCCCCCGCACAAGTGGTCTTCCATGGACCACGAGGAGCTTAAGTCCTATGCGCGCGGCCGGGATAGCCAGAGGAGAGGGATGTTTTACATGTTGAGGATGAGAGGGATTCTCGTCGGAAGAGGAGGCGTCACGGAAAGGAGGCCATTCACGAGGAGTCTTCTGAGCGCGGGGTCGAGAGGCCGCTTCTTCAGCCTCCACCTCCACCCCCTCCACCTGCTGGTCGTGCAGGTGAGATCGAGTTGTTCGTTGCAAGGGTGCGCAAGCTATTGTAGATCCTATTTGTGTGTCTGAAGCATCCTTTGCTCCGGTCTTCCAGAAGATGGCTGATGTGGATACTCGTGTTGTGGTGGTATCTTCGTAAGGATTCTTTCGTCGTCCTAGTCTTATGGATACCGATAGTATGTTTCTTAGGTGTTTTTGCATGATGCTATAGGGCTCCTTACGCTGCATCGGGAGATGATGATGTATGTAGAGGAGCTCTCAAGGGACCTGGAGAGCACGAGGGCAGCTATTCCTCGAGTTTCGGAGCTAGTGAGTAAGGTCTTATCTCTGGAGGAGGAGCTCGGTAGGATCCAAGAAGCACAACGTCTTTGCAAGGTGAGATTGGAGCGCTCCAAAAGTGGGTCTTCAAACCTTAAGAGGGATTTTTCCAGGGCTGTAACTGAGGTGGATTCCCTCAAGGGCGAAGTGTGCACGTTGACCGCTCAATTATGTTCCGCAAGAGAGGAGCTTCAAGCACATGACATCAACCTCTGGGAGGAGCTGGCAGACTTGAATGACGAGATCGTGCGCCTCAGGAGGGGTGAGGGGCTGGATTACTCAATCATCATAGCTTCAGAATATTTCAGCGAGACGTATGAGGTATGTGACTTATGTTAGGTTCTACCACGCCTCGCGTGCATTGATAGATTAGATTTTGTGTAGATGATGGTGGAGCAGGTGGCGATTGATGTTCGTGCTCGCCTTGCTGTGAAATTTCTTGAAATGGACCTGAACTTTCTGGACGAGCTGGAGAAGGATGTCGGGCATGCGTTGTTGTCTCCGAAACATGGTGAGGGAGGCCAGTAGGGAGACCGCGTGCTGTTGGAGGTTGAAGGTGTCCCCGACTAGTCTCCGAATGCTGAAGGGCCTGAGGGGGTCAGTTCTGAAACACTTTTCTCAATAAGAGGTCGCCCACTTGGAAGATTTGTAGCCTTAGTTTTTTGTTGAAGATATTTTCCACTTGTTGTCGCCTTTGAGCCATTCGTGTGTAGGCCTCATTTTGCATTTTGTCGATCAGTTCACGACCCACCATAAGATCGTGACTATAGTCTCCGAGTTGACCAAACTCAACTCTTGGACTTCTTACTTGAGTCTCGACTGGTATCACAACCTTTTCACCGTAAGCCACGAAAAATGGAATAGCCCCGATCATCATACAGGGGGTCGTCCGATAGGACCATAGGACCCCGGGTAGTTCCTCCACCCATCGGGACTTGTGGTCCTCCAGTTTCTTTTTAAGGGTGTTGATAAGGGTCTTGTTTGTGGATTCGGCCAAACCATTGGCTTTAGGGTATCTTGGTATTGAAAACATGAGCTTGATCTTGAATTTCTCGCTGAAGGCCTTAACCTTGATGCTCGTAAATTATGCTCTATTGTCGGTCCATATCTCATTCGGGACCCCGAACTGGCACAAGATATGTGTCCAGAGGAACTTGATGACCTCCACTTCTCCTGTGTTCCTTAGTGTTTCAGCTTCCACCCACTTGGTGAAGTAATCGGTGGCTATGAGGATGTACTCTTTCTGGGCTGAACCTTTGGTCAGCTTGCCTACGATGTCCCTTCCCCATCACATGAAAGGCCAATGGGTGATTGTTGCGTGTAAGGGTTCGACAAACATCTTTTGCTTGTAAATCGCAATATGGTTCTTTGGATCCGTGGTTCCGTCTTATGGAGCAAAGTTCGGTGGGATGAACCCCAAGGAGATCTCGACGTTGGCAATACTGGTGCAAATGGTGGATCTCATTTGTAATATTTCTCTCCGGTGGTGGTACCCCCGGGATACAAGCCAGTAGAGACTTGAAAAAGTTCAGGCGGCTCTCGATCGCGCTCATTGGCGCCGTGGTGGCTGTTTGGAGCTCAGCCTCGCCAGCCCCAGTCTTGGGTCTTCCTTTAGTGTTTGGAGGGACGTTTCGACCACATCCACTGGTGTTGTGGTCAAACTCTATGTTCATATTCCTCGGGTTGACTGGAGTGCATCGTGGTTCTCAAGGGCTGTGAACCACGGCTAGTGTTTCGCTACAAGTCTTGTCGCCTGGAGGTGCTGGTTTTCCTGGGGCACCTCTCGATGGGCCCTCAACATCTGCTCCATCTGGAGGTTGATCCTTGCAATCTCCTTCTGCGCATCTCAGACCTGGTTCATGAGTTGTGCCACGTTCGGATCGTCCATTAACGAGGGATGCAGTGGGGGGAAGCTTAGCGCTAGTTGTGTTGCACGATGTTGCTGCATCCCAAGCAGGAGGTTTTGGAGCGCATTCGCCCGAGTTTCTGGAACTTCCTCATGCCCTTGTGAGTTTTCAGCATCAGAACTCATTGCCAGAGTGTGTTCTTCGGCCATTTCCTGCAAAAAAGATCAAATTTTTGTTCCAAAGGCCCCACGGTGGGCGCCAAATTGTTGAAGTTTGATTTTTGATTAGATAGGGACCCTTGGAACTTGTGACAATTCAGATGAAATATGACCGAAAAGACAAAACAAAGTAATAATATCTTATTGAAAATGAAAGTATTCGGCTAGATAGAATTGAGCGTACAAGTGTATAAAGCAAAAAACGTGTGTGAAAAATAACTACCGGTGCCCCTTTTATAGCTCAAGGGGGACCGTTACAACCCTAGCTAAATTAGGAGGCAGTTCCTATTTCTAAGGGAGTCGTTGGCATGTGGTTGCTGCAATTTCTCCGGGTTCCTAGTGCTAGGGTTTCAGCTCTGCGTAAGGTCCTATCCGTTGGTAGTGCGAGGTATCTGGAGGTGGTTCTAACTTTCATGGGGGCCGTTGGCGTGTGGTTTCTCAACCTCCTTTCGAATTCCATGCGTCTCGGGGCTCGCATCTGATGGATTTATATACTGAAAGCATTATGATTGGTATATTATGTACAAGGTCGATTGGTTAATATATTGGGAATCATAATTGTTATATGTTCATCTCCTGTCTGAATTAACAAACATGTGTCGCAAACGCAATTATCCTCTTATCTCGTCGATAGGGAGATCATACGGTGTGTAGAAGATCACGGAAGATAGTATGGATTGTTTGACCTAGCGAGATATAAATAGTTATCACAGCTGAGACAGTTCCAGGATAAACTATCAATGTAGGCTGCAACATACGCAGCAATAAGCATCTTATCTTGGATGGCTTGGTATGCTGGTGTGGGGCACACATTGATAAGGACCTAAGTCGAGATCGATTCTTTTATTTGACATTAAAAGAATCTAGATCTCTATGGCTTTATGAGATCCTAAGCCTATATGAAGGTACAAAAGTATATGCAGATTGTGTATTACTTTGAGTTGCAGTGAAAGGCTCTAGTTGAGATTGTATATCTGTATCTTGGGTAATAGCAGGTTGTGTATGAATGTCTGGTACTGGAACTAGGCAACCACATCCAGTATAGGATGGTGACATTCCCTGAACAGCTCAAAAGGTTCGTTATGCTAAGTCCTGCAGGCTGATTAAGTTCAAGCATAAGTGCAATGGTTTGAGTGGATTGATTCAGGAATATAAGATGTTAATTAATTAAATAGCTTGTCAGAGCTTATATTAATTAACGAATGTCAGTAACCTTAAATGTGGGGATATACCGAGCCCATGCAACCCGTACCTCAAAACGTGGTAGCAAATAGGTAGGACAGTATTGATTCTCTGGTGGAATTAATCAATATTAATTAATTAATTATATTCTGGGTTGAATATGGGAATTAATTAATTTATAGGCCTTATTTGCTACTACCTCTGTCCCTTCCTATTAGTCCCATAGGAAGGGACACACAAACCAATGCAAGTAAATGTTTGTGAGTGGAGTGAAATTAATATTTTATTGATGAGTGTGAAAAAGTTTGCTATTTTAGGAAATGGGACTAATAGGGTGGGACGGACCAAAAAGGCAAATGGGACTAATAGGGTGGGACGGAGGGAGTATTTGAATTCTGGTCCCTGGTCTGGCCCATGAAACTCAAGCCTAATAGAAATCCAGTATTTTCCTATAAATACGCCTCAGTTCCTCAGATCTCAACACACCCCAAGATCATAAGTTGCACACAGCAAACCAGGTTTTGGGAGCTGTGGTGATCGACTAGATCTGAGAAACGAGGAGGAAATAACAAAGGAGGATTCAAATGCAGATCATAATGCTAAGATCCTTTCCAAAATACCAAAGGAGGATTTGTTTATCAAAACTAGCACTTCAAAGGAAAAGAATTTATCTAAATTGACAACTAATGAGTTGTTTGCTCAACTACAAGCCCATGAATGGGTTATCCAAATAGTGAACAAAAATGAAGCCATGCGAGTAGCCAGCTCGCCATGCCATCAAGCTAAAGACGCAACTTATTTCATAAAGAGGGATTCAAAGTGGAAGCCAAAGAAACCCTTCCACACTGACCGGCCAGCTGGACAGTCGAGTTTAGTACAAGAGAAACCAACGACAACTGGTTCTCAATCTAAGGAGGGAGAGAGCTCAATTGCCAAAGTTGAAGAACAGATGAGGAGGCTTTCCAAACTCCTTGAGAAGGGAAAAGAGAAAAAGGAAACAACCAACGCAGTCGAGAAGAGGTTCATCAAGATAACCCCCAGAGCATGCTTCGAATGTGGTTCCTCAAAACATCAAAAGTTCAATTGTCCTTCTGTGGACAAGGAGGAAAGGGAAAGACTGAGAAAACTCTTCGAGCGCTGAGCATCAAAGGCCGTAGCACAAGCCATGCTGACAAGAATGGAGATGCTAGACATTCCAGATCATGATAAGGATTACTCATCTAAAGAAGAAGGTGACAATGAAGCACTTCTAGCATTCCAGGTCGCTATTGGAGAAGAAGATGAAGAAGATCTTGAAGCCGAAGCTCAGACATCACTCACTGCTTCATGTGAGCAGGTAATTACCTCACCTGTTATCATTCAGTCAACTTATGTTTTTGATGAATCTGAGTCATACTGTTCTGATTCAGAGGAAATCACTCTAGACATTTTATTGCATGAATTTCAAAAATTTTATGAAATCAAAAATGTCTTAGCAGGGAGAAACACTTCACTAAGATCACAAGTTTCTATCTTGACTGAGGAGATTACAAAATCGAGGTCTATTAGTGAACAGCTAGCAAAATTAAAAGAAGAACACTCACCACTGATTTAACATTTTCAAGAATTGAAATATGAGTGTAACTCCTTGAAAATAACTACCTTGAGTAAGATGAAAAATGTGTTTTTTTTAAGAAAGGCTCAAGAGAGCTCGATGAAATCATGCAAAGAATGAGAGAGCCTTCAAATAAGTTAGGATTAGGATATGAAAATGATTTGAACAGTGAAAATTCTGCACTTACTAGTACTAAGAGACCTATTGTTTTTATCAAAGAACATCTTAGTACACATTGTGAATCAAGCAGTCAAGAGGTAGCATTTAAAGTGTCAATTCACACTGGCAATGCTAAAAGTTGGATAGCCAACAACCTCCAAGTGACAGATCGAAGTGAGATTAATAAGTCCAAGTCAAAGGGTGAGCTGAGAATGTAAAGTAACCCTAAGCTGGAAAAATCTCATACTGACAGGAAGGTAGTACGGTCTCAAAACTCTACCAAGCAATACGTTCCTATCGCGAGGAAGTTAACTTACATGATTAATTCAACCAAACAGTTAGTACATTCTGCAAGGAAGCTGAACACCTACCCAGTCAGTATACCATCTGAGGATATATGTAGACAATAATCTCCTATTTGAAAAAATTCGTGGAAATATTGTTACACATTTAAAGATGGTTGTCCAAATAGTTCCAAATAAAGGTTTTGGAAAAAGCTGGGTACATCCTTGGGATCAAAGTCTTATGAGATCATAATAACAGGATGATAAGATTATCCTAGACATCCTACGTTGACTCTGTAATAGCTCAGTTCAGCATGCAGATCGCCAAGAAAGCATTGCTACCTTTTAGATATGGCTTCCATATTTCTAAAGGACATTTTCAGGTGACAAAAAAGGAGAAAGATGAGATGAGTATTGTGCATCTGCAGTGGGCATTCTCATGTATGCAATGATGTGTACGAGGACTTGTTATGTTGTAGGCATGGTAGCAAGATATCAGTATAACCCAGGACAGGTGCATTGGACTGCGATAAAACACATCCTTAATTATTTGAAGAGAACTAGAATATATTGTTTACTTTATTATAGTGAGGATTTGTGCCCTATGGGTTACACTGATTCGGATTTCGAAGGGGACCAAGATGAGAAGAAATCGACCTCGGGCTATGTGATCACCTAGAGTGGTGGAGCTGTATCATGAAGGAGCGCACCCCAGAAACATGTTGCGGAATCCACCATGGAGAAAGAATATGTAACTATTATTGAAGCTTCAAAAGAAGTGGTATGGCTATGTAACTACATGTTAGAGTTGAACATGATTCCAAGTTTGCCTAAGACTATCACAACCTTCTGTGATAATGCTGGTGCAATAGCAAACTCAAAAGAGCCACAAACTCAGAAGTCGAGTAAACACACAAGGAGAAAGTACCACATCATACAAGAAATTTTATTGAGGGGCAATGTGCATATTGTGATGATTGACATGAGAGACAACCGAATTGATCCATTCACAAAGTACTTACCACATAAAGCTTGCGAAATACATATTCATGGGCTTGAACCGAGGTGGATGCCTACCATTGATAATGGTTGATGTAGGTATACTTTAGTTGGTGGATGTATTACTTTGAGTATAAGTTGGAGATTGGTGGGTTTTGTATACTAGGAGTGTGTATACATTTGACTTATCTCATATTTGTAAACAAACATACTTGCGAGATCAATAGAATCCTCTTATCTTGTTGATAGGGAGATCATATCTGATCTTATGGTTTATATTACTACCAGATTGCATGAAAGACAAAATGAAAATCCTCTAACTTATCTTGAAGTGGCAGCCCCTCTCTTTCTCTTTTTCTATTTGATCTCAGTTCTTGAATTGTAATTATCATATGATATGAGAAAAGAAAAATGTATTTATAATAGAATCCAATCCTATTGGACATAGAGCCCAAGGACGAGGATGCAAAATATAAAAGGGCCTTTAAATTAATTAACTCATGTCAAACCCATGGCGTAATTAATTAATTAATAGTTATTCATGCCACCACAAATTCAATATTGACCTATCCTTTGTTACCAATTTATGATGAATGAGTGTCATAGGTAGTATATCCCTATATTTAAGGTTACAAGGATTAATTAATTAATTTGAGCTTCTGAAAAACTTCAAAAATCAAAAGTTACAATGCTCAACCTTTTCACTTATGCTTGAAATTTGATCAGCTAGCAGAAGTTAAGCATAATGGACCTTTTGAACTTCTCAGTGAATGTCACCATTCTATGCTGGATATGGTTCCCTAATCCTACTCCTAGACAATTATACATAAATTGCTATCACCCATGATGTAGATATATAAGTATATGTAAGATTCTCTACCAAAACATCTTAAAAAGACACACAAAGCTGAATACACTTCTAGACTGTCATTAGGCTTAATATTCCATCAAGCCATAAGATTAAGATTTTTCTTATGCCAAATAGAATAATCGATCTTACTTCTTTTGTACTATCGATGCATAACGAATGTATCAGCATATCTAGTAGCCAAGACAAGCTATTAATTATCGACTATGTTGTAGCCTAAACCAACAGTTTATCCTAAAACTGTCCGAGTTGTGATAATTGTTTATATTTTTCAAGGTCAAGCAATCCATATGATCTTTCGTGATCTACTTTAGTATATCAATAATAATGCTTTTAGTATATAATCCAACACCATCACCCTCCTATTCGTACACTCGCTAGCAAGGTATCCAATGTTGGGATGCTTAAAACAATTACCACCACATTTCTCACTATTAAAAGTAATAGATTAACCTTTGTTTTTGGAATTCAGTCCAAGTGTGACAAACTACTTCAACTCCACCCTAAGTTGCTCCTCCTTCTTGCATGGTGTCCTTGAGATATGACGTCATTTTTTATGGGGTTGTCTCTAACTCTTAGGTTTTAGCCACGTGTTGCTCGCATTACCCTTCTCTTGAGCTGGTTCTCTAACTCCATTGTGATAGGCACAATGTGTAAGGTTTTTTATATTGTAAAGCATTATGATTGATGCTATATTGGTAAACAACTTTATTTGATATAGTGGAAACAATTAAATGTCTTGTATATGATATAACATCTCCTTTCCAAATTAACAGCCATATAATGCGAACAAACATTATTTTCTTATCTCGTGGATAGAGAAATCATACGGTGTGTAAACTCAAAAAATCTTAGGGATCGCTTGACTTAGCGAGATATAAATAGTTACCACAGTTGAGAAATTTTCAAGATAAACTGTCAGTATAAGTTACGACGTTGTCAAAATTCATAAGTGTCTTGACTACTTGATATACCTATACATCGATGTGTATTTATTGGGTCACTTTGAGATTTGATCTTTAGTGTAACATCTGAATAAATGAAAATCCCATGGCTTGGCGGAATCTTAAGTCTAATGATGGTCCAAAGTTATGTTAGGATTGTACACATTAAAGTATTATAATTGGAATATTGGGAAACAATATGTTTGATATATTGATAATCATTATGACTTGTAATAAACAACTCCTGTCTGAATTCACAATCATACGATGCAAACAAACACATCAAGTTATCTCATCGATCGGGAGATCATACGGAGTGTAAGAGATAACTGAAGATTGTAGAAATCCTTCGACCTAGCGAGATATAAACGGTTATCACAATCGAGACAATTTCTAGTTTGACACATCCTATAAGTGGTTTATCTTGGGTTCTGTGTGGGACCAATATATCTCAATATATTGATAGGATCAACAATGAGATGAACCATTATACTTGACATATGAATGAGTAAAGATCTCGGTAACTTGGTCGGATCTAAAGTCTATTAAAGGTTGAGGGGCACACATGGTTTGACTGTCACTTTGACTTTCTATGGTGGAGAGTCTTACATATACTCAAATATCTACATCTTGGGTGATGGAAGTTTTTTGTGGGGTTTCCTAAAACTGGATTTAGATAACCATATCCGTTTCAGGATGGTAACATTCCCTGGGAAGCTCACGAGGTTCATTATGCTAAGTCCTGTAGGCTGAATCATTGATTTTAGCATAAGCGATAATAATTGAGTGGTACTACTCAAGAACATTAAGTGATTAATTAATTGTAGCTAATTGTCATATGCTGAATTAATTACTGAATGTCTAAAACCTTAAATATGGGGATTAACCAAGTCAATTCAACTCGTCCCTAATAAAGTGGGAATAAAGGGGCAGGTCATCATTAATTCTTTGGTGGCATGAATTGATATTTATTAATTAATTATAATCTAGGTTGAACACGGAATTAAGTAATAGGAAGCTCACTTTATTATTTGCATTTGATCTCTAGTCTGGCCCAATAAATGATTTTAGCCTATTAGGGTTTATTAAACCCTAATAGCCAAATCTCAGGATCTATAAATTGATCAGTTCTCTAAATTCCACACAAGAATTAAGTTTGAAGTTTCAAAACTGTAACCCTAGAGTGAGAAAGAGAGTGGGTGGAGACTGTGTAGAAGGGAAAGGAGAAATCAAGTTCCTCCAGTGCAGTTTCAATCCGGTAGCATATTCTTACCAGATTTTCGGATCGAGCAAGGGAACAAATCAGAACATCAGATCTGTAGGAACACTCTACCACCTACCGTCGTTATTGAATCCACAGGAGTTGAGGTATTTATTGTTTGTTATAGAATTCACTTTGATATTCCATAAATAGAATCTGGGTTTAAGAAATAAATGGTGATTCACATCGCCTATTGTAGACTCAATTCATATAATTGGTATCAGTGTCAGGTTCGTATTTTATTGATCTATCAAAAAATAAATATTAACATTCGGTTTATGCATGTTATGTAATATATTGTGGATAAATTTAATTTGTCATGGATGTTTTGTTCTCGTGGCCCCTCTTTTGTTTTGGTTTTAATTTTATCGTGAGAAAATCCGCAATTAGATGGATAGGAAAAATATGTAATAGATCTAAATCTATTTGTTTTATTTTTTTTTATTCAATCTGTCACCGAGTTGAGAGAGAGAGAATACGAACAACAATGAAGGTGGTGCAATAACTTTCCGATGGCAGTAGCCGCCCGTAGGTAGTCGATAGCGCTGCTGCCGACTGGTAATGCAGTGGCCACGCACAGGTGGTGCGCAGTGGATCTTTATGTAGAGCAGCCATAGGGTGTGCGCAGGCTGTAGCCATAGCTGCAGGCCGCGCAGTAGCAGAATGGTCATAGAGTTTGTTGGGGGAAGCCACACGATGCATAAGTGTGGCAGTCACGATCATAGGTCGCGATTCCAGAGACCTGCAACGGAAACATGAGTTGCAGCAGTGTAGTAGCAGGGCCGCGATTGCAGGCGGCGCATGCAAGAAAGATGACCAGAGTGGACATGGCCGACGACATGTAAGGTGGCCAAGTCCCTCCATGTTGCTGCAACGGCGGCTATAGAAAAGGGTGGCGGCGGTTTGGCAGACAAGTTGGGTAGGGTTTCAAGGCTGTGGGCTAGGGTTTAGGCCGCGCGGGCGCAGCAACACGAGTAGCTGGCATTAGGGCTTTTGATGTTTTTCGAAACCCTAATGTGTTATGTGAACCCTAATGTGATGTGGGTGGCCCTTATATGTGCGTAAAATGACCTATATTTCGATATTTGTGCTTGCATTTTTGCACTCATTTTACTCCCACATCGAATGCTTTTGTCTTCTTTTTGTTGTGTTTTTATGTTTTGTGTGTTTCGGATGGTGTAGGTTAGGTTTTGAGCATAATTCAGCATTTTAGGCTATGTTTTGGAAGAAAATCGCCCGATCCGAGAGTCAAAGGCATTTTAGACCGACCTAGATGGCAATGAATGCATTAGGATGAATTTCAGAGGCAAATTCTGGTCGATCTTGCAGAGACCGGTCGATTTGGGCTGTTCACAGGCATATTTCGGTCGATCTTGCAGATTCCAGTTGATCCGTGCTGTTCAGAAGCATATTCCGGTCGATCCTATAGATTCCGATCGATCTGTGCTATTCGGAGGAATATTCAAGTCAATACTGATCCATCTCGGGCGATCCAGAACATGTTGTTTGACAGTTTTTTAGTTTTATGCCATCTAAGGCGATCCGATCTCATCCCGGGCGATCCGACACTCTTCCAACTCATTATAAAATGGGGAAACTCGCATTTTTTAGGGGAACTTCAAACTTTTATCAAATCTACACGAAAATATCTTAAATTCTCTGTACGATTCTCTCTACCATCTCTTTCCAAACCGCACCCAAGGTATCAAGGAGGTAATCCATCATCCTTGGAGAAGAATTGAAGATCCAAGGGGGTAGATCAAGATCAAAGTGCTCAATTAGGGGAAGAAATTCATCTAAACCTATCTCTTGTAATGTTTTGCTTTCATTTGGATATTTTAATGTTGAACAAGATAGGTAAGGGATTCTAAACTTCCTTGGATGTTGATTTGAATAAAGGAGTGAGAAAATTAGGTTGAATTATGCATGTTTACTTTCCTATTTGAGATTGAATCACACTAGAGCTTGTTCTTATGCACCTAGGTGTAGGTAAAAGCCAATCTAAGTGTTAATTGATACGAATATTGCAGCCAGCACGCGGATAGGAGTGTCGCGAATAATGTTAATTCTTGTGTTCCTCGATCCAATCCCTGTACGGAGGAAGGGCGTAGGATAATGATTTACGAGCTTTTAGGAGTGAATTAGGAGCCGATAATGTAGTTGTTTGAGGTTTCTAGTCTCATCTATGGTCAACTCATCGTGATAGGGGGTTGGCTAGTGTAGGGTAATAGTCCATCCATCTTGGAATTAAATAAGGTTTGCACCATAATTCAACTCAATTGGATCACACCTACATTCTTATCAACATCCTTTCTTTCTCCTTTGAGCATTTGTGAGACTTGTTATACCATTTTGATTACAAAATTGAAGAATTGCTTTGACATCACAATTGATTAATGATGAGTTTGATTGTTGTTTTAGTGTTGATTTAGTTAGTTTAAATTTGAGCTTAGGAAAATAGAACAAAAACTCAACGACTTTGCATTTTCCTAACTATAAGAAGCCACACGACTAGATAGTACTCCTTAGGGCAAAGCGAGTAAGTTACTTGGATTGATTTTTATTACTTTATTGACCTTATATTTTAGTGATCAATTTTACCATCATAAAGTTTTTGGAGCCGTTGTCGGGGTGCTTTATTAGTAGGTCATTGGATATTGTTGAAAGTGTGGATATTGTATGCTAGGTGTTTGTTAATTTGCTTATTATAGAGTTGATTGTTCGTTATCCATTTGTTTGTTTGTTTTTGTTATTTGTTGTAATTGGCTTTGTTGGAGCTTGTAGGTGTTGTAGATAACAAGGTCCAAAGCACGATTGTTCGAAGTGGAAGCTACAATGGAGAATCGAAGAGGAGTGAATGCGGATAGAATTGATAACTTAGAAAGGCAATTGGCGGAGATGAAAGCCAAGTTGATGGAAAGACAAAGACCATGGAAGCCTCTTCGAAATGTATTCAAGAAGATGTTTAAATGTAATTACCAATGGCTGGAAGAGAAAAGGTATTACCATACGGTGAAGGTTGAGAAGGACTATGGAGAAAATGATATGTGGAGGAGCCAATTGGATCAAATGCAAGAAAAAATAAACTTGTTGAGGAGGCCACGTAGAGATAGTGAGATGGTGAATGAAAGAACGTTTGCAAAGTATGAGGGGAAACTCGAAGAGACTCCAACACAAGTATCAACCGTTACCAAGCCATGGAGTGAAACGGATCAAGAAGAGAAAGTTTCAAAGGACACGGGACTAATTCTGAGGATGAGTTGCAATGTGATTAATGAAGGCATGGGAGATAAGAATGCAAGCATTGTGATAAAATCTAAGGAAAGAGTGAGTGATATTGAAGAGAAAAAGGCAATGTAAGATACGGAGATGAAGAGAGATGGAGTCAAAGAAGAAGAGATAGAAGTGGTGCAAGAGGAAGAACCACAAAAGGAGGGTGAAGAATTACCTCAAGAAGATTAGGAGGATAAGGGCACCAACTCGTTGGTGCAACATGAGGATAGTATGAAGTAAGATGATAATGATATGCCTTCACCCGAGGAAATTCAAGAAGTCCCAATTTTGCATAACTATTGGAAGAAGAGTGTGAGGAGAAGTCTATAACGGGAGGACTTTGTAGAGAAATGGTGTTTGTTTTTCCTTCCTAGTTAACAGACCAGGTTGAAAAGGAAATGGTGTTAACAAAGAAGGTGAAGGAGGTTGATAACTCTTGAAAAAGAGTTATATTCTCTTTTATTTTAGCTCGTTTTAGAGAGTCTTTCATCTATGTTTACCCAAATAAGTGTTGTTTTGGTCTTGTATTTAGTTGTTCGAGTCCTTTCATGTTTAATTCGTGTTTTGGAGTAAGTAACGTTGTTTTTGGAGGAATTGGAGTGAGTTGCCGTGCAGGAAATTACTATGTTTTGAAGCCTATGCTGGAGCAAAAAGAAGCAGATGCTGTAGCACGTTGAGCAGAACCACTCCCAGTCAACTTCAGTCAAAGCTGCGGGTATGACGTGGAAAAGTCTATTTTTGCTGATGTGGGAGTGCGAAAATAGCAGAATTTCACCCATTTTCCCCAAGGATAATTTGGGAATATTACCAAAAGTGGAAACCTAAGATTTGGGGGAGGTATAAATATCACTTGTAGAGAGAGAGAAGGAGGAGCCCCATTTCATTTTCACACACATTTGGGGGGGGATTCACGATCGACATTTCTCTCCATCGCACACACCATCGAGCTGGGGGGAAAAGCAGAAATCGAAGGGGAAGAAGAGCATTCAGCTGGAAAGGAGATTGGAAGGGAAGAGTAGCTCACTATCCTAGCTCATTTGCCTGGAATCAAGACGGGAGTGAGGAATCATTCCTCTTGAGGGGCAATTGAAGGGGGAATTTATTCTTCTTCTTTTATTTCTTTAATTTCAAAGCTGATTATGGATCTTATGTCTCTAAACATGTATTTGGGTTTTCTTTGTGTAAATATGAGCTAATTTGGTAGGCCTTGGGCTATGGATGAAGCTTGCATGTTCTTACCTTAATGTGTTACTTGGTTGTTAATGGTATGGAGTTTGAGCTTTTGAAGGTTTAATTCTCTTAATTGCAGTTCTTGTGGAAGCTTGAATTTGTGATTTATGCTTAATCTTGGTTTGGAAGAATTAAGGTTATGAGTAGAAACC
>JAPKLW010000547.1:86571-141483 GCA_026898455.1 Plectranthus barbatus | reverse complement strand
AATACTCCGTTTTATATTACTTGTGATAGTGTGCACTTGCACTAGTGTGTTCCCACACGCGAACAGAGGTTTATGAGTTGGTTGATAAAGGAGATGGATTTAGGAGATATAATAATCCCGATGGTCTATTTGAAAGGTCATTGGTGATTGAGACATGGTTAGATGATGTGTTAGCGTGCTTGTGTTGAGAAAATTTCGAGTAGCAATGAGTGTAAGTTTTGTTGGAGGAAGCTTAGGAAGTAGATCAATCGATAAGTTGCTTCCAAGCAAAGTTCGATCGGTAGAGAAAGGTATACTAAAAATTCACAAGGTTTTTTACAATGGATGAAATGGTAAGGTCGTCTAGCTACCGACGTAAATGGAAGCGCTTGTTGGGAGGCAACCCAACAAATTTTCTTTCTTTAGTTTAATTGCTTGTAGTTGTTTTGATTTAGAATAAATGTTTGGTTTGTGTTTGTTAGGAGGAACTACAAGATCGAGAGGAGTGATGAAGGAACAAAAATAGTATCAAACAAATCTAAATGATGTACGATATCTAAAGTTAAGCGATAGGTTCCAATGGCTTCAATTGGAGCTTTGACTCAATTCCCCATATAGACAAAGCTTTCATTTCGATTTGTAATTCAGGTCGTAAGGAATCCCTACATCTTATTTGAAACATGAGTGGTACAACCAGAATCAAGCCACCAAGTATTATTGGAAACATCTGCTAAGTTAGATTCAAAGCATACAAAAGCATTATGTATATCTTTCCTTTCGAGCAGTGCCTTGCATTTCAGATAGTCCTTTTGAAAGTGTCCAGGCTTTCTACAACAACGGCACTTGAGACCGTTAGGTTCCTTATTCTGCAACTGAGCAGATGACTCATTCACTTTATTGAGTCCTTTCTTGCCCTTTTGTTGCTTTCTGATAGCTTTCTTTCCAGTCCCTTGATTCATTTTGAGATGAACTGAATGACTTCCTTGATTCTTAATTCTCATTTCCTCTTGAACTAACATCCCATGAAGCTCATTCACACTCCATTTATCTTTCAGAGTGTTATAGTTCATTTGGAATGGACCATACTCAGAAGGAAGTGAGTTGATAATAAATTGCACAAGGAAGTTCTCGTCCATGTTTATCCCTAATGACTTGAGTCTTGCTGCAATATTCATCATTTCAATGACGTGCTCATGCATGCTACGAGAACCATCAAATTTCATGGTGGTTAAGGTAGCCATTAAGGTCCCAGCAACAGACTTGTCAGCAGTCTGAGAACGTTCTTTCACAGATTTCATGAATTCTTTAGAACTTTCAGTGTCAGGAATGGTAGATTTGATATTATCTTCCACACTCATTCGCATTAACATTAGGCTTAGTTTGTTCGATTTTACCCAAGCATCATGGGCTAACTTTTCAGCAGCACTGCTAGTATCAGTGATAGCAGGCTTCTCAACTTCAAGTGTTGAATCAAGGTCTAAAACATGCAAAGCATGCGAGTGAAGAGCAACAGAAGTGGGTACTGCAATAAATAACATAAATGTTTCACATTAGTGCTTTGAGTTAGATTCAGAAAAAGTAAAGTATATTGGTGTTCTCCTTTGGGTGATACAACAATATATGATAATTTGATGCAATTAATGAATTTCTTAGTATTCTTGAGTAGTACCACTCAACCCTAATCACTTATGTTTGAATCATTGATTCAGCCTGCAGGACGTAGCATAACGAACCTCATGAGCTTCCCAGGGAATTGTCACCATCATGAAACTGATATAGTTATCTAAATCCACCCTGAGGAAACCCCACACAAACTTTCATCACCCAAGATGCAGATATACGAGTACATGTAAGAGTCTCCACCATAACAAGTCAAAGTGACAGTCAACCCAGGGGTTCCCCTTAGCCTTCAATTGACTTTAGATCAGACCAAGTTACCGAGATCTTCACTCATTCATATATCAAGTAGAATAGTTCATCTCACTATTGATCCTCTCAATACATTGAGATGTACCGGTCACACAAAGCAACCAAGATAAAACACTTATAAGACTTGTGTGCCGCAACCTAAACCGACAGTCGAATCATAAACTTTTTCAGCTGTGATAACTGTTTATATCACGTTAAGTTGAACGATCTATACAATCTTCTATGATCTCTTACACACCGTATGATCTCCCTATCGACGAGATAACTGAATGTGTTTGTTCGCACCATATGTTTGCTAATTCTGACAGGAGTTGTTTATTGTAAGTAATTTACGATTATCAGTATATCCAGCATTACCAATCATAATGCTTTTATGTATACAATCCCAATCCCACTTATACTCAAAGCATTATACCATCACATTCCAGGTGGTCGGCTTCATCCTCAGTCCTAGGTTATGAACATGACCTTCGTATCCCTTCTGTGGTAAGCCCTTTGTAAATGGATCCGCTAGATTATCTTTCGTGTCAATCTTCTCTATTAGCACATCGCCTCTCGCTACAATTTCTCGTATGATGTGGTATTTTCTCTCTATGTGCTTTGACACCTTGTAAGTTCTTGGTTTCTTAGAGTTTGCTATTGCACCAGCAATATCACAATGTACCGTGAGTATCTTGGGAAAACTAAGAACAATATCTAACTCTTAGAGGTAGTTCCAGAGCCATACTAATTCTTTAGAAACCTCTGAAGCTGCAACATACTCAGCTTCCATAGTGAAGTCTGCGATAAAGTTTTATTTTGCAGTTCTCCATGATACAACTCCACCTCCCAAGGTGAACACATATCCCGAGGTCGTTCGCCTCTCATCATGATCCGCCTGTAAATTCAAATGTGTATAACGCACATGACACAAATTCTTACACTGATAAATGAGACAATATTCTCGAGTTCCCTTTAGATACTTGAGAACATGTTTGATAGCAGTCTAGTGAGCCTGTCCAGGGTTAGACTGATATCTAGCCACCATGCCCACGACATAATATATATATAGCCTCGTACATAGCATTGCATACATGAGACTTCTCACTAACTAAGCATATGGTACTTTAGATATCTCATCCTTCTCCTCTTCTATTGCAGGACAATGTGCCTTAGACAGAGGAGCACCATGTCAGAAAGGTAGCAATCCTTTCTTGGCATTTTACAAGCTAAAACGAGCAATTGCAGTATCAATATAAATGATCTGAGACAAGATTAACATCCACTTCTCACAATCATGCAAGACTTTGATCTCAAGGATGTATCCAGCGTCTCCTAGGTCTTTCATTTGAGACTGTTCGGATAACAATCTATTTATACATGACTACACCTCCACATCGTTGCTAAATAAGAGGATGCCATCTACATAAAGTGCAAAGAATACCACGCTTCCACTGACACACAATCGGTACACACAGCTTTAAGTCTCGCACAATGAAAATCCATAAGATTTAACAACATCATTTAAACGTATGTTACATGACCGTGAAGCTTGTTTAAGTCCATACAAGGAATTCTTTAGCTTCCAGACAAGATGCTCTTCACCATCCGACACATAACCCTTTGCCTGCTGCATATAGATGTCACGACCTTCCGCACAATACCCATTTAGGAATGCACTTTTGACATCCACTTTCCAGATTTCTAGGTCCATATCTACTGCTATGCATAAAAGAATTCGAATGGATTTATGTATGGCTACTGTTGAGAAGGTTTCGTCATAGTCAATGCCCTCCTTTTGACTATAACCCTTCGTGATACGATCCTCACCGGGAAGGTTTAGATTGCAGCCCAAGAACTTGACTGAACACGTCGGATGCGATGCAGAAGTAAACTAAAACTTGAAACGATGGGATGATCCAACACCTTTGAAGTCTATACTTAGAGAACTGCAGAGAAGGACGAAGAAACGAACCCCTACAACCCAAAAAGCAACTCACCTCAACAACGATGGATATAGTGAAGATGTCACAAATGGCAGTGGGATTCCGTTTGATAAGTCAAATTTTTATTTCTAAGCCCTAGAATCCGTGAGCCTTCAGAAATAATTGAGAAGATAATCTCACAAATTTTATTAAAACTGAAAATTGCATAAATTGTTCAAAACAAGGCCTATTATAGGAAACTCAAATCCCTAATCTAATAAGGTAAATAAATCTAATAGCATATCAAAACTATCAAGATATACAGCAAGTATATCTCAATATCTTTGTAATAAAAAAAATTAAATATCTAGAAGAAGATAACTAAAAATTCAAAATTAATTATAAAACTAAATTAAAACTTGAAATTAATCTTCAATTAATATTCTTCTTTCAATCCACCGGGATCTCCATAATTCCCCTTTTCAAAAGGATTTGTTCTAAAATCCACATGCCAACACCAATCACATTATTTTGCTACGAAAGAGCATCTCACCATACAATTATCCTTCTTCTCCCCAGCCAGCTTCGGTCCATCATCCACTTTTTTTTGCGACTGCACTTGGTCTTCAAGAAATAATTTCGGAGTAAGAGGAACAAGACATATTTTTTTGTTATTATACTCAAAGGAGTATTTATTTGTAAACCCTTCATACTGGGCCTTTCTATCAAATTGCCATGGATGACCCAACAAAACAAGGCTAGCCTGCATCGGAAGTACATCACAAAGAACCTCATCCTCATATTTTCCAATGCAGAACGGAACCTTCACTTTCTTGGTCACCTTAACCATCCCACTATCATTTAACCACTACAAACGATAAGGCTTTGGATGTTTGAGCATAGGTAAGCCTAATGTCTCAACCACGGTTAAACTCGCTGTATTTGTACAACTCCCACTATCTATAATAACACTGCAAACCTTATCTTAAACTTGGAAACATGAATGGAAGATGTTGTCTCACTGCTCGGTATCATCGACTAGATGTTGGCACGAATCATGGACACTTCCATCTCCTTATAGTACTCATCCATGCTCCGACTTCCCTGTCTCAAATTCTGCAGCCTGTTGTACAACTCGCGATAATAATGATTCGTCACAAATAACCTCCTCATGATAGCCTTCATCTCATCCCACGTCTCAATAGGCCTCTCCCTATTCCTCCCACTACTCACCAACTAATCTCACCAAACAAGAGCATAATCAGAAAACTCTACTGCAGCAAACTTATCCTTCTCCAGCTCAGAGTAATTGTGGCACTCAAACATCAACTAAACCATTCGCTCTTATTCTAGTAAAATCTAGGTCATTCTTGCCTTGAAAGGACAAATGTTCATCTTGATTGTCCCCAAATTGTGATCATATGAATCCTCCTCGGCATAGTCATCAACATCGCCTACCCGAACCTCTCCCACCTCGACCTCCATGTCCTCCTCTTCCAGTACTCATATAATTTTCAACTGAATCTCGTCAATTCTTCTCTACCATTGAAACACGAGATCATCCATTCGTTGATGCATTGCTTCAATCTCACTCTTCAGAACTCTAGTCAATTCAGATCTCAAGGCCTCCATAATATACTTGGTCTGTCCACCAACATCCTCATCTCCTTTCAACACTTCTGTTTGATTACCTATCGAAATATATGCCCAAAAAGGTTAGATAGAAAAAAAAGAAGGAACTCACCACCTCACATACACTCGTGTATCTCTCAAATATGACAAGTGACTCAAGCCCGTGTATCTCTCACAATTTTTGGCTTTTTTCAGTCACAATAATAGTCTCACACTCTCTCACCTTTTACCATTCTTTTCTCCTCTCTAAACGACTCAATAAATTCCTAGAAAATTTCACAAACTTTAAATCGACACACCAACTAAACGGGAAGACTCCAGACGACTCAAGAAAGGTTAATGACCAAAAATGAATGAAATTTTTTTTTTGAAAAAAACTTTTTAGGGCAATAACTGATTGAAGATGATAGAATTTGGCCAAAAGCAACTTATGTCATGACAAAGAAGTGAGTCTTGTATAACTAACTGAGACGTTTACGAAAATCACAATTTTGCCAAAAACGAACATTGTACGCAAAAGTTATGGCAAAAACAAGTCTAGCTGGGAAAGATAACTATAGAAAGACTTGACTATATATGGATGTAATGATTTGAATAAGTATGGTATGATATGCCTAACCTAATACTGACTCACTCCCTAGAATTTTCGACTGTAACAAGACAACACAACTCAAAGACACAAGCAACTGGAATCAAGAAACCATAAAATCACGACGATGAAAAGGATTAACACAAAACAAGAACAAAGACTCATTTTTTTAACACACAAAAATTAAAAGGAAAGGAAAACGAAGGATACAACCTGGATCTTGATACCAAAATAATATGACCCTCACCGGGAAGGTTTAGATCGCAACCCAGGAACTTGACTAAACAACTTAGATGCGATGCGGAAGCAAACTGAAACTTCATACAATGGGAAGATCCAACACCTTTGAAGTAGACCCTTAGAGAACGAACCCCTATGACCCAAAAAGCAACTCGCCTCAACAATGATGGATATAGTGAAGATGCCACAAACGGCTGCAGAATTCCTTTGATAAGTCAGATTTCGAATTCTAAGCTCTTGAATTCATGAGCCTTCA
Organism: Plectranthus barbatus; assembly: GCA_026898455.1. Classification (NCBI taxonomy): domain Eukaryota; kingdom Viridiplantae; phylum Streptophyta; class Magnoliopsida; order Lamiales; family Lamiaceae; genus Plectranthus; species Plectranthus barbatus. Next base: position 134,954 of record JAPKLW010000547.1, on the reverse strand, counting down.
GAAATAATTGAGAAGATAATCTCACATATTTTATTAAAACTGAAAACTGTTGCGCATAAATTGTTCAATACAAGGCCTATATATAGGCAACTCAAGTCACTAATCTAATAAGGAAAATAAATCTATAAGCATATCAAATCTATCTAGATATACAACAAGTATATCTCAATATCTTTGTAATAAAAAAAACTAAATATCAAGAACGAAATAACTAAAAATTCAAAATTAATTTAAAAACTAAATTAAAACTCAAAATTAATCTTCAATTGATCTTCAATTAATTTTCTACTTTCAAGTCACCAGGATCTCCATCACTTTGCCACCAAGCTGGCTTTAAAAGTCGTTGTCTCTCCCTTTGAACCTTTCTTCCGTTTGTATATCCAATTGCATCCTATGGACCAAAAGCCATATGGTAGTGTAGGCTTCTAGTATATATCCAAAACGGTAATTGATTCAAATTCTATATCCATGGGTTTACGCCATTTTTCTGCATCTTTGTCATTTATTTCTTCGTCTTATGTCCATGGGTCGGTATCATCCACTCCGTCTTCCGGGATCAAGTCTGAAGACTCTCTCATGAACATATAATGCTGGTATTGGTGAGGTACCCTCCAAGTACGATGGAGCGCAGGTGCTGCATCAACTCTTGGTGCAGTTACTTGTGGCTCTAAGCCTTGCACTGGCGACCGTGCAGTTGATTCCATACCTTCAACAGGTACACTTAATTTGCCAAAGGGTTTTCCCAATGGAAGCGCGTCATCTTCTCCAATTTCTTGGAGAATGATGTTACTTTTCAATTTGTAGTTTTTCACAAACTCGTCCTCCAAGAATCTTACGCTGGTGCTAAGAATGATCTTCTGATCCTCAGGACAGTAGACATAACCACTTTTCGTTTGTTTGGGGTATCCCACAAACAAATTATCTTGGACCTACCTTCTAATTTATCAGGTTCTTTTGACAAAACATATGTCGGACAACCCCACACATTTATCTTTGACACACTAAGCTTTTGCCCATGCGAGAGTTCTGAGGGTTTCTTGGGAACTGACTTCGAAGATGTCACGTTCAGTAGGCACGCTTCTATTAATAACGTGTGGCCCCGAAAATGAAACAAACAATTTCGCATAACTCATCATTGACCTAATCATTTGAAGAAGAGTCATATTTCTTCTTTCTGCCACACCATTCTGCTAAGGAGTGCCCAGTGCGGTCCATTGGGATGTAATCCCATGGTCTGACAAAAATTGCAAGAACTCGTCATTGAGATACTCGCCACCACCATCAGGTCGTAATAACTTAATGGTCTTGTTTAAATTCTTCTCTACTTCCACCTTGAATTCCTTAAATATCTCAAAGCATTCAAATTTATAGTGAAGTAAGTAAACATACCTATATCTCGAGTAATCATCAATAAAAGAGACGAAATATTTAAATCCTCCACGAGCGTGCTTAGACATTGGTCCACATAAGTCATAGTGGATCAATTCCAACACATCACTTGCTCGAGACTTACTTGCCTTGAAAAGTTTGGTCGTCATCTTTCCCTCTATACAGGATTAACAAACTCGATGTGGAACTACCTGGATATAATCCAACATTCCATCATCCACGAGTCTCTTAATCCTCTTTAGACTGATGTGACCTAGTCTTAGATTCCATAGATATGTAAGATCCTCATAAGATGATGTAAACTTCCTCTTATTATGATTAAATGAGTTATATGCAACATTCACGGAAGATTTATGCAAACAAGTTATGATAGAAAGAGAGTTTTTCTGTATCCCACAACAGATAACACTGTTATTGCAAATGATTTAAACGTGACTATAAAAAATAACTGAAAATCCATCATTTATTAAACAGGAAACATAAATAAGGTTCCATCAAAAATCCGGCACATACAAAACATCTCTTAAAATCAAAAAATTGTCCTGAAAGCATAATGTAACATCTCCAACTGCTACTGCAGACACACAAGCTACATTACTGATGGAGATCATCATCTCGTCATCATTCAGCTACCTTGTAGGCCTGAACCCCTGAAAAGTGTAGCAAACATAATCAGTAGCTCCAGTATCCACTACCCACAACTGGGTAGAAACAGATGATAAACATGTTTCTGTTACAAATGCTAATGGAATAACTTGTCCAACCCACTTGGTCAGACAATCCTTCTTCCAGTGACCAGTTTTGCCAAAATGGAAACACTAGCCCTTCATCCCCGGTGTTACTGTCTTATTTTTACTAGAATTCTTGATCCTAGAGGCTACAGATTCTTGAATTTCTTTCAATCACCCCTTTAGGCTAATCACCTTTCGATGAAGCAGAGCGACTACTGGAAGAAACCAAGATTGCCTTTTCAGGTTACATGACTGATTCAACTGCCTTAAGGTCACTAAGTAATTCATTAAGTCTGAAATTCTCAAAGGACTTTTAAAGTGAGTAGAGTATGATAATGACCCGGGCTTCCCCGTCAATACCTATTTCATAAACGTGAGTTCATCCATGAGATGAGTCATGGAAATGATGTGCTCCCTTATTGAGCTACCATCAGTCATTTTACAACTCACAATTTCCCTCATGAGTTAAAATTTAACAGCTCTATCCGATTCCCCATACGTAACTGTGAGACTATTCATAATCTCAGATGCTTCGTCATAATGCTGATGTTGTTGTAGGATCACCTTAGACATATTGGTCAGCATGCAGAACATGACTACCTTATTATACTTGACCAATTTGTTATAGAGGTTCCACTCCTCGTCAGTTGACTCAGCAACAAGGACAACTGAACACAGAGTGTTAAAAACATAATGGCGTTCCTCTGCAAGTAGGATATAATCCAAGTTAAGCTTCCATTCCAGGAAATTTGGACCAGATATCTGATTTTGTGTTAAGATATTGATGATATTATTCATAAACATATCTGAAAACAATAATTGATTAAAGTAAAAACATACATACAAAACATTGAAAAAAATATGCATTGTAACCTTTTGATAAACCAATACCGTTATTTCCCCCAATTGCCTAGGTTCATCAACTACAACTTCTTTCGAAGACATTTACAGTAGACCACCTAACGAGACTGTTGTTTGAAGTTCCAGTTTTTAATTTCAATCTATGTCAGCTATTCGCTGGCAAATGAAATTAATGATCAGAGATAAAACTAGGACCATGTTCAACCTATCTGAGCAGGGCCTTCATTCACGAGTTAGTACTGAGGCAACATCTAAGCATTTGACCACAATTCCAACTCGGAAGTTAACAGTACAATTTGTCATACATACTAGACCCATGATGCATGCCTTTTACAACCTTTGTTATCTTTTTTTAAACAATCCTAGAGAACTTATGAACAAATAAAGTAAGAAGACTACGGTCGTGTAAACGTCTACTCACTTCACTGTCCACTTCTCACATGTTTAAATATTTTATTTAGAAATCTCATCTATTAGAACTTATGAACAAATAAAGTAAGCAAACTACGGTCGTGTAGACGTCTACTCACTTTACTGCCCACTTTTTATAACCGCATTGTGGAGATCTTGTTGATTTTAATTAAAAAATCTTGGTTAGTCTTTTTCTTTCAAAAGGTTTTCATGCGTACATATTATTTTATGATCTATACATTATGTCACATCTAAAATTCCATTATATTTTCCAACATGATTCCGGAATTGATAGACATAATTTAATATATAAAATAAATCACATAAAGCATGCTTTGGACATTAAATAATTAAGCAGTAAGGAATACTATCTAGTCGTGTGGCTTCTTATTGCTAGGAAAATGCACATTCACTTCCAAAAACTATAACAATCATAAACGACATTCACTTCCAAAAACTCTTTCCACCATCATTCCACTATCCAAAATCTATACAAATAAATCATTTTTTCACTAGCTCCACCAAACATTCCATCAAAACCAACATTCAAAAAAACACAAATATAGGAAGTATAAACTCATGCCACATCCATTCAACAACAAAATAAAACCCATGAAAATATCCATACATATCATCAAAATGGGCATAAACCAAAATTCTATCATACATAGCATGAACACCGAATTTATAGTTATAATTAATTACCAAAACTAAATCACATAGCATGCTTTAAAGCTGTAAATAAAAGCAGTAAACGTGCTCCTATTATCTACAACATGCTTATATGTTGCGCAATTAAAATAAACACATATATAATGCGAAGACAGATAATAAAACAAATAAAAAATGTCCTCGTGGCCCCATGATACGAAAATAATAATAATTCTAACTATTACACGTTGGAATTATTTTTACAGATCTTCGACTGAACCAGTTAACCAAATCACAGGCCTAGGCACACATTGCAAGCCCAACGGCCATCGCCGTGCGTGCGCACGCGCGCCGTGCTGAAACCCTAGGGCATCGCACGCTTGCACCGCTGCCGCCGCCGATCGTCGCCCGCCGCGCGCCATCCCGCCGTGCCTGCCCTCGCCAACCACCGTGCATGGCGTGCTGCCATGCCGGCGCCATCGTGCGTTGTTGCGCGGCCCTTCATTCTTCGTGTTCTTCATTCGTTCTTTGTGTTCTTCATTTTCCATTTTACAGATTTAATTTTAAAATTTAAAATTACATGGGTTGCATCCTAATACGATTTGGAAATTTAAATCTAACCACGGATTTATCTTGTGGGTGAAAAATGAATCCTTATAAAAGGGCGGATTAACCCGAGAACCACGAGAACGAAAAAACATAATTATACAATCCAAAACCATTCACAGCATTCAATCAATAATAACAATCATGCAAATCATAGGCAATATTATTTTTTCTGATATGGCCAATTAATGAACCTGGCTCTTATACCAATTTAAGGTATTCATGAACTGAATCACGTAGTCCATTTGCCCGGATCATTAATTGGAATATATAAATTGCTATGCCTATGATTATTCCTAGTATGCTCCTAATGATTATGCATAAAGAAGGTTTATGCGGAATACCTGGATTGCGAAACCCTGAAGAACGAGTGCGCGAACATTTCTCTCGATCTTTTTCCCACGCACAAAGATTAATTCCCTAACAGATAAAAGGAATTAAATCTAATGAAAATATGATGATATTTTCGAAAACAGAAGAGGGAGAGAAGAAAGAAGATCCTCCTGATTTGATCTTCTGATCTGTGTCCCAACTCAATCTGAATATCTGGTGAAGATTCCCTTTAGATTCCTTGCCCGATTGAGAAGCAGAATTTCCTCCTCATTTCTCAGATCTAGTCGATCACCACAGCTCCAAAATTCTGGTTTGCTGTGTGCAACTTATGATCTTGTGGTGTGTTGAGATATGAGGAATGAGACCTATTTATAGGAAAATACTGGACTTCTATTGGGCCTGAGTTTCATGGGCCAGACCAGGGACCAGATTGCAAATAGCAAATAAGGTCTATCAATTAATTAATTCCCATATTCAACTCAGGATATAATTAATTAATTAATATTGATTCATTCCACCAGAGAGTCAATACTGTCCTACCTATTTGCTACCACATTTTGAGGTACGGGTTGCATGGGCTCGGTTTATCCCCATATTTAAGGTTACAGACATTCGTTAATTAATTTAAGCTCTGACAAGCTATTTAATTAATTAACATCTTATATTCCTGAGTCAATCCACTCAAAGCTTTTCACTTATGCTCGAACTTAATCAGCCTGCAGGACTTTAGCATAACGAACCTTTTGAGCTGCTCAGGGAATGTCACCATCCTATACTGGATGTGGTTACCTAGTTCCAGTACCAGATAGTCATACACAAACTGCTATTACCCAAGATACATATATACAAGCTCAACCAGAGCCTTTCACTGCAACTCAAAGTAATACACAATCTGCATATACTTATGTACCTTCATATAGGCTTAGGATCTCATCAAGCCATAGAGATCTAGATTCTTTGAATGTCAGATAAAATAATTGATTCCGACATAGTTCCTTATCAATGTGTGCCCCACACCAGCATACCAAGCCACCCAAGATAAGATGCTTATTACAGCGTATGCTGCAGCCTACATCGACAGTTTATCCTGGAACTGTCTCAGCTGTGATAACTATTTATATCTCGCTAGATCAAATGGTCCATACGATCTTCTGTGATATACTACACACCATATGATCTTCCTATCGACGAGATAAGAGGATAATTGTGTTTGCGACACATGTTTGTTAATTCAGATAGGAGATGAACATACAATATTTAAGATTCCTTGTATATTAACCAATCGACCTTGTACATAATATACCAATCATAATGCTTTCAGTATATAAATCCATCAGGTGACAATTCCCTGGGTAGCTCACGAGGTTCGTTATGCTACATCCTGCAGGCTGAATCATTGATTTAAACATAAGTGATTAGGGTTGAGTGGTACTACTCAGGAATAATAAGAAATACATTAATTGCATCAAATTATCATATGCTGACTTAATTAACGAATGTCTGAAACGTTAAATATGGGGATTAACCAAGTCATGGCAACCCGTTTCTAATAACGTGGTAATAAAAGGGTACATCAGCATTAATTCTCTGGTGGCATGAATTAATGTTTATTAATTAATTATGTTCTGGGTTGAACATGAAATTAATTAATTGGAGACCTAATTTATTATTTGCATTTCATCTCTGGTCTGGCTCAATAAATGTTTTGTGCTAATTAGGATTTATTAATCCCTAATAGATCAATTTTCTCAGTTCCACATAACAGTGAAGTTTGAAGTTTCCAGACTGAAACCCTAGAGAGAGACAGAGAGTGGGCGACGATTGTTTAGGAGGGAAAGGAGAAATTGAGTTCCTCCAGTGTAGTTTCAATCCGGTAGCGTATCCTCACAAGATTTCCAAATTGAGCAAGGGAGCATATCAGAAGATCATATTTGTAGGAACACTCAACCATCTACTGTCGTTATTCAATCCGCAGGAGTTGAGGTATTCCTTCGAATCTATTCATTAAATTAAATTGGAGCATGCATAGGGCATTTACTATTTGTCATATAATTTATTTTGATATTCCATATATTGATTCTAGGATTAAGAAATAAATGGCAATTCACATCGCCTATTGTAGACTTAGTTCCTACAAGGTATATATAGTTTGTTCGTCACTTTAACTTTCTATGTATTGATAAGCCGATACATTGATATGTATTCATTGGTTCACTGTGAGATTTGATCTTTTTTCTGACATCTGAATAAACTAAGATTTCATGGCTAGGTGGAATCTTAACTCTAATGATGGCCCAAAGGTATATACAAATTGTGTGTCACTTTAACTTGCTATGTATTGATAACAGTACAAATCCCCAACTAGATTGGAAGCTTCACAGAGGTCTGTCTGGAGTGTGAGACCAAAAGAAACCTTGTGCTGACCTCAGAGAAGGAGGAAGTTAAAACAAAAAAAGAAGGAGAAAAAGGGCAAGAAAGTTGTGCGAGCCTCAGCTGAGGCTAAAGCTAGGGGGAAGGATGGTAGAGGAGGATGAACCTCCAAAGAAGAAGAAGGTTAAACGATCCCAATAGATAATGATGGATTAAGAACTGGCCAATATACTTCAAGAGAAGAAAGATATGGCAACTCAAGAGTTTGAGTGGGCGACCACCCTCACATAACTGGTCGAAGAGAAGAAGGACCTTGTTGGGCGTGGGGGTGCCAGCAAGGTTTTCATGATCTGGATGGATCCAGATATTGAAAATCTTGCAGGTGAGAGCAAGAGGGCAGCCTACCCGGAGGATCTTGTAGTGCCATTAACGCAATGGGTAGCTGACACAACCCCAGAAATGCCAAATATGGAAGGGTGTGCTAGCATACACTCCTTTTTTATTTTGGGTGTTGCAGGTATGAGCACACAGACGACCACCCTGGAAAGATTTTCGTTACAAGAAAGAAACCAACTCTCAACATTCTCAGTCCAAGGCAACGCGAAGGAGATTGAGAAAACTCTTGTGCCCGTGGATTCATCTTCTGGTGATGAACCTATGAATGGGTACTTAATGAATAGTATCATTTTGAGGCAGACCTTCTAGGCCACTAGAGAATCCACACTTGGGACCAAAGGAAAAGTGTGGAGTTGAATCATTATTTTTCTTCCGAGTAGTACAATGTTCCTCTAGACAGACTTCCCCATGAAGGTCACAAGTCATACAGACTGAATTTTTGTTGTCCTCCACTTCTCCAGAATAAATCGACCAGCTTCATTCTTCCATAGTCTCAGCTTTAGTTGTGGAGAAGTTGGTATTGGGCTTTTGGATTATTGGAATGTTCTGAAATGGTTTGGGTTATAAACTACTAGTTGCCCTGCAACATCAACTTCCTTTTGAGCAATTACCTTTCTTATTAGTTATTCTTCTTACATCAAGTGCACCAGCTCCTGCTATCTAGCTCCTCCAACTTGTGCCATTTTAGCACTTCCTCTGCAGCTTGCTGCCTCTGCCTTAGCTGCATATTCCCCTCCTGCACCCATTCAAAGAATTGGTGGATTTGAATGAGCCTGCACCTTACTTCCTCCACACTAAGTTGCCTAATTAGAGAAGGAGTCATCCACAAGTTAAAGCCAGTCTTGTCAGCATGATGGTATGGTCTTTGAATGTGAGCTCATGGTGTGCAATGTCGTGGCGCCTCCATCGAATGAACTCTCTCCGGATCTAGCGTACAACATCGCAACGAGCTGTAAAAATATCAGCATACATAGACCTTAACTCCTTTTAAGTCGCTGCAGCTCTTGGACCTCCACTAGTTGGACGAAAGGATGTAAGCTCTCTACTTCGGTGACTAGCACATCCTTGAGAAATAAATATTCTAGGATGATTTCCTTCATAGGAACTGGTTTTGCTGCTGGCACTTCTTCTGCTATTGGCTCAGTACCTTCCAGTGTCTCAACTATTGATACTTCTGCTGCTAGTGCATTCGTAGTTGGTACATTAGTTGCTAGCTCCTAACCAGCATGAAGACCATCCGCTCCATTTTCTGACTCACCAGCTCCTAGCTCGCCAACCAGGACTCATCAGCAACATGTTCTTCTATTTCTAGAAGAATTTCATCAACTTCCACATCTTCAAGTATGATTCTTCAAGATTGGATTCCCCCTTGATTTATGCCTTCATTTATGAAAATGGAATCCAAAACCATATAAGATCATTTGCATCACCATCCCTTTCGGTTATTGGTTGACCAACCAAGGAAACAGGTTGGCAAGATGAATCAATCATAGATCTAGTCTAAACAGTTGGTTCGGGAAGATGATTATCATTACCCAATTGTCCATTGATATCATTGATCTCAAAAATGTCTTACGCGGGCTCTTTCATGAACCTGCGCACTAAAGTAGCCTCATAAAAAATAACATGACATATTACTTTCACATGCCCGTTAGTCTTATTGCGTACCGTATAAGCTTGGTGAGAAGGGTGTCCATATCCTAAGAACACACCTTCATCAGCCTTTGGTAAAAAGATATTCAACTTTTGACTCTCGTTTTTGTGAATGTACCATGGTCAATCGAAAGCACGAAAATGAGATAGAGTAGGCTTACGACCATAGTAGACCTCCTAGGGAGTCTTTTTCAACCAAGCATTGGGACCACTCATATTCTGAGTGAAGCAAGCTGTGATGACTACTTCACCCCAAAATCTTTCATTCAGGCTGGCTTTGACAAACATCATCCTCACTGTTTCCATGAGAGCTTTCTTCCTCCATTCTTCAAGTCCATTATGTTATGGGGTTCTTGGAGTTGACTTCTCATGCCCAACCCCAATCTCTACACAGAAGTCCATCAATAGCCCATTATAAAACTAGGTCGCATTATTTGATCTAATTTTCTTTTTCGTTGCTCCCTTCTCGTGTTGAATGCGCATGACTAGCTCCACCAATATTAGTTTCACTGCATCCTTTGTCTTCAAAAGCTTCACACAGGTGTATCTCGAGTAGTCATACAAGACTACTAGAGAATATCTCTTGATAGCAACATTGGGTGGGTCACTGGGCCAAACAAGTCCATTAGAAGAATCTCCATTATATACTCAGTGTTTGCCACAATTGGTTGCTCTTGAAAGATGTTGTTTGCTTTCCCAACTGGCATACTTGGAAGATTCCTTCCTTTTTTTGAATTCTCCTTTTGGTAGACCATCTACCAGCTCATTCCTTTCTAGGTGGTTGATTGTCTAGAGATTGAGATGGCTAAGTCTCTTGTGGCACTACCAGTTAGTATCCACTGCATTTGCTGTCACAAAGCATGAGTTTGCTTAGATGCTCTCCCAATCAATCACATTCCGACCACCTTTCCTTACATATGCCTCTCAACTTCACCTCATCGGAAGCAATATCTTTTATTTGGAATTCTGACTCAGCAAAGGAAACCTTGTAGTCATTCTCCCTAAACTTACTAATGCTTTGCAAGTTGTGCTTCAAGTTGATGATTAGGGATACATTCCTGATCTTAATTACATTATGGTCCATGAACCCTCTTATAATGACTCATCCTTTAGAGTTATCACCGAACAAAACCGGTGGTCCCTTGATCATTGTAAGATTTGGCAGCAGATCCTTTGCTCCAGTAATGTGAGTTGAGCATCCCCTATCGAGGATCCACAAATTCTTCTTCCTCTAAAGCTGGTTTGCATGCTCCTGTTCTTGCGAAACAAAAATTATGCTTTAGGTTCACAATCAACAACAGGTCCTACAAGATTAGAATATTGGATCAATCCCTTAGGGATCCAAACCCGAATAAACTTTGTTGTGGGAGGCTTTTCACCACCATTGCCCACTTCTTTACCCTTCCTTCTGAAATAATGCATGACCTTTTGAGATCAATTTTTGGGTCGTGCATTTTTGAGTGGAGTCCCCTTGGAATCTTGCTTCCTTGTCGTACCTCAGAAAACTGATTCAGGGTTTGTATTTGAACCACGTGGCTTTCTAGGATTCAATCCTTTGCCACTCTGATAAGCTGTCATAGCTCTTGAACAAGAAATATGGTTGGGCTCTAGCCTCAAGTAGGTGTTCCCCCTACTTGGGTGAACTCTTCTCCTATATTGAGGATGTGATAAGAATCTCTGGTTATTGTAATAACTAGGATGTGTGTTCATCTTCCTTGTAACGTGAGCTGGTGCACCTTGAACTGGTGCAGTCTTTGCTGGCTACTTGGCCAAACTGGTTGAATGAGCTGGCATCCGAACACTAGGAACATACTGTTTAACTAGCTTCTTGGGCTGAGCTAGCTTCCATGTCTACTTGGGGTTGTTGGCTTTGCAATCCCTTTACCCTTCAGGTCGGGCTGATCAATAGACTTAGCTTAAACATAAATAGTTTTCTTTTTCTTGCCAGTAATAACACCGGATGAAGATGCATGACTGCTTGAATCAAATTTATTCAAATCAAGACTTGATTTATTTGATGAATTTCTCTAGGTTTAAAGAACATCCATTAGAACTCTTGAGCTTTTAGTAAAAGAACGTTTGCAGGGCTCATGCTCAAGATTTTTGGGCTTCAAAGATTTACACTCCTTTTTAAAATATTCAAAATTTTTAAGCAGGATGGAGTGTTCCTCTTTCAGTTTTTCTAGATCATCAATTACTGACGTAAATTTTTTAATCTCATCAATCAAAATAGAATCTCGATTCTTTAGTTAGGTGTTTTTGCTAACTAAAAAATTTTCCAATGCATAAAATCTTGAAAATTCTTTAGAAAGCGCATTGAGGGAAATGTCCACTGAATCGGAGCATTACAACTCAGGATCTTATAATATGCATGCGGAAATAGAACAAATAGGTATAAAGTTAGCTACCTCGTCCTCAACTGCGGCTAGGGCAACCTGGCTATCATCTTCTTCAGTTTCTGATTTTTCCTAGATGGCTACAATGATAGCCAACAACGCATCCTTCTCTAACTCTTCATCAAATGATAGCGACCTATTGTTATAGTTGGGAATATCAAGAACCTTTGTCATGGATAGCTTGGTTTGTGCAACGGCCCTTGAGGACCTGATCTCGAACTAGTGTCTTAGCCTCTCTTTCCTTCTCTCTCTCTCTCTCTCTCTCTCTCTCTCTCTCTCTCTCTCTCTCATCCTTGTCCACTTGTGGACATTCTAACATGAGGTGGTTAGGAGAATTTCACTCAAAACACGTGTGTTGAGGCCTGTTGATAGATCTCTTCTTAGTTGACTTAGAGGTGTCAGATTTTACGTTTGCCTCTTCCAACATCTTGGAGGGTTTTCCCATCTGCTGTTCAAGCTCGCCTATTGATTTGTCTCCTTCCTTCATGGAGGAGGTAAATGTAGTTGGTGCTTCAGTCATCGGTTGCACTGCCAGGTCTCTCGAAATGAAATGGCTTATTGGGTCCCCTCTAAGTCTGGAAGTCCTTCTTGTCAAAGAAATCAGCATCTTCGACATATCTGCTTGTTGAACTGGTGGCTGCCCGAACGACTTCATTCTGGTTCACCATCTTTTTTACTCACTCATGAGCTTGGAGTTGAGCGAACAACTCCTTCGTGGACATCTTGGAGAGGTCCTTCACCTTGAGAGTGGTTGTTTTCATAAACTAAAAACCTTCACCATCTTGAACATGATCATGGCATTTAGATCCGTTTTAAAGAAAACCCAATCTAATGCTATCAACTCTTTGACGATTAAGTTGAATCTTGCATACATATGCTTGATGTTTTCTCCAGGGAGCATCATAAAGGACTCGTACTTGTCTACACAAACCTTAAGTTTGTTCCACTTCATTTATTCTATATCCTGGCTTAGACTGCTCTGATAGTCCCACTTCTTTGGCATTGTCGAAATCTATGACATCATCGATCAAAGTCATTGGGAGAGCTGATAAGATCAGCTTATGAGCGATAGAATCTAGCTAGACTATCATTTTGTCTTTCAGAGTCCAATCCTCATAAGGTTTCTCGATCATCTGGGGACCATCTTCACCACCGAGCCTAATATTGAAATTCATTATCTTGATAGGTCCTCGGTACTGGAGGATCTACTAAGAACCTAACAGAACTTTTCGGTCCAGTACATCCACTATCTCTGAATGGGTATTCTTTAGCTGGATGGTGGATATCTTCTTCCAGGAGGCAAAATTCTCCGCCGAAGAGGGTGGAAGCTTTGACATATTCATCATTGAAGAGAAACCTGCTCACTAAACAACAGAAGAGAAAGGTGTGCAAGGATGGATATGGTTCTAAGTGACTAAAAACAATATAACAAATCAGGTTATATTTAACGCAGAATCCGCGTAGTCTATTACACCATTCCGCGTTGTCTATGAAGGTGTAGTCTACCTGAATATGGAGACAAAGCGGATTTCTGCATAGTTCATACAGAAATAGTCAATGCAGAAATCTGCGTATTCTATATCTGTAAAAATTGGAAATTTCTAAAAATTGGGGATGGTCGTACATGAAATTAGGGATTTTCCATTTTTTATAGATATAATTGGTGTGAAAATGATTAAAAAAGTCCATTAAGGATAATTCACATTAAATCTGAAATTCCTAAAGTGTAGGAAGAGTGTAGCATAAATTTGGGATTTTCCTTCTTTGTAAATTTAATGGGTGTTAAAACATTACAAACTTACCCTATCAAAGAAATTGTTTTGCCTAGATAATGCAGCGAATTTTATGATGATGAAAAAATATCACATTCGTTAATTTCATTATTTGATAGCCCAAATTTATTATCAAATCTCATCTTGGAAGGCACCTGTCACAATGGGTGTTGGTCCTTAGATTAGAGTAAGTTTTGATGCACAACGAAAATTTTAAGAACTACATGCACTCACATACTGTTGGTTCTTGATCAGTTTGCGTTTTTGTAAAATTGTTTGTTAGCAAGTTTGAATATTAGGTTTAGTTCGAGTATATATACTACAACACTAGAATGTGTTGAATTTCAAAATCCTTGCAAGAAATTAAAAAGTTGTAAAGAGCAAAAGATTTATTGAGGTTCGAACAACAAGTCCTACGTCCTCTCTTCAGACCATGGTATGGAAATTCACTAAACTTCATGTTGAAGCCCGATCAGAGTGTTTCTATATGCAGCAAAAGTAGAAGTATAACTAATGTCTTTCACTTATCTTGCTAAGGTCACGACTTAGAAAGTGTTTATCAAATGTGTTTAAGCTCGAGTTTTCGTTAGATTTGTTACAGATTATACTTCAACACTTGATGTGTTGATTTTCAAAGCACACAACATAACGCGTAATGAAATAAAGCAGCAAAGGAACACGGGGTTTATAGTGGTTCGAACAAATGTTCTACATCCACTTTTCAGTCTTCCTGAATAAAAATTAACTATAGATTGATTAGAAGGTCATGTTTTATCTCTAACATTGAGCAGCTCCTCCATCTGGTCAACGCACATCTTCTAACACCTCGGTCTTCAATTGGCACCATTGACACTCCTTAGAGTGAGGAAAAACCTCCCTTCTCCTTCGATGTCGTCCTTTGGGAGTTTTATAGTTCTTCCCATAACCTTTCCGTGTTTTGGCAGTAGCCCGTGATAATCACGCTTGCAGAGCAGGGTGTCTGCTAGAATTTTTCTAGGACAGAAAGAATCCCAATGACAACCTAAGAAGAAACTTCAAAGGTCTCGAGCTTCAATTATGAAACCTTTTGTGCAGCTTCAATCTAGTACAAGCTCCATTGAGTTCGCGTACGTGTGAGAGTGCTAAGATCGCTTTTCTTTTCTTTGTAGTAGAATTTTAACGAACCTCTAAACCTCTCTTTGATGACACCTATTTTAGATGAAGATTCAAACGACGGTTTTAATCTTATCCGTTAGACTCAGAGGGTTTGCTCGCTAATCTCCATTCTTCCTTTTCTGCAAAGCGCAGAGACTCTTCAAGTCTCCCTTCTCTCTGATTGGTGATCTCCATACTTTGGTCATCTTAGTTAGAACGAATCTTTCAGTTTAAATTTGGAAACCATCTTTGTGTTTATTGATTATCCATCATTATGATTCGTCCGGTCTCCTTGTGAACTGGATCCTTCTGATTCACGACTTCGTATAGTGTGTTGATTGTTGTTGTAGGTTTGCTGGGAGTTGAAGGTCTGCTGATATCTCAGTAGTCTTGCTGAGATCTTAGCAATCCGTCTGCTTTAATCCTTTATCATTCTTCTAAGCGTGTCCAGAATTCTTCAGAGTTTGCTTGCCTTTTTACTAGCGTCTTCAGCAATCATCAATTCTGCTGATTCTTTCAGCATTCATTTATCTTCAGATGCTGACTCTTTTAGCATTGCTCCATCTTCGATTCTAGCTCTATTAGAACTCGAGTACTCCTTTACAGGACTTTTACAATCCGATTTGAGACTGAGTTCCTAGAAACTAGATTGACTTGAGCTTTGATGCACCAAAAGTAATAAACATACAATTTAGACCAAGGGGTTATAATATTTCTAAAAATATTTCTAACACTTCATTTACAGGATGGTGGTGCGCAATAAAAACTCATACAAATTCTCACTACACACTCAAGGTTTAATTATCAATCCAGGTCCTTCTTCCCTTCGCCTGCTAGATTACCAAGATACTATAGCAAAGTCTTATAGCTAGGCAAAATAGAATCGTTGAGTAATTTTTATCAACTAGGCAATCAATTTAAACCTATGCTAACAACATTTAACAAACAATGAATGAAACCAACAATCAACATTCAATCAATCCTCTCCACACTTTGGTAAAACAAGACAAGCAAATACTCAAATGAGGTAGATAGGATGTTGAAATAAACGTAGATGTAATCTAATTATTTTAATCATTGATGTAAACACATTTTAATCCCTAGGAGATTGAGAAATCGACCTAACATTTGCTAGCCCCTTGCTAAGGTGAGCTAACGGTAGATGACACTAGGAATTGCAAACAACTACGTTATTAACCCCTATAGCACTCCCATCGACCGTCAATTATCGCCCTAGGACCTACCCCTGCACAGGGATTGGAACTAAAATCGTATGAATCTATACTATTCACGACAATTCCGCCCGCGTGTAGGCTGCAGCGTTCACGTCAACTACCTCCTAAGTTGGCTATTACCTACACCTAAGAGGTAAGGAACAAGTTCTAGTGCAATTCAAGCTCTCAAAGGGAAGTAAACAAACAATTATCAAACCTAATTTTCATGCATCCTTGTTCAAATCAACATCCAAATTAAATTAGAGCAGCATACCTCTCAATTATAACAATACAAAGTTGAAATCAAATACATCCATTACAAATTGATAAGTTGAAAGTGAAATCTTCCCCAATTGGATTTTCTAGGTCTTGATCTACCCCCTTGGATCTTCAATTCTTCTCCAAGGATTGATGAATTAGCTCCTTGATACCATGGGTAAGGTTTGGAAGGGATGGAAATGGGTATCGTAGAGAGAATTTAGGAGGTGGTTATCCAAAGTTATGAAAAAGTTATCAGAAAAACCGTTTTTTCCCCTTTTATAATGAGCAAACCAGGCCTCGGATCGACCGGGCCAAAGTTGGGTAGCCGGCAAGCTCAGAGCTGAAAACCTTGAAAACCCGCACTGGCTCGGCCGAGCCAAAGCTGCTCGACCGAGCCTGCACTCCGTCCACTTGGCTCGGTCGAGCCGGGCTCAGCTCGGCCGAGCCTGCTCTCTGAAACCCAGTTTTCTCTGCCCGGTCGAGCCTAACTTCCTTTAATCCCTAGCTCGGACCATTTGCCTCCAAATCTCACCAAAAAGTGTTGTTTTATGCTGAAAACTCAACCTACAACATTCAAAACACGAAAACACAACAAAAGAACAACAAAAACATATGATATGGGAGTAAAATGAACACATACATGCACGCGCACACATCGAAAAATAGGTCATTTTACGCACATATCAGATGGTCTCGCGATCTATCGCTAGCTGGTAGATGCCAGTGACTACCAGTCCACTAGCTCACTCATCCAGGCCTCTGGATCCTCCAGCTTTGCAGACTTGGAGTGTGGGCACACAACGCAGCCTCCTGCTCTTGATGTTGAGAGCTATATTGTTCCTCCCGAACTATCGAACTGGTTGGCTAGATGCTCATGATAATCACTGCTAGAGATACGCAGTGACTGCTATGTTCATTGGAAAGAAATAATACCAAGAAATAACTCTAGCTGAGAAAGCTATGAGTCTCGTATTCGAAAGATAACACACGGTAGGCTAAGTTTTAGCCATGACGATAGAAATACTTCGACTTTTCACTTGCACAGAGTATTGTTGCTTTCTTCAAGTTTCTATATTTTTATTGCACTGAGCACTTCGTCTATTTATAGACGAGGTAGCAGTGTTTAAAATTTATAACCGTTTAGAGATGGATTGTACGTTGTCTGATCTAAGGCATATCTTTTTCTGAAGGGAGCATGGTGTTTTATTTAAGTTCTGCACCTACTTCGTCCTTTTCTAACATAGGATGTCGACCTGCGGCTTTTTGTCAGAATGGTTTTGCCAGTCTAAGGAATCTAAACTGGTTAACACAACTTTAGTCTTTAATGAATCTCCATTCTTAAAGATTGATCTTTAATGATTCCTCTAACTTATTCTCGTTGTCTTAATGTGTGAGTGGAAACTGATCTAGTAACCTGGAGAAGTGCCAAGCTGGTGTCATCAATCTGTTTCTTTGATTTGTTAGTTTCAGACGCAAACTGGGGATTAAGATTTTGATCCAGTTTGTCTTGATCAGCTCTATTACAACTCGATAGACATCCTAACAGGACATTATAAGCTTGTACGAACTAAGCCAATCTAATGACGTTCTAAATTGATGGTTTCTATATATTCTTTTGATACATCAAACCAACATATAGATAGGAATGCACCCTACCTAAACTTTTCAACAAATTCAAATCTGAATTACTTTCTAGTAAAATATATTACATCGTAAAATCTTAAATTTTAAGAATATAGTTTAATCTATATAATATATACTAATAATAAAATTATATTTTATCAATTTTCACTAAAAAATATGATATATTCACAAGATTTATTTTATCTTCAAATTTTTTAAGAAAAAAAAGAATGATTTTCCTTATACTATTTAAGTTGAGCTTATTTTATAATCTAGATTTATACCCGTACGTGCGCTGCACGAAAATATATTTTATATATTTAAAATCATATTATGATAGAACTTGATTATTTTCAAATTATATTTTCATCCATTTTACATATATTGAGAAAAATATTTTAATATTTAAAGAAATATATATGAAGAATACTAAGAATGTTATTAACAAAATATGAATTATGCATCTAATGAATAAATAAGTAAAAATATATTTCTGACTAAAAGTTAATATATTATGGTTTGCATTAATTAAATGTGTTGATGCAAATTTATTATCTGTGCATCACACGATTTTGATAATTTTTTACACATATTAATAATTATAAGTTTATAATATAGTTTTGGTATTTTTTTTGTATAAGTTATGTATTATATATGAATTAATATATAAAAATATTATTGGTGGAGCACACATAAATTTCAATGAACTAATAATTGTATAATTGCCATGAGATAAATTAAGTATTATAATTAATATTTTAACTATCATTTATTTCTAAAATTTTGGCGGAAAGTTTACGGAACTCTTTTAGTATATGTAATAAATAGTCCCTTCGTCCCATTTCGAAATGATACAATAATCAATATTTGTGAGTGTAGTGAAATTAATATTTTATTGGTTTGTGTGAAAAAGTTTGTCATTTTAGGAAATGAAACGAATAAATGAGACAAACCAAAAAGGAAAATGAGAATAATAAATTGGGACGGAGGGAGTAATAGACTAGAGTCTTGCATAGATTTACATTTCCTTTATTTATGTTTTTTATTTTTAGCAATTTTATAGATAGTTGGATATATTGATATAACTTAAAGTACAATCATACCAATACTTAATAATATTGATAGATAAAAGTTAATTAATTAAATAATAATTAATATATATGCATAATTTTTAATTATTTTTTCCAGTATTACGTGAATCATTAAAACTAGTTGAGGTTGACGAGACAACCATATCGTCAGAAATTAATTATTTAATGTTATGATACAATATTTGTTTTGACAATTAATAGTTCCTAATCACTAGCATTCTTTCTCCTTCGATTCTTAATTAAAGAACACATTTGAGAATTCAAAATTAAATATATTTTTTCCGACAAGTCAAGTCTGACATTCGTAAATCAGTAGGGATTAGAAATAAAATATTTTGCTGGTCAAAATAAACAACTAGTCTTGTGGAATAAAAAAAAAATCATATGCAAGTAATAATTAAAAAAACACAAAATTGATGTGAGAGCGCGTCTATCTCCCAAGACAAGAGTCAAGAAATGTATAATTAACAATATTCAAAATAAGATCCGAATTCATATTTAATCATAATTTTTACTTAGAGTTGGTCTCCTGAGAGATGGTCTTACCATTTTTTCATTGTGATACGGACTTTAATATATCATTTCAATAAGTTAAATACATCATTTCATTTTTATAAATTACATTATTTGTAACAAAGAAATACATCATTTGCAATAAAGAAATACATCATTTCATTAAATTCGTCTCTCAATAAAAATGGTGAGACATCATTTGCAATATAGAAACGCATCATTTCATTAAATTCGCCTCACAAAAAAAATAATAAGACTGTTTCATCTGAGAATTTGTCTTTTACTTATTAATTAAAAGTTATGACTAGATCATCCTTCGCGGACGCTATTCTGATTTGGATTTAGCGAATCTTGTTCGGTTATAAAATTAAGTTTGATTTATTAGCAATCATGTTAGATCTCCTTTTACTACGAAGTTTTCTTAGCAAGATTCTGGTATATAGCCGTTTATGTTACATAATATTCCTTAAAATAATATACTTTTTGTAATATTATATGATTTTTGTGATATATATATATATATATATGATAGATTTATATATTGAATGCATTATGATTGGTATATTATGTGTAAGGTCAGATTGATTAATATACTGGGAATCATAAATATTGTATGTTCATCTCCTGTCTAAATTAACAAACATGTGTCGCAAACGCAATTATCCTCTTATCTCGTCGATAGGGAGATCATACGGTGTGTAGTAGATCACGGAAGATCATATGAATCGTTTAACCTAGCGAGATATAAATGATTATCACAGATGAGACAGTTTCAGAATAAACTATCTGTGTAGGCTGCAGCATACGTGAAGGGATTCGTGAACTGCATCACGAAGTCCGTTTGCCAAGGATCGTTAATTGGAATATCAAAATAAATTGTTGTGCCTATGAACAATCCTAGCATGCTCCTATATTATTATGCATAAGAAGGTTTATGCTGAATACCTGGATCGATGATCTCTTAAGAACGCGTGCGCGGAGATGCCCTTTGATCTTTCCCACGCACAAGGATTTAATTTCCTAACAGATTAAGGAAATAAATCTATGAAAATAATACAATTATTTTCGAAAATAAAGAGGAGAGAGAGAAGAAGAAAAATCCTCCTGATTTGATCTTCTGATCTGTATCCCAACTCGATCTTAAACTCCGGTGAAGATTCTCTATCAGATCTCTTGCCGGGTTGAGAAGCTGAATTTCCTCCTCATTCTCAGATCTTAGTCGATTACCACAGCTCCCAAATTCTGGTTTGCTGTGTGCAACTTATGATTTTGAAATGTGTTGAGATCTGAGGAACTGAGGCCTATTTATAGGAAATTACTGGACTCCTATTGGGCTTGAGTTTCATGGGCTAGACCAGGGACCAGAATGCAAATAGCAATAATGGCCTATCAATTAATTAATTCCCATATTCAACCCAGAATATAATTTATTAATTAATATTGATTCATTCCACCAGAGAATCAGTACTGTCCTACCTATTTGCTACCACGTTTTGAGGTACGGGTTGCATGGGCTCGGTATATCCCCACATTTAAGGTTACAGACATTCTCTAATTAATTTAAGCTTTGACAAGCTATTTAATTAATTAACATCTTATATTCCTGAATCAATCCACTCAAACCTTTTCACTTATGCTTGAACTTAATCAGCCTGCAGGACTTAGCATAACGAACCTTTTGAGCTGTTCAGGGAATGTCACCATCCTATACTGGATGTGGATACCTAGTTCCAGTATAAGACAGTTTACCCTGGAACTGTCTCAGTTGTGATAACTGTTTATATCTCGCTAGGTCAAACGATCCATACGATCTTCCGTGATCTTCTACACACCGTATGATCTCCCTATCGACGAGATAAGAGGATAATTATGTTTGCGACACATGTTTGTTAATTCAGACAGGAGATGAACATACAACATTTATGATTCCCAGTATATTAACCAATCGACCTTGTACATAATATACCAATCATAATGCTTTATGTATATAAATCCATCAATACGCAGTAATAAGCATCTTATCTTGGATGGCTTGGTATGCTAGTGTGGGACACACAATGATAAGGACCTAACTCAAGATCGATTCTTTTATCTGACATTGAAAGAATCTAGATCTCTATGGCTTGATGAGATCCTAAGCCTATATGAAGGTACAAAAGTATACACAGATTGTGTATCACTTTGAGTTGCAGTGGAAGGCTCTAGTTTAGCATGTATATCTGTATCTTGGGAGATAGCAGTTTGTGTATGACTGTCTGCACTGGAACTAGGTAATCACATCCAATATAGGATGGTGACATTCTGTGAGCAGCTGAAAAGGTTCAATATGCTAAAGTCATGAAGGATGATTAAGTTCAAGCATAAGTGAAAAGGTTTAAGTGGATTGACTCAGGAATATAAGATGTTAATTAATTAAATGGCTTGACAGAGCTTAAATTAATTAACGAATGTCTGTAACCTTAAATGTGGGGATATACCGAGCCCGCGCAACCCGTACCTTAAAACGTGGTAGCTAATATGTAGGACATTATTGATTCTTTGGTGGAATGAATCAATATTAATTAATTAATTATATTCTGGGTTGAATATGAGAATTAATTAATTGATAGACCTTATTTGCTATAAATAGGCCTCAGGTTCTCAGATCAAAATACACAATAATACACCACAAGATCATATGTTGCAACACAGCAAACCAATATTTTGGGAGCTGTGGTGATCGACTAAGATTTGAGAACGAGGAGGAAATTTTACTTTTCAACCGGGCAAGGAATCCGAAGGGAATCTTCACCAGATATTCGGATTTGAGTTGGGATACAAATCAGAAGATCAGATCAAGAGGATTGTGTTCTTTCTTCTCTCCCTCATTGTTTTCGAAAATTGTTAATTAATTTTGAAAGATTTAATTCCTTAATCTGCTAGAAATAAATCTTGGTACGCGGGAAAAGGATCGAGGATCAAATCTCTGTGCACTCGTTCTTCAGGTTTCTACAATCAAGGTATTCCGCAATACCCCCTTTATGCATAATGAATAGGAGCATGCTAGGATTAATCATAGGCATAACAATTTATTTTTCATATTCCTGTTAACGATCCCGGCTAACGGATTAAGTTATTCAGTTCACATATCGTTCAATATATATAAAGGTTTGATCATAAGAATAATTATCAACGTAAGTAATGAAAATAAATCTCAATCATCCAATCTTAAATATCAACAGTCAAGATTAAAGAAATTTCGTATTCATTATATACACTATAATGTTTATTATTTCATTTGAATGGTAATTCTGCAATCTTTAGTCTCTCTCCACTAATTTAATTATTAAAACCTTTATATAATCGTATCTCACTCAATTCATCATGTTAAAAATAATTTTATTATCTTTAAAAAAAATCTATATTGCACATATATGGTTAATAAAAGTATAACGAAAATAAAAATTAGTGATTCTACACATAAATTACGAACTATTGCGCAGACAATTGTATAACGAATGAAATTGTACATATAATGAAGAATATTGTAGAACAATAAATAGTGTTTAAGATAAAATGAAAGAGATTTTATTTTATTTTGTAATGTCCTGTTAGGATGAATATAGAATTGTACTGGACCTGATGAAGCTGATCAAGACAAACTGGGTCGAGTTCTTAGCTACCAGTTCGAAACATGTGACGGATAAGTAGAAATTAGATCGCAACCAGAAACTGAAAAATCTAAGAAACTAATCAAAGACACCAGCTTGGGTCTTCTCCCATTTTACAGGACCAGTTTTCATTCACACACAGAGATAAAGAGAATAAGTCAAAGAAATCACTGAAGACTAGTCTTTAAGAATGGAGCCTCCTTAAAGGCTGAAGATATATTAAGTAGTTCAGATTCCTCGTACCTGCGAAATCATTCTGACACAAAAGCAGCATGTCGACATCGTGTGTCAGAAAAGGACGTAGCAGATGCAAAACCTCAAGAAAAGCATCCTGCTCTCGTCAAGAAATTCCTCATATTGGACATGCCTAATCCGTTTCTAAACGGATACAATTTTGAAACGCTCCTATCTCATCTATAAATAAACAAAGCACTAAGAGACAAAATATACAAAACCCAGAAAAAACAAGAAAACTCTGCGCCAGTGAAAATTCAAGGGGTCTAACATCAAGGCAAAAACTTAGCCAACTGTGTGTCATCCTTTGAACACATGACATTAGTTTTCTCAGATAGAGTTATTTTCTTGGAGTTCTTGCTTCCGAGGAAAGAACGCAACAGTCACAGCATATCTCTAGCAATGATTTTCACGGGCATCTAGGCAACCATTTTGATAGTTCAAGAGGAATTATAAATTCTCAACGTCCACAGGAGGAGGCTGCGTGGTGGGCCCACACTTTAAGTTTGCGAAGCCGAAGGAACGAGAAACCTGGATGAGTGATCTAGTGGACTGTAGACATTGGCATCAACCAGCTAGCGATAGATCGCGAGACCATCCTGTAACTAAGTCTTAGTGAGTTTCCAGACCTTGGTTTAAAGAGAGGACGTAGGACGTGTTGTCTGAAACACTATAAATCCTTTGCTCCTTATTGCTATTTATTTTTCTTGCAAGAGTTTTGAAACTCAACATATTATAGTGATATAGTATACTCAAACTAAATCTACATTTCAAGCTTGCTAACAATCAGTTTACAAGAACACAAACTGGTCAAGAACCATCAGTTTGTGACTGCATGTTTCTTCTTAAAATTTTTGTAGTGCATCATACTTACTCTGATCTCGGGACCAACAAGTGGTATCAAATGAAGGAACTTTTACCTGCAAACTTCATTGCAGTATGCAATTTTCCAATGACAGATTATGTGATGTCTAAGATAAATTCTATGTCATAAGAATATTCCTCGCTTATTCCAATTGAATGCAAAAGAAATTTGTTGAATATCTGGATGAATTCAATTCTGAACTGTTGCGCAAAGATTTAATCTTGAATAGTTCTTGCACAAAAAGATTCAATCCTGAAAAGATCATAATTAAATCACTAATTTTAATTAGATAAAATCGAAACAAAAGAGTGGAAAGAACAAAAATGATCCTAAAGATCTTATCTTCTGATCTTTATCCCTCGCTCCGATCCGGATATCTGGTGAAGATTCTCTTCAAATTTCATGCTTATCGGGAAGCAGAACTTCTTTGCCTTTTCTCAGATCAGTCGATTTTTACAGATCCCCAATATCTATATCTACAATGATGATCTCCCAAATCTCTTTACCTACAACTCACAAAACGATTATCTAATCTTATGATCTACAAAGATTATCTCTAGTTTGTTGCTTGTTAACTTATGATGTTGTGGTGTACTGTGATATGAGATTAAGGGGGGTATTTAAACAAAATCCCGATCCCTAAAGGGCTTGAGCTTTACATGGGCCACACCAGGGACCATTATGCAAATAATAAAGAAGACCTATCAATTAATTAATTCACATATTCAACCCATAATATAATTAATTAATATTAATTCATACCACCAGAGAATCAGTATTGTCCTACCTCTTTATTACCATGTTATGAGGAAGGAGTTGCTTAGGCTCGGTATATCCTCATATTTAAGGTTACAGACTTCCATTAATTATTTTAGGCTCTAATAAGCCTATAAATTAATTAACATCTTTTATTCCTAAATTATACGACTGAATTCCTTTCCAATTATGCTTGAACTTAATCACCCGGCAGGACTTCCGCATAGCGAACCTTTTTTAGCTTCTTAAGGAATGTCACCATCCTATACTGGATATGGTTACCTAACTATAGAACTAAAAGTCATCCACAAACTGCTACCACCCAAGATGTAGTTTTACAATTACATGTAAGACTCTCCATCAAATCATCTTAAAGTGATACACAGACTTCGTATACCTCTTTGACAAATTACTTAGGATATAATAGTTGGCCATTTTATTTGACTATATCCATTTGTCATAATAAATGCATTCCTCACATGAAGACATGAAAGTAGGCAAATTCGGACAAGGATTTTTAATAACAAATGAGTGCTCAATAGTGTCTAACAGCTGAGTGATATTGCTTTTCCATACTAGATAATTTGGATCAGTTAATAGGTCGCAATTAAGAGAAGATATTAAAGAGTCAACGGATATAGATATATCTAAAAATAATAAATTAAAACAGAAATTAAAAATACAACCACAATCAGTTGAAACAATTAAGTATTGTAACTTCATATTAGAACCAATGCATCTATTTTCTCCAATAGCCCAAGTAATTTTATTGCATGTCACATATATGGATGTTTACATCAAAAAACATTACTAGCATGCATCTTTCAATTCAACTTGTTTAATTTTAATCCATGTCAAGTATCTTAGAGAAATGGAATTAATAATCGGAGATCAACTAAGTCCATGTTATCCTACTGAGAAGGACATCACAAATGAGTTATGCTCTGGATAACATTTTAGCACACGAACCATAAGGCAAATTTTTCATAATAAAACTCAATTGTTTGACACTCTAGATCCATGACGCATAGTTTTTATAACAAAGTTGTCTCATTTAATTCAATCATAGAGTACTTATGAAAATCAAATATGCAAGCTACACATGTAGATAATTATGCAAAAGCTCCCACTACTCACATGAATTAAATGTTTGTCTTAAGAAATCTCAACCATTAGAATTATAAATAAAAAAATAAGCAAGCAACAATGTAGACGTTAACTTATTGAATTATCCACTTCCAATAAGAGATCTCTTTGTGGAGGTCTTTAAATAAAAGTTAGTAAATAGAATTTATAAGGTTTAAACATTCATTGTTTAGGCAAGAATTAATTCATGTTACCATAATTCTGAATTTATCTTCATAATTTAATTCACAAAATAAATCACATAAGCATGCTATTAAATCTGTAAATAATAGAGCATTACACATACTCATATTACCTACACATTCTTGAATGAGTGAAAATAATAAAAGACAATTATATCGCACGAGAACATACAAAAACTAATAATAATAGTCATCGTGGCCCCATGATACAATTATAGGAAATTATATTAATTGTAACTATTACAACTTGGAATCAATATAAAGATCTTCAACTGGGCTCCCACTTCTCGAATTGAAAATCTGATAAATTGTACAAGGCCTCCTCGAATTGTTTGAGCTCCAAAAATTTGGACAATTTGACCCGCGTATACACCACGAACCTGGTTTGCATGTACACAGCCCAGCAGACCGCAACCAACCGCTGATCGGCAGCCACGCGAGTCGCCAAAATCACACCGCAAGCTTGCGTGAGTTACAACCCCTAATCCAGCCCTCGTTGTCCACAACCCGTCATCCAGAGCCCCTCACCGATCGTCGCTCGCCTAACTTGGCCTGCTCCGTCCATTCTCTGTGCCGGAGGAGATCCGCAAGGGGCTTGAGTTTGACCAGCACCGCGTGCGCAATATGCGCAGGCACGACAACCCTAGGTTTCCGCCGTGCGCACAATGCTTTACAGTCATCCGGCCTCACTCTAGGTTTTGGCCGTGTGCACAATGCTTTGCAACCACTGGTGAAGACATGCAAGGGAAGCCCGAGGTTAGTGCTTCATGGGGCTGCATAGGCGCAAACCCTAGGGTACCGCTGCATGTCGTTGCTACTTTTGGTTGTGCGACTTCTTCTCCTACCTTTGCTGACTGTTGCTCGTGCCGGAAGCCACAAAGTGCCACCATGCACAGAGTCGTGCTACTCGCCATCGACCTCGTTGCTTCGTTAAGCCGCGGCCTTTAGGAGAGGCATGCAAGTGGCGAGCAACCGTGCTGCTACGTGCGGCAACACAGGCACAAACCCAAAGGTTCTTTCGTGCCCGTCATCACTGCTCTTCTTGCCGCCACCTCCCACGTTCATCGTTGTCTCCAAAATCATGGCTCACTCATGTGCACAGAGACATAGCCATGCACTGCTCACTGCGCGCATGAACTTCTTAAGGTTCCGCCGAATGAGCCTGCTCATTGTTGCCTCGAGCTGCTGGTCGGCCGTTGCTGATTCCCTTGGAATGCTGCATTCTTGTCTTTTTGTTCTTCGTTCTTGATATTACAGATTTAATTTTGAAATTACATAGGAAAAATTGCATCCTAATACATTTGTGAATATTAAATCTAACCACAGATTTATCTCGCAGATAAAAAAACAAATCCTCATAAAAGTGCAGATTAACCCAAAAAGCAACAAGGAAAAAAATAAAATTCATCCATTGCAATCAATAATAATAAGCATGCTCCTATTGAATGAAAAAGGATTTTGCGGAATACCTACTTGAATTTCACTCTGAAGTGTTGTGCAGAGATTTGATCTTGAATCCTTCTTGCACAAAAAGATTTAATCCTGAAAAGATCAGAGCTAAATATCTTATTTTAATATGATAAAATCAAAACAGAAGAGAGGAGAAAAGAAAGATGATCCTCCAGATCTGATATTCTGAATTGTATCCCTCGGTCTAATCCGGATGTCTGGTGATGATTCCCTCCAGATTCTTTGCCTATCGAGATGCAGAATTTCCTTCTCTTTTGTCAGATCTCTCAACTTCTACATCTCTCAAATCTCTATTTTTCTACTTGTCAACTTATGACCTTGATGTGTACTGTGATCCGAGAACTATAGGTTATATTTGCTTGAAATTTTTATCCCTTATGGGCTAAAGCTTTACATTAGCAAGGCAAAGGACCAGTATGAAAATAGTAAAGAAGGCCTATCAATTAATTAAATTACATATTCAACCCAATATATAATTAAGTAATTAATATTTATTTATGCCACCGAAGAATCAATGTTGTCTTACTTCTTTGTTACCACATTATGAGGAACGAGTTGCATGGGCACGATATATCCTCATATTTAAGGTCATTCATTAATTAATTTAGGCTCTCACAAGCCTACACGTTAATTAACATCTTTTATTACTAACTTATACCGCTCAATTCCTTTTCACTTACGCTTGAACTGAAACAGCGTGCAGGATATCCGCATAGTAAACCTTTTTGAGCATCTAAGGGAATGTCACCATCCTATACTGGATATGGTTACATAAATAAAGAACTAGACACAAACTAGTACCATCCAAGATGCAGATATAAAAGTACATGTAAGACTCTTCTGATGGATTTATATACTGAAAGCATTATGATTGGTATATTATGTACAAGGTCGATTGGTTAATATACTGGGAATCAAAAATGTTGTATGTTCATCTCCTGTCTGAATTAACAAACGTATGTCGCTAACGCTCTTATCCTCTTATCTCGTCGATAGGGAGATCATAAGGTGTGTAGTAGATCACGGAAGATCAAATGGATTGTCTGACCTAGTGAGATATAAATGGTTATCACAGCTGAGACAGTTCCAGGATAAATTGTCAGTGTAGGCTGCAGCATACGTAGTATTAAGCATCTTATCTTGGATGGCTTCGTATGCTGGTGTGGGGAACGCATTGATAAGGACCTAAGTTGAGATTGATTCTCTTATCTGACATTAAAAGAATCTACATCTCTATGGCTTGATGAGAACCTAAGCCTAAATGAAGGTACAAAAGTATACGCAGATCGTGTATCACTTTGAGTTGTAGTGAAAGGCTCTAGTTGAGCTTGTATATCTGTATCTTGGATGATAGCAATTTGTGTATAATTGTCTGGTACTGGAACTAGGTAACCACATCCAGTATAGGATGGTGACATTCCCTGAGCAACTCAAAAGATTCGTTATGCTAAAGTCCTGCACGCTGATTAAGTTCAAGCATAAATGAAAAGGCTTGAGTGGATTGACTCAGGAATATAAGATGTTAATTAATTAAATGGCTTGTCATAGCTTAAATTAATTAACGAATGTATGTAACCTTAAATATGGGGATATACCGAGCCCATGCAACCCGTATCTCAAAACGTGGTAGCAAATATGTAGGATAGTATTAATTCTCTGGTGGAATGAATCTATAATAATTAATTAAGTATATTCTGGGTTAAATATGGGAATTAATTAATTGATAGGCCTTATTTGCTATTTGCATTCTGGTCCCTGGTCTGACCCATGAAAACTCAGGCCCTATAGAAGTCTAGAATTTCCTATAAATAGGCATCATGTTCTCAGATGACAACACACCACAAGATAATATGTTGTAACACAACAAATCAGGATTTTTGAGCTGTGTATGATTGACTAGATCTGAGGCATGAGGAGGAAATTCTGCTTCTCAATCGGCAAAGAAATCCAAAGGGAATCTTCACCAGATATTCGGATTAGAGTTGGGATACAGATCAGAAGATCAGATCAGGAGGATCGTGTTCTTTCTTCTCTCCCTCTTTCTTTTGGAAAATTATTATTTAATTTTCAAAGATTTAATTCCTCTATTTGTTAGGAATAAATCTTGGTGCGTGGGAAAAGGGATCGAGGATCAAATCTCTGTGCACTCGTTTTTCAGGTTTCTACAATCCACTTATTCCGCAAAATCCTCCTTTATGTATAATCAATAGCAGCATGCCGGGATTAATCATAGGCATGGAAATTTATTTTTGATATTCCAGTTAACGATCTCAGCTAACGGATTAAGTGATTCAGTTCACAAATCCCTTCATTTGGTATCAGAGTCAGGTTAATTAATTGGCTCTATTAGGAAAAATAATATTGCCTATTATTTGCATGATAATTATTATTGAATGAATGCATGAATGGTTTTTGGATTGTATGATTGTGTTTTGTTCCTCGTGGTTCTAGGGATAATCCGCCCTTTTATAATTCAATTTTCACCCACGTGATAGATCCGTGGATAGATTTAAATTCCAAATTGTATTAATATGTTATTTCCCTGTAATTTTCAATTTTAAATTAAATTTGTAAAACGAAGAACATGAAGAATGAATGAAGAACTCGAAGAACAAAGGGCTGCACGACGACGCACGATAGCGCCGGCATGTTAGCAGGTCGTGCACGGCGGTCGCGTGGAGCAAGACACGGCAAGGTGACGGCGTGTGGCAGGCCACGGGGGCGGCGCTGCCGCTTCAAAATCCTAGGGTTTCCAGCATGCGTGCGCACGCATGGTAGCAGCCGTGCAGCCACAGGCTGGCAGGTAGGTGCCGCGGACAACCGTGACGACGGTGCTTCGAATGATGGAGGCTAGGGATGGCGGCGTGTAGAAGATGACGGCACGGCGGAACCCTAGGTTCTGCGTGCATGCGCAGTCTCACGGGCACTCGTCGGCACCACTCCTTCCTCCCTCGGATGACGTTGGCAGTGGCAAGTTGGTGCGGCATGGATCGGACCGGAGGCAGCGGCGTCTGGCAGCGGACGGTGGGGTGACGGTGCGGTTGCAACGGGCGCAAACCCTAGGGTTTGCGGCTGCTGCCGGGTGTCGCATATCCACCATGCCCTGCGCATTTTTCTGGAAAAGCCAACGACGTTGACGGAGAGAGAAGATGGAGGCTGGCAGTTCGGGCAACGTTAAGCGCATGCCAGGGACGGCGGCATGTGAAATGGGCAATGGCCGGGGTGGCGGATTCGCGGGCTGCAAAAGCCGTAATTTCACCATCCGCTCCTTTCATTCTCTTGTACACCCATTTGCACCTTATGGCTCTAAATCCATCCGGCAGCTCAGCTTTCTGGTATACATCCATACCAGTTATGGATTCAATCTTAGAATCCATGGCGATACGCCATTTTTCAACATCCTTGTCTTGCACTGCCTCTTCATAGGTCAGTGGGTCAGAATCCTCATGTCCTTCTTCCGGGCTCAAGTCCGAAGACTCATACACGAACATATACCTTTCCGACTGGAAAATAACTCTCCCACTGCGATGAGGCATCGGTGCTTTGTCAGTAGTAGGTGCAGTAACTTGTGGTTCTGCGCCTTGCACTGAAGAACGTGCCTGTGGTGCTGAACCTCTCACAGGTGCACCCACAATTGCACGTTCCCCATCCCTTGGATTCGCATTCTCGTTTTCAATTTCTTGAAGAATGATATCACTCCTTGACTTGTGGTTTCTCACATACTCGTCCTCCAAGAATCTCGCTTTGGTGCTAACAACGATTCTCTGACTCTCAGGACAGTAAAAGTAACCACCTTTTGTTTGCCCGGGATACCCTATAAACAGCATTACTTTAGACCTGCTTTCTAACTTATCAGATTCCTTCGTCAGCACGTGTGCTGGACAACCCCATACTCTAAACTTGCACAAACTCGGCTTGCGACCAATGAATAGCTCAACAGGTTTCTTAGGAACCGATTTAGAAGGCACCACATTCAATATGTAAGCCACTGTTTCCAATGCGTATCCCCAAAACAAAATGGGTAAGCTTGCATAGCTCATCATTGATCTTACCATCTTTAAAAGAGTTCTATTTCTCCTTTCAGCTACACCGTTTTGCTGGGGAGTACCCGGTGCAGTCCATTGGGATGTAATCCCGTGATCTGACAAATACTGTAAGAACTCGTTACTGAGGTATTCGCCACTGTGGTCAGATCGCAGTGACTTAATAGTTTTCCCGACCTTCTTTTCTACCTCAGCCTTTAACTCTTTGAATTTCTCAAAGCATTCAGACTTGTAGCGAAGCAGGTAAATGTATCCGTATCTTGAGTAGTCGTCAATAAAAGTGATGAAGTACTCATACCCTCCACAAGCCTGTGTGGACATGGGCCCACATAAGTCAGAATGGATCAGTTCCAACACTTCCTCTGCTCGAGACTGACTAGCCTTGAAAGGCTTAGATTACATCTTGCCCTCGATGCAGGATTCGCATACTTGATAAGGTACAGGCTGGACTAAGTCCAATGTACCGTTATCTGCAAGTCGCTGAATCCGCTTCAAGCTGATGTGACCGAGTCTCAAGTGCCAGAGATATGTAAGGTCTTTATCAGCAGAAGTAAGTTTTCTCTTTCTAGTGTTATCAATTTCGGATGAGTTACATGCAATACTTGCGGTAGACTTATGATTACAGTTAATAACATAAAGAGAGTTATTCAGCATCCCACGAAAGATAACACTGTTATTACAATTGATAGAAACACCACTATAAAAAATAACTGAATATCCATCAACATAAAGTTTGGAAACTGAAATAAGGTTTCGCCGATAATCCGGCACATATGAAACATCTCTCAAAGTCAAAACAGAATCATCGAAGTACAAGGTGAAATCTCCAATGGCAGCTGCACTCACTTGTGTTGCATTCCCCATCGAGATGGTAACCTCGTCATTCTTCAGCACCTTCCTCGGTGCGAACCCCTACAAAATGTAACAAACATGATCTGTAGCTCCAGTATCCACTACCCACAAATGAGTAGAAACCGATGCTAAACATGTTTCCGTTACAAATGCAAATGACGTACCTTGTCCCTCGCTTCCGCATGCGTTCTTACTTGAAGTGACACTAACCCTCTTTATCTCATTTGACCTCCTCTCACGTTTTCTGCGATCAATCAAATTCTTGCACGCAGTATGGATCACATCTTTCAATGTGCTCAAGATCTGATAACTCAGAATCCTATGAAGGTACGAAAGACTGTTATGCCAAGAGATTAGTAAGCAACTCTTCGAAAGAGTACTCGCTTCTCTTAGCCATATCCTTCTTGAAGTCATAGAATGAAAGCGATAATGAGTTCAGGATGATATCGATCTTAGCCCAATCACTGATACATCCACCTCTACGTGTGAATCGATTCATGGTGTTATCCATCATCATCACATGTAACGTCACCGAACTACCATCAACCATTTTCTTACAGACAAGGTCGTTCACGAGATTACAACTAACAGTTCGTTCCACTTCACCATACGTAGCCTCCAAGTCAGTCCAAATCGCAACAAAGCTACAATAGCCCATGCACTTGAGCTTCAATTCTCGAGACAGGTTATCCGAGATTAACTTGTAAGTAAAATCTTCAGATACCACCCATCCGTCATAGAATTCTTTCCCACGTCTAGAGACTTTATGGTAACGTGGGGCAAGTGGCATCATAGTAAGAACAAACATGTGTTGCATAGTCAGGAGGATATACTCAATGCAGTATCTACACTCAGGAAATTTCGGACCACTTAAAGGATTGAGAGAAAGTATGATCAACAGTAGACATAGATATATCTGAAACAATAAAAAATCTTAAATAAAAACTTACATGCAGAACTTCGAAAACAAATGCATTGAAAACCTCTAGATAAATCAAGTACAAATGTTTTCCACAAATAGCCCAAGAGTTCCCACCGCAAGCTACACTCGTAAACATTTACGATGTCACCCTCAACCAGAACTGCGTATTTTAAGCCCCAATTATTTAATTTCATACCGTGTCAGGAACCTTTAGAGACTAGAAATTAATAATTAGTGATAAAACTTAGACCAAGCCATCTTTCAAGAATAGGGAAGCAGCAACTGTATTATATCCTCAAATGCTTCTAAGTGATTAACCACAACTCTAACTCCAGCCAAAAGAGACAGTTTAGCATGACACGTAACGTTACCGCACAACCCTTAAAGCTTTTGTTATCTAAAATTTGAATCAATCCTAGATTACTTTTGAAAGAGATCTACGCAAGCTACACTCATAGACGTTCACGCGAAACCCTCCCACTACTCACGTTATTTAAATTGTTTTTACAGCCTAGGACCGCTATGTGGAGGTCTGTTGATTTTTTTAAAAAAAATCCGCTTAGTATTTTTATTCAAAAGGTTTCTTAAATGCGCACACAGATAATTTCATTGTCATTATACTTTCCAAATTTTTGCATGTAATTAAACAAGCCAAAAAATTCCCAAAATATAATCCAACAAGAAATTAATCACATAAGCATGCTTGTAAAGCTGTAAATAATAAAAGTAGTAAATTTATGATTTTGCTATTATCTAAACATGCTTATTGCGCAATTAATAAATCACATATCATACGAGGACAATTAAAACAAACAAAAATTCCTGGTGGCCCCACAAAATAAGAAAATAAATCCTATCCAATAAAATTTGAAAAAAAAATCTTTTTGGATAGCTCCAAATCTTCAGGGCCTTGATATCTTCAACCACCAAATCTTTTGGCATCTATGGTTTTGTGATTTGAAAATTGGTCCCACAACTCAACTGCAAACCCTAATGGGCTTACATCGAATTGGACCAACCGACAAAACACGAACCACCGCCGCAGGGACAGCAGCCGCCGACGACAGCCATAGCCACCGCCGCCCACCGCCCGTAAGCGCAAAGCGTCTCCGTGCGCGTCTCCCGCTGCCATGACCCACCGCCACCGTTTACCGCCCGTGGCCGAAGCATGCGCAGGCCGAGCCTGCCGCCCGCTGCATGCCTACAGCCGCACACGCGCGCAGGCCCAGCCTGCCACCGTGCGCACAACCGCCGACAGTTCGCCGCAACCGCGCCGTGCGTGTCGCCCTCGTCCCGCCGGTCTTAGTCTTGTTCTTCGTCCCGTCCAAATTATAGATTTTAAATAAAATTACATAGTCTAAACTATTACAATTTTTCTTATCAAATCTAATCACATATTTTCTCGTGATTTTAGAAAATGGATTTGAACCAAACACGGATAAACCACCGCGGATTAAATCAAACGGGTTGCCACGAGGAACAAAAACCATCCATGACAAAATAAAATTCATACATGCATAATGAATAAGTCGTATTCAACAGAGCCATATTTCAAGTAACTTGGCTCTGATACCAATTGTAGGGATTTTCCATGAACCGAATCATCAAATCCAAATAAGCAGGACCAATCATGGATGTTGAATACGACAGGCAATTCATCAAACCCTAGCATGCTCCTAAGAATTTAATGCGTGGATTTAGAGATTACCGTTAATCCGTAGTGTCTGATCTGATCTTTCGCGTTTGAATATCCAACTTTAACTAAACCACGCGATTCGATTAAATCTACAAAAATAGAGATTAGCAAAACAATTTCTTCAATTAATTAAAATAAAGAGAAAAATAAAAAAAGAAGAAAGTCTTGTTCTCCAGATCAGATCTTCATATCTGTATCCCAATGATGTTCAGATCTGCCCACAGATCTGTGATGTGTAGGCCGGAGTCGAATTCCCTCGTCTCCCAAACACACAGGTGCCGCACCCTGTCTCACTCTCCCTAGGGTTTCGAACTGATTTGAATGTTCTGTGGTGGCTAGGGTTTTAACCCTTATTGTCTACTAGGCCATTTTTCAGCATATTTAATTGGGCTAGACCTAAGACCTAATGCAAATAATAAAGTGGGCCTGTGAATTAATTAATTCTCATGTCCACAACCCAGGAAACAATTAATTAATTAATATTAATTCTTTTTCATCACAGAATTAATACTGACCTACCCCTTTATTACCACGTTGTGAGAACGGGCTGTATTTATCTAAGAATCCCCATATTTAAGGTTACCGGACATTCATTAATTAATTGGAGCTTCTGACAAGCTCTATCTACAATTAAGTAATATCTTATATGCCAGAGCAGTACCACTCAAACCTGCGAAGGACTTCAGGGAGCCAATAGTTCCAAGAGAGAAAAGTAATGTAGATCCTAACGAACTTATTTCTGACAAATAAGAGGCTTACTAAGGTGATGCCATTCTGCAGACAACTATTCCACTGACTGAGGAGGAAATCGAAGCGGAGAGAAGGCAAGTAGAACAGGATCCCCTGTTCATAGAGTATGAAAGCCTGCAAGAAATCACAAAGTTGGATCCCTTCATTCAGCCTGTAGTGAAGAAAAAGCAAATGCATAAGAGTACCCAAATGAGGAAGATGAAGTCGACAAATATTGAGGAACAAGCAGAAAAGAAAAGAAGGACTGATCGTTTCCAAGGATCAACTATTCAGGTTGTAGTCCCAACAGTTGATATCGTTTCCGAGGAGACACCTATTGAACTAGCCTACAAAGATACACAGAGGAGAAGTTAGCATGGAAGAAGAGGTGATTAGAGAAGGGATGATTCTCGAGTAAAGGGATGCTAAATACTATCAAGTCAAAGCTGCTTACGATGAGCGCAATGCCAAGATGAAAGAAGGTGATCAACCTGAATGCATTACCAATAAGGATGTTGAGAAGATGCAGATCGTTAAAGGCTAGACTATGGTCAATTATGCCGAAGAAAGGATTGTAAATACAGATACTTTGTCAGATGCCGAAATCGACAAAATGCAAAGGAAAGGAGTATTCAAAGATTTACAAGATGTGATGACAAGAGGATCAGGCGAACCGATGATCAAGCAGACTCCTGCGCAAGGAGAAAGGAGTACTGCTACTCAGACTTTTCAGCCCATCACTGCGCAAGGGGGAAGTGATGGAGTTGTTTTTAAGACTACAAGTGTTGTTCTACAGACTGTTGCGCAAGGAGGTAGTAGTGCCGTGAAGAAAAGTGTGGAACAAACTGTTGCGCAAGATGGAAGAAATTCTATAATTGAGAAGGTCATTAAGGATAAACAACTAGCTACGCGAGGAGAAAGCCGTGTTGTTACCATTCTAGCAGAGGAAGATTTGGTGCAGGAGGAAAATCAAATCTCTGCTGAAAGCAGAGGAGACAAGGCATTAGAGAAGGTGAATGTTGACCTTGAGATCAAAACCAATGAGGTTGAAGTAGATGGTAAGGTAGTCACTCAAACGGCCGGTCAGCAGTCCGAAGGAAGCTGCTCAAAAGGAAGTTGCTGAAAAGAAAGCCATGGAGATAGAACCCACTACCTCACTCGTTGCTGAAACCAGTGTCAAATTACAGGCCAACTGTAGAGATTTTCCATGAACCGAATCACCAAATCCAAATAAGCAGGACCAATCATGGATTTTGAATACGACAGGCAATTCATCAAACCCTGGCATGCTCCTATGAATTTAATGCGTGGTGTTGGGAATTAGTTGTGAATTCCTCCCTTAGATCAAAATTGTAAAAGGTTTTGTTGAATCAAAGCCTTAGTAATTTGGTCGATCATTGCAGAATTCTAACATAGTCTAGCAACTCCTTTGTAATGTCCTGTTTAGGAAAAATATCGAGTCGTAATAGATTAGGAAGTGTTTTAGAAGGTCGCTGAAGGATTCAGCAAATGGAACGAAGAAAATCAAGTCAAGAAACTTCGGGATGCTAGAAGAGTTCTCAGCATATGGTATCTGCTAGAGAAATCAGCAGACGAGAATGACTGCTAGAGATGTTAGCGGTCAAGTGCTAAGAAGATTGATTGTTAAGGCGTTAGCGATCATATGCTGAGAAGAGACTGCTAATCGTAGGCAAAGAAGATAGCAAAATGCTACAGGACTAAGCATTTGCTAATGCTCAGCAGTCAGAAGCAAAAGGTAGCAGAATGCTAAAGGAGATAGCATTTGAGCCGATTGCAAAGAAATAGCAATTAACAGTCAAGACCTGAATACTGAAATACGCATCTGTTGAAGGAGTTAGCAGATTGAAAAGCGGATTGCTAGAAGAGTGTAGCAATGAAGAGACTTAGCAGATCGTTCCAGCATTCTCCGAGAATGCTAAACAAAGAAAATATCTAGCAACGATCTTTAAATACTACCGTTCTGACAAAAGTACAACTGAAAAGACAAAAACTTTCCCGAAGTAGGTTGGAAAGTACTGTACGATACCGGAAAGGACGGATAAAATTGAACTCCTTTTGGATGAAGAAGTTGTTGTGTCTAACGGGTCTGGAGATTCAAAGTAAGAATCCCTAGATATAAAAGACGAAGTCCAAACAGAGAGAAGACTACTACTGCTTCCATTACTCACGAACTAAGGAACCTCAACCACATCTGAAAAGGCATTTACAGTGAGATTCCTTTGACAAAGCGAAAAGTGAGAAAGAAGTGAGTTGAGAGCACGAGACTTAAAGCATTCAAAGCTCTCAACAACCATAGTGTCCTCCACTTGAAGATCTGACACTACATTCAATAGATTCCTTTACATTGCTCAAGAATCTTCAATCATTGGGATATCTTTGAATCATAGGAAGCATCCGGCAGTCACATCTCTGAAAAGAGATTGACTCCGACGGGTTTTTTCCAAAAGCAGACAATGTTCGGAGAGAACTATAAAATCTCCATTACAGCGAAGGACATGTTTTACGAAGGTGCGCCCTTGCCTTGGCTGGAGCTGCAGACTAGAAGATTGAAGCATCGGAGGATAGCTTTGTAGTGGCTAGGTCGAAGGTTCACTACCTGCTACAAGAGTTCGAAGAATCCATGTACTTCAATATTTTTTAGTGAATTCTTTGCGATACAGCTAAGGAGTGGACGTAGATCTATTGGATCGAACCACTATAAACATTGTGTGTTCTTTATTGTTTTATTACTTACAGTTTGTATGGTGATTTGAAACCTAGAAACCATAATTGCTAGAGTATTTGCTTGTAAGAAACCCTAACTTCTACCTCGAGCTAAGACCTTTTTAAGAACATAAGTGCAAGATATAACTTAAACTTCCGCTGCATTCGTGTGTGACTTGCTTGTTATTCACCACAACGACTCTGATCTGGGACCGTGACGTGGATTTAGAGATTATCATTAATTCGTAGAGTCTGATCCGATCTTTTGTATTTTAATATCGAACTTTAATTCAACCACGCGATTCAATTAAATCAACAGAAACAGAAATTAACAAAACAATTTCCTAATTTAATCGAAAAAAAGAGAAAAACTGAAAAAGAAGAAAGGCTTGTTCTCCAAATCAAATCTTCAGATCTGTATCCCAATGCTGTTCAGATCTGCTACTAGTAAGGATTCCACAGATCTGTGATGTGTAGGCCGGAGTTGAATTCCCTCGTCTCCCGAACACATAGGCATTGCCCCTGTCTCTCTCTCCCTAAGGTTTCGAACTGATTTGAATGTTCTATGGTGGCTAGTGTTTCAGAGAGAGAGAGCTGTCTATTTATAGACCTAGGGTTTTAACCCGAATGGGCTACTGGACCTTTTTTCAGCATATTTAATTGGGCCAGACCTGGGACCTAATCCAAATAATAAAGTGGGCCTATATATTAATTAATTCTCATTTCCACAACCCAAGACACAATTAATTAATTAATATTAATTCTTTTTCACCACACAATTAATACTGACCTACCCCTTTATTACCACGTTGTGAGAACGGGCTACATTTTTCTGAGAATCCCCATATTTAAAG
Organism: Plectranthus barbatus; assembly: GCA_026898455.1. NCBI lineage: Eukaryota > Viridiplantae > Streptophyta > Magnoliopsida > Lamiales > Lamiaceae > Plectranthus > Plectranthus barbatus. The sequence continues at coordinate 95,426 of JAPKLW010000547.1, read as the reverse complement.
TTAACGGACATTCATTTATTAATTGGAGCTTCTGACAAGCTCTATCTACAATTAATTAATATCTTATATTCCCGAGCAGTACCACTGATACCTTATCACTCGTGCCTGAACTTAATCAGCCTGCAGGACTTTGGCACGATGAACATTATTGAGCTCCTCAGGGAATGTCCCCATCCTATTACTCGGATATGATTACATAACTCTAGTGTGAGGCTGTACTACACAAACTGCTACTACCCAAAATGTGGATATACGAGCACGTTATTTAGGCTCTCCACCATGGCGAATCAAAGCAATTGTCAACCCGTGCATACCCATAAACCTTCGTTAGGGTTTGGACTCTGTTGGGAAATTTGGCGGACGGTTCTTACAGACCGTTCGTTTCTGTAAGAGCGGACGGTTCTTACAGACCATTCGTTTCTGTGTCGCTTAGGACCGAGATCCATTTTCCTTGCACCTTGTTTGTCTGTCTGATTGTCTAGCTCAGGTCATCATGATGAACGTTCCAAAGCTGATGACTTACAATCCGGAGAAACATGAGGTCTGGGGCAAGCGGTCGCTGATCCAGCTGAAGAGTGTCCATCCAGAGATGAAGGATGTGCTGGAAAAAGGGCCGATAGAGATTACCAAGACACAACATGCGTTGGGTGATCGGCCAGCCGCAGAGGTTCCAAAACCTCAAGACGAGTGGAACGCTGAAGATAGGAGAAGGAATCAGCTGGATTCCGTTGCTCTTGACATGATCCTATCTTGTCTCCCTGAACCATTGATGGAGGAAGCCCTCCAGTTTGAAAGTGCCAAAGAAGTTTGGGACTTTATTAATGGTCTTTGTCAAGAAACTGACCAAATGAAACGCAATAAATTGCAGGTGGCAGTTGACAAGTATGAATCCTTCCAGATGCTAACTGGAGAAACCATCAAGGAGATGGAGGCGAGATTCAACGCCATTGTCAGCGAGCTAAAGGCATTGGGCAGGACGTGCACGAATGAAGATCTTAATGCCAAGATCTTGTCCAAGATGCCTAAGGAGGATTGGTTTGTGAAAACCACCGCACTCAAGGAGAAAGATTTATCTAAAATGACTCCTAAAGAGGTTTTTGCTCAGTTGCAGGCACACGAATGGGACATTCAGATGGTGAATAAGAACGAGGCCATCAAGAATGTTGGATCCCCCAGCGTTAAAGCTCAGGACGAAGCCTATTTCGTCAAAAGGGATGCCAAGTGGAAGCCCAGAAAGCCATTCCATGCTGAGAAGCCTGCTGGGCAGACCAACCAGCCGAAGGAGATCCAGTCCGCATCAGGATCTCATTCCAAAGGCAGCGAGAGCTCAGTCGCAGAACTTGAGCAGCAGATGAAAAGACTGGCTATCCTACTGGAAAAAGCCAAGTCAAAACAGGGAGTTTCTGCTAGCTCAACTGACGGAAAATTCGTCAAAAGAGCTCCTCGTGCTTGCTATCAGTGCCAATCCCCTGATCACTTAAAGTTTGAATGTCCGCAGGTGGACAAAACTGAGAGGGAAAGGCTGAAGAAGCTCTTTGAAGAGCGTGCTTCCAAGGCTGTTGCCAAAGCCATGCTGACAAGGACTGAGATGCCTGACATACCCGATCATGATGATGGGGAGTTTGAGTCAGATGGAGAGTCAGAAGAAGAAGCTCTCCTGGCATTTATGGCAGCTCTCGGAGAAGAGCCAGCTGAAGAAAATGCTGACAATGAGGAAGAACTGGCACTTGCCGCTGATAATGAGGTACAATCAGTTCCTCAATTGCATATCATGCCAGTACAAATCATAGACGATTCTGAGTCGCATTGCTCCGACTCAGAAGACGTCACTTTAGATGTTCTTCAGCATGAATTTTTAAAATTTTATGAAATGAAAAATGTTTTGGCTGGTGAAAATGCTTCGCTGAAAGGTCAAATTACTGTTTTGACCAGTGAGATTGAAAAATCGAGGTCCATCAGCGAAGAGCTAGCAAGTTTGAAAAAGGCTCATTCTGAATTGCTCCAAGATTTCCAAATTGCAAAAACTGAACGAGATAACTTTCACAATCTCGTTCTGGAGCAAGAAAACAAAATCAATTTTCTAAATAAAGGCTCGAAAGATTTGGAGGCAGCTCTAAGTCATTGGAGAAAGCCTTATGATAAATCCGGGTTGGGATTTACAAATGATTTGAGCAAAAACCAACCCAATGCTGGTAAGGGTAAGGGCAGAATGGTAAGAGAGCCAGCACCAGTAGGTGTTGCCAGTATACATCGTATGGCTGATCAGCAAAGGAACCATAAGTCCAGATACATAGGTGAGTCATCAAGACAAAATCCTCAACTGGCAAGATCCTCTGCTGACAGGACGCCATCATACCCAAAGACGCAGACTAAGCCGAAATATTCTAAGGCAAGGAAGTCAGCGTCAGCTGCCAGTGGAATCCGACAGCCAGCACCAGCTGTCAAGAGATTCCACGCACAACCTTACAAGTATGCTAGTTACCAGCATACTTACAAGGAGTTCCAGTCTCAGCGAAACACTGAGAGAAGGACATTTCCCGATAGGAGGAATACCTATCGGAGGCCTGAGCCCAATCAAAACCTTTTCTCAAGGGCTGGGAAGGCTAATTATCGTGGCCCTAAATTTCAGAGACCACCAAGGCAACACGATCAGTCGGAAAGAAATTTCCGACACTCTTGGAGGAAGAATACCTCCAGAGGATCTGCACACACAGCCACACCTTCCAAAACCATGCATTATTTTAGAAGGAAGGGAAAGGCCACAGGTGATGTCAGCAAGGGTAACACCAAGCTGAAGATCACACAAGTCTGGGTTCCGAAAGGAATGATCCAGAGATCTAACCCTGCAGGACCCGCTGATGATCGGGGACCTAGATAAATTCTATTTTTTTTGCAGGTACAGGATCATGCAACCCAGCTTCAGAGATCGAGTGAGTAGATCCTAGATAATGGATGCTCAGCTCACATAACTGGTGAAGAGGTGCTGTTTTCAGATCTCTCCAAGGTCAAAGGATCTCCAGTTATATTCGGTGATAACTCCAAGGGCAGAGTTATTAGCAAGGGCTACATCGAGAAGGACGATTTTGAGGAAGAATGAGTCCCAGCTCTTATTCCGTTCTTGTCTCTCTGAAGAAAGCTGATTACTTCAAGTGGTGTTACAAAACCAGGGAGTGGTTTCAGACTTGGTCGTTCTGAAGGACGCTGATTACGACTAAGTCCAAGCTCTTAGTTGTTTTTATTTAAGTGGTATCTCTATCTAACAAGTGGTGTCTACTGGCGGAATCTTGCCAGCATAGGCCATCAGTTGAAGCGAAATTGGGCCCCAGCTCCCAATTCCAAGAGAAGAGAAGATTATGCGGAATAAAATTGAGTCCAAGCGCTCAATTTTCCATCTTTCCAGTTGCCAGCTGATAACTGATGGGAGTTTGCCAGCAGCAAGTACTATCATTAAGTGGTATCAGTTGCTAACTGATGAAGAGGCCAACCAGTTAGGGGGAAGTATGCAACTGGTATATGCTACTGATGACCAGTCATACCAGCTGTCTCAGAAAAGGCGGGATTGTTCAAATCCTTGGCGTGTGCGAACCTGAGAATTTAATACGGCATTTAATGCCACATTTAATGTGCACAGTGGCTGCGCAGTCCGACTCTTGGTCGCCACCAATTGCTGCGCGCCACGTCAGCTCCACGTCGTGACGCACGTCAGCACGACCGCACTCGTCAACACAGGGAACCGGGCCTGCTGATGACCGTCGATCCCCGCTTGCTGAGCGTTGATCCTGGTCGTCTGATCTTGCAGAAACTCGAATATAATTACTCGAGACCCCTCATCGGATTAACCTTTACAATCCCAAATTTCAGAACCCTAAATCTGTTCATATTCCTTCAACTTCCTTGATATTTTCTGAAGTTATGGCATCATCTTCTCAACCTCCAGCTGATAACCCTCCATCTACATCTACATCTTCTTCGTCTGGTTCACCAGACTTACCTGTTGCAGAGGCACACATGCCGACTTACACTGGCATCACACAGATGGACGATATAGACTACACACTTCCATTCGCCCGCCTGGTTCAGTTGAACAAACCAGCGACCAGGGCTCAACTCTCGAACGCGCAAATCAGGGCGGCACAAGTTCAGAAAGAAAAAATTCTGAACGAGAAGCTGGCGCGCAAGAATTTTGGAGCGGAGTTGATCGAGATGATCGACCGGGAAGGCCTTCGACAATATCTGACGGCAAGGCCCGAGACCTTCCATCCGCATATGGTGGCAGAGTTCTATGCACGGGCCGTGATTGCTGACGGGAGGAAGTCCTTCACCACTTCTGTCTTCGGCCATCTGATCACTGTCAGCGCCGAATACCTCGCCGACTTGTTCGGATTAAGGAACGAGGGAATGGAGATAGCCACCTACTTCCACAACAATGTAGAGGAGTTCAGGAGGCGGTGGGCTCAGTGGAAGAGGGAGGGGTGACGAGTTTTCGCACTGGAATGCGGAAGTCGGAGATGGACGACTGGTGGCAGATGGTGTGGGACATCGTCGTCAGGATGCTGCAGTGCGAAGTTGGCTCATATGCTGAGTTGAGCCTGCGCAAATTCTCCGTGATGTGTGCGCTGGTGGATGGAGTGGAAGGGAACTGGGCCGAGTTCTTTTTCGGGAGACTGCTGGAGAATGTTGATCGCAACATCAACATTCCAATTGATGGGACGTTCACTCACTCCGTATCATTTGGGCTGCGGATCAGCCATATTTTGGAGATGGAGATTGGAGATGGAGTGGACCAGGGGGAGCAACTGGTGAATTCGGATTTCATTCCGCCCACCAAGGAGCAGGCAAAGCTGCCCCGCCCTGACTACCATAAGCCGCGGAGGCTGAAGGGAAAGACAGCAGTCGACCCAGCTGAGGTCGTTTCTGAGGAGGACTCAGAAGACCTGGGAGAGCAAGTCCCAGCAGTGGCTCTCCCACTGACTGATGAGGCAAGAGCTCAGCTGAAGAGGAAGCTGGAGATGGAGTCTCTTTTCGAGACTATGGAAGGCGCGGTGGCTGCGACGACTGGTATCCACCCACGGGATGTACAACTGGTACCAGTCACCAAGAAGCCATCCCACAAGAAGCCTAAGACTTCCCAGCACCAGCAGCCACCATCAGCTGTTGCATATGACCCTGAGTCTGGGAAGATCTCCATCCCAGTCAAGAAGTCCGTCTTGGGACTGACTGAGGAGGAGACCCTCGAAAGGATGACTCGCAAGAGAAAGCGCATCCAGACAAGAGCTCAGAAGCTGGTAGAGCAGGCCACGAAGGAGCATCAAGCCTCCATTGTGAGGAAAAAGCAGGTCCAGGCACGGCTCAAGGCTTTAGCCGACCAGCGAATATTAGAGGCTGAGCTGGCAGCCCGCGATGAAGCCTTTGCAAAGGTGCAGGCTGAGCATGACGCCAGGCGTCAGGCAGAGCTAGCTGAGCAGATGAGTCTGGCGGCCAAGGGCAAAGGAAAAGCGCTCGAAACCACGTGTGCAAGGCCACCAGCACCAGCACCAGGTGAAATCGTATCTGAAGAAACTTTTGAACGCCTGCTGGTGATGGGCGCTGACAAGGATGTACTATCCCTTGTGGATGAGTACCAGCCGGAGGAGGAAACCGCAGATGTCCCTCCACCCGTGCAAGGGGGTGGTGGAGGTGACGACGTCCCACTGGCTGTGCAAGGGGAAGCCAGTGGAGGAGCTGCAGTAGACCCACTGGCCGCGCAAGGGGGTGCCAGTGGAGGAGTAGAAGAGCGGGCGACCACCCCGGTACAACTGGCGAGCTTCTCGGATGTCAGTTCTGAATCCGAGGATGAAGAGGAACCAAGGGCTGAGGAGCCAGAGCAGGAGCCAGCTGCGGAGGTGGTTCATCATTCAATGGTGCAGAGGATGGAGCCAAGGGATCTGTTCCCAGACATTGATGATAAGGCTCATCATCCTGCCAGTCGCCCCCGATCTACAGATGCCTCGACATCAACTTCCGGGCGACCAGCAGCATTCTCTACATCACCAGTTAGGCGTGCTCGAACTGAAAGGCGCCCTTATATGCTCTGCATCCAAGAGCATCAACTGGTTGATGAGGATACTTTCCAGGCATGAGTGACAGGGGTGCAGCGGTGGGAGCAGCGCGGGGAGATGGCTTTTCATAATTCAAGAGTGCCAGAGCCATCTGCATTCAACATCATACCTTTCAGCGGACTCCCCCACCAGTCGGTATATGCCTCCAGAATCACTGACTGGTGCCTACCCCTGCAGCCAGTGGAATATTACAATGCCACTCTCTATGAGTATGCTGAGAACATCACGGTGGAGGTGGAAAATGCCGTCAATGACGAGATTATATCCAGCAGTAGACTCTGGAGGGTGGATCCGGAACTATGTCTGGAGTTCCGGAGATGGCGGACTTTTGATATATGCCAGCGCCTGCTGACTGTGGAGAAGCGAGCGGTTCTCTATGCCAGGCTGGGTCTTGGCTACTGGAGAGCGGAGGAGGAGTGGGCTAATGCTTTCATGGGCACCGATCCTGAATGCCCCCAGCAGCTGTCTACAAGGAGGATCCAGCGCCGCTTGCTGAAGATTGCAGAATATAGGCAGCTGACTGGAAGCTCCGGCCTCCCGCCACAGAAAAAGGTCAAGTTACCTTTCCTCCAGTTCCGAGTCACCAGTCGGGGGTACCAGCTGACGTACGCGCTCCGACGCCTCAAAGTGCTGGTTACCCTCCCAAGGATCCCTCCCTACCATGCTATCCTGTTCGACATGGCTGCCTGTGCCTTGCTGGTAGACCATATTGTGGAGGAGGATCCTTCAAGTGGTTTATGGCTGACCCTTGCCGTCCCTCCTGTTCTTATTGTCTCGGGCGATCTCGTCCCTGATCATATGGACTGGCAAGTGGTGGATTTCACAGCCCCACTCGTTTTTGACGAAGTCCAGCCAGCTCCAGCTGGGGTGCCAGTAGCAGAGCCAGCAGCTGCTGTATCAGCCGAGGAGTCAGCAGCAGCTGATGCACCAATCTTGGAGCCAGCAGCAGCACCAGCGGAGGAGCCAGCCCCGATGGAGATATCAGCTGCATCTGAACCAGCAGCGGCTCCTTCCGCAACTGATGTCCCTTCTTCTTCCCTTGAAGTATCAGCCCAGCCAATCTCCGAGATCCATCCCCTTGCGCAGCTTCTTGATATCATTGATGCCAGGATGGACCAGCGCTTCACCAGCTTCCGAACCGAGATGACTCAGCAAATGGAGTCATTCACCGCTGGAGTGTCCTCCTTTTTGGCGCGGATCCAAGAGGGGGAAAGTGCGCGAGCACGTGCTGAGGCTGAGAGAGCCCGTCTTGCTGAAGAGGAGAGGAGGATAGCTGCTGAGGAAAGGGAGAAGAGCAGACAAGATATGGCGGCTCTTACAGAGATCTTGAGGAATTTAGCAAATCGCAGTCAATCACCTGGATCCTCATCTCAGCCATAGGTCTTGTACTCTTCATTTTTTGTGTGCAAGTAATTTTGTACCAGTCTAGACTAGTCAGTTGTCCTTCCTGTACTTGTAATTTCACATCATTAATGGATTGATCACTGACGGGTTGACGACAATTTCTCATTGTCCAACTAATGTCTACTGATTTTTACTTACCAGCTGAACTTACACATTTTGTGTAATCAGCACCAGCACTCCATTTTTTAATTCTAACCTGACTCAGATTCTTACTTCATAATTTAATCGAGCAATATCTCTCCCAGTTTGAGGGGGAAGATCCTTAGGTTAGAGCTGATGTGAGGAAGTATTTTCATGGGTTTAGATCTGATAGGTTTACTTGTAAAACCCTGAAATATTCTGTAACTTTCCTCATCAGCTGAGTGCTCGCTGGTTAGGCTTTGATCGCACCAAAAAGGGGGAAATTGTTGGGAAATTTGGCAAAGTTTCCCTTCCCCAGTTGATAGCTTAGATCTTTGATTTGGTGTTTAAGTGTTTTGGTGGATCAAATCCTAAGTACAACCAGCGTCAGTGTTGTCTCTAGATAGCTCTAGTTCTCAAATGTAAAGTCCTGTTTAGGTCTTTTGAGTTGTAAGTCGTAGCTGATCAAGACTCATGCTGGCTACTGTTCACCAGCATGAGATGTGCTTACCAGTTGAGAGAAGTCTCACCAGCAAAAGCGACTGACAAAGACCCATCCTGACACTGTTCATTAGCATGGAGTCAAGAGCTAATGACTGGCTACAGTTCACCAGTTGGAAGGATTTCACCAGCAGGAGGCTGACAAATCCTACCAGCAGAATACGTGTTCTGGCTGACACTATTCACCAGCGGTGAAGCCACCAGTCATGGGAGATTCCAAGAGTTAACATCAGACATATTGGTAGACTTAGATTGTGCCAGCGTAAGTCACCAGCAGAGACTGCCAGCACAAGATCACCAGAATGATCTACCAGTCGGATGTTACCAGCAGAATTCAAGATTCACTCTCCCAGAGTCTTAGAGACAAAAAGAAGATTCGTCTGAGGAATATACTGACAAAGTATGACTTTAAGGGAGGATACCTTAAAGTCTATCAGTTCAAGACACCAGTTGCGATTCCTCGTACTGACGAAATAATGCCGTTCTGACACAAAGAGGTCTGTGTCAGAAAAAGCAGACATAGGTATGGCGTTTTCCTGAAATTCCTACCTGCCGCCGTCTGAAGTACATCCGAGGACAGAGACCCATTCCGGATGTGTCCAAACGGCTAGAAATTTGAATGGGATCCTGCGTCTATAAATAGGTCGGAGCTACCAACATTTAAGACGCTTGCACACTGGCTTACACGCTTGCATCCTGAACATTCAATACTCTCCAACTACCGAAAGAACG